>JAJSOF020000017.1:17848004-18373813 GCA_025594305.2 Periplaneta americana
CTATCTATCTATCTATCTATCTATCTATCTATCTATCTATCTATCTATCTATCTATCTATCTATCTATCTATCTATCTATCTATCTATCTATCTATCTATCTATCTATCTATCTATCTATCTATCTATCTATCTATCTATCTATCTATCTATCTATCTATCTATCTATCTATCTATCTATCTATCTATCTATCTATCTATCTATCTATCTATCTATCTATCTATCTATCTATCTATCTCTATCTATCTATCTATCTATCTATCTATCTATCTATCTATCTATCTATCTATCTATCTATCTATCTATCTATCTATCTATCTATCTATCTATCTATCTGTCTATCTATCTATCTATCTATCTATCCCTATCTATCTATCTATCTATCTATCTATCTATCTATCTATCTATCTATCTATCTATCTATCTATCTATCTATCTATCTATCTATCTATCTATCTATCTATCTATCTATCTATCTATCTATCTATCTATCTATCTATCTATCTATCTATCTATCTATCTATCTATCTATCTATCTATCTATCTATCTATCTATCTATCTATCTATCTATCTATCTATCTATCTCTATCTATCTATCTATCTATCTATCTATCTATCTATCTATCTATCTATCTATCTATCTATCTATCTATCTATCTATCTATCTATCTATCTATTCTATCAATAGTCTCTAAACACACACTTCATCTCAAACAGCAGAAATAACTAAAATGCTCTCTCAATTAATATCACTCAATAAAAGAATTGTATTCCAATGGATACCATCCCATTGTGGAATCCTGGGAAACGAGAATGCAGATGCTTTAGCAAAGAAGGGCAGCACTGCTACTTACAGACCTGTTACTAAATCTACATATTACTCTGTGAAAAGATTTATTAAATCTACATACTTAGACTTCAACAAACAAAATTTGATAATACAATCTCAAGGGAAAAATGGAACTCTCTGCATCATAATCCACAGTTAATTCCCGATTTACCACGAAAATCGTCTGTAGCTGCATTTAGATTGGCAACAGGCCATGATTGTTTGGCCAAACACCTGCATAGAATTGGAATATATCAGTCCCCTAACTGCCCATTATGCAACTCAAACCAAGAAATGGATTCGGAACACCTCAAAATCTGTGCTTCAGTGGCTGACCATGATAATACCTTTGAAAAATATTGGAGTGCAAGAGGTCAAATGACTTTATTGTCAAACGCCTGGCATTAGAAAACAACAACACATTATTTAGCATTAATGAAATTGATGATAGTGGGATGGTCTCTGGAGAGATGAGTCCAAGGATTCGACATAGATTACCTAACATTCGCCTAACAGTTGGGAAAACCTCGGAAAAAACGTCAGGTAAACAGCCCAAGCAGGAATCGAACCCACGACCGAAAGCAGTCCCGAATCAGCAGGTGCTACTGCCTGGGCTACGTCAGTGGACTAATATTTCGTCTTAAATAAAAAGCTGATACTTAAGAATCGAACTCACACTTACTTTATCAGTTAGGCTTGTTTCGTTGTCATATGACAGGAATATGTTGTCCTGGCTTATAGCATATGGCGTATGCGTCTTGATATCCCAGAACTTTCGCCAATTAGCAATAGGACTACCCAACTCCAGACAGATCTGAAATGACAGTTCTCAGAGTTAACAGTCAGCAACCATTCATCATTATGAAGACATTCTGCTCTAGTAACAATACTGATTTTAAATGGTACCTTATCTGCAAGAACTGTCAGTAAGTTTGAAACAATGAAGAAGAGAGAAATGCAGTCATGACTCAGTGATGAAGATGATGGTGGTATTAATAGTGATAGTGATAGTGATAGTGGTGGTGGTGGTAGTGGTGGTGGCGGTGAGGTGGCAGTGGATGATAGATGGGGCCTGTTTCTCAAAAATACTAGTTTAATAGTCCACCAGTTACAAGTTACCAGAGTATATTTCATCATCTCTAGTAGATTCTGTCTCTCAAACTATTTTACCAGTCTAGTAACTTGTGACAATTTTTCACTAGTCATATGATCTCTTTCACTAGTCAGCTGATTGATTTCATTTGTTTATATTATTGGTAGGTATTGTGATTTGAGGTTAGAAGGCTCAGTTGTTTCTGTTTTGGTTTTGATTTCTCTTTTTGGCTGAAATGCCATCAATTGAAAGCAAATTAACTATACTCAATATGATTAATGAATCAAAGGATGTATCATTCAGTGCTTTTTAAGCATATTAACAGTCTACACTTGTGAAATAGCGGTTAGCATGTTTGGACACAAAACCACTGGTAACTGATAATACAGAAATCACCAGCCTTTAGAGTCTTGTAACAATATTTCTGTTGAATACTAGTATAATCAACTAGATTAGCATTTTGAGAAACAGAATCACTTATGAACTGGTGAAATCGACCAATATTACTAGTCTGTGAACTGGTAACTACTACTTTACCCTTGTAGTTTCTAGAAACACAGACTTGTAAAATAAACTAATATTACTACTGTACAGACTAGTATTACACAGTCTACACTTGTGAAGTAGCGGTTAGCATGTTTGGACACAAAACCATTGGTAAATGATAATACAGAAATCACCAGCCTTTAGAGTCTTGTAACAATATTTCTGTTGAATACTAGTATAATCAAATCATTTTGAGAAACAGAATCACTTATGAACTGGTGAAATCGACCAATATTACTAGTCTGTGAACTGGTAACTACTACTTTACCCTTGTAGTTTCTAGAAACACAGACTTGTAAAATAAACTAATATTACTACTGTACAGACTAGTATTACACAGTCTACACTTGTGAAGTAGCGGTTAGCATGTTTGGACACAAAACCATTGGTAACTGATAATACAGAAATCACCAGCCTTTAGAGTCTTGTAACAATATTTCTGTTGAATACTAGTATAATCAAATCATTTTGAGAAACAGAATCACTTATGAACTGGTGAAATCGACCAATATTACTAGTCTGTGAACTGGTAACTACTACTTTACCCTTGTAGTTTCTAGAAACACAGACTTGTAAAATAAACTAATATTACTACTGTACAGACTAGTATTACACAGTCTACACTTGTGAAGTAGCGGTTAGCATGTTTGGACACAAAACCACTGGTAACTGATAATACAGAAATCACCAGCCTTTAGAGTCTTGTAACAATATTTCTGTTGAATACTAGTATAATCAAATCATTTTGAGAAACAGAATCACTTATGAACTGGTGAAATCGACCAATATTACTAGTCTGTGAACTGGTAACTACTACTTTACCCTTGTAGTTTCTAGAAACACAGACTTGTAAAATAAACTAATATTACTACTGTACAGACTAGTATTACTAGTCCGTGAGTTTTGAGAAACAAGCCCCAGGAAGCACTCTAACTACATGACGAGCAAAGATAAGACAAAGTCAATTAATACATATTATGTATACATAAAAGCGCATCTCCACTATTAAACATTTAACAACATGTTATAATATGTCATGAATTAACAAATATAAATGACACATTAAAAATATTAAAAATCATAAATAACTCCACAATAGACACCGCGGAACAATTTCACATTATAAAAGAATTTAACTCAGGAAGATCCCTCCTCGACGAACAAATAGCCAATACAAATAACCCACTTTTTAACTTGTTTAAATTATTCCCGCCGAAACAAACACACACAACAACCACACAGGTCCCACCAATACCTCCTCCACTTCCCACTCCAGATGACGTACATTAAGAAAATATTGTAATTGAGCCCGCCATTCTAGTCTCAGCCATGCACCACATAGGAACACTCCAACATCAGCTAAAATTGTAAGTATTTTCCATACAACATTTTTACGCGATAAATTCCAACTTAATAAAAAACAAAATCGTCTTAATTCAATCTATTAATATAAAGTAAATTGTTGCAGACACGCATGGCCATACTAGACAGCGGACTCAACAGAAAATAGCTTGTATTACATACGTCTACGTACTCAATAACAGCATCCACGATCCACAGCAGTCAACTTGAACAACATCAAAACCCCAACATACAATACTATGGAAAATCAGTGAAAGTGCGTCAAAAGACAGTTTTTACCAAGAACAGTAAAAACAACCCAATTTTAACGATATAACAGGCCAACACAGCCAACCATATATGTGATAAAAGTGATATAGTGTATACAGGGTTTTACAGTGTTTTTATAGTGTATATATTTTACTTGTTTATATTTATGTGTCATAATAATGGTTTTAACATAATTTTCTATTATCCTATACGGGTTTTCAAAAGATAGAATTTAACAGAATCATAACAACCAACCACACACTGCTTATAGCAATTTTAGCTAAATTAAGAAATCATGAAAGGTCATACACAAGTGAACAACCCACAACATAATTAAGAAGCTAGGTCTTCACAACACACAATGACATAGACCCCATATCTGAAGATGACACACACCGAGTGTCGAAAACGTTAATATAAATCCAAATATTAAGATAAGCACAGGTGGAAAACAAAAATTGATATTATAATACAGTGAGCTTATCGGCATCTCCAAAATGAAACTAAACTATTTAACAACATGTTAAATGTTAAATTGTTTACCGTTAACATCCCAACATGTTGATTGAACATGTTAATGCTAATTTCATTTAACACTTTGTCCACACTGTTAAACATGTTAAACTTGACTTTCTTTGCGTAGTTCACCATAAACAGTCTATGAGATTTTAATATAGATACCAGTAGTGTCTTATTTTCAAACCTTGGACAATGGACTCAGATGATGATCTGACTTTTGTCATTGCTGCTATTGCTTGTTACAAGGCTTTGAAAAGAAAGAAAATGAGAATGTGGATGCGGCAATATCTTAGTAAAAGACACTATGCAGGATACATTCTAAACGAGCTTAAAGTTGAATACAGTATCGATTTGGATTCAAAAACTTGCTGAGAATGTCAGAACACGATTTTAATATAGTGCTGCAAAAATACTTCCTGTTACATCAAAGAAATACACAATTTAAGAGCAGCCATTTCATCTCAATTTAAAAAATTACAGCACGATTGATTATGATAATTATCATAGGACCTACGACATGATAGATGTTAAAGGAGTGGGTAATATCGTATAATTATTCTTTCCGAAGTTTTACGAACGTTAACATACATCACCAAATACAACCATTACTGACGTCAACATAGCATTAACGTTTAGCATACAACGAGAATGCGAAAACTCTCTATTGTATTCTCGAGAACAATTAAATAACAATTCCAGTTCTCTAAAACAGTCGGCCTTCTTAGTTTTGCCCGTGTATTCTTTTGCAGACACATCCCACAAACAAGGTCTTTCCATCAGTGCATTAATTTTATTCTAATGCATTTTCTTTCGTCCACTCCATTACTTCGAACAACTTACAGCTAACACCAAGGACCAATGATAGTATAAAAATGATCAAGATACGCGCCACAAAATCGGAACTTATAGTTGTTGCTATGGAAACTGTACGAACTTTGCTGAACAATACCGACGCTGCACGAGCAAATGAATTGACTTGACATGTTTTTCATTTCTGCTGTAAAACACGCCAACATGTTAAAAGTTAAATTCAACATACTTAGTTAACATGTTAAGTCAATTGAGACTTGAAATGTCCATATACATGTTAAATTCAACATGTTATATTTAACATGTTGTTAAATGTTTAACAGTGGAGACGCGCCTTAAGATAACATAAATACATACATACATATATGCATGCACACATGTATAATAACGATTTATTTTGCATCTTATGAAAACGAGTAATTTTGATAAAAATAAATAATTAAAACAATAAAATTAATTCTCTTGCTAGGAACTTCTGAAAACTTGACCACAATAAATATCAGATGCAAGGCAGAACATTGCGTTTGAGCTTCGAACAATTATAATTTATTTTAAACATGAACTCACCTCATTGTAGCCCCAAAATCCTGGTTCTTGGACATATGGGCCATTTCTAGGCGCACCAATAGAAGGTGCCCTAAATCCAGGTGGTGACAACTGGTCTCTCAGTTGGTAAACACGGCCATACAAAGGCATTCCTAACACGAGTTTATTGGGTGGAGCCCCCATTTTGATCAACGACTTAATGCTAGCCTCCTGAAACAGAAGAATTTAAAGCTCTATGACTTCCACTAGAATTAAATAATGATATAATCTTTCAGACTGAAGAAGGAACCATTCCAACCGCTTTATAACGACATTCTGATTCTATATGCTGGCTCAGCTACTTGTAACATCAATGATGCTGAACTTTCCCATATCTGCACCGAGTAGCTGGTTCAACTACTTCCATTGTTCCTTATTTTTCGGCCCTACAATCCTCACCAAAGTCTCTACTTGATCCTTTTTCATAACCCAATACCAGTAAGTGATTTCTTATTTTCCCAGTAGAAGGAACAACTTTCTTTCTCTTGTTCTTTTCTCGCATTCTCTGTCAGGCATCCCAAACTGTGTTTACAATAATTCGTCTTTCACGTAAATACGTTTATATAAAAGGATCAATAGAGAAATCCACGTGACAAAACCAAGAAAGGGAAAGTGTCAGAGTACTAAAATTTGTGATAACTCAAAAACTAAAAGGTGTATGATATTGAATCCTCTATGTAAAATAATCAGAAAATAAAGAATTGTAAGATGGTATAATGTATTACATATTTTATGCTCGACCATGCCGAAATGTAGTAATTATACACCTGGTAGCAGCCCTTTAATGGACCTCATTAAAGTTCAGGTGTTCCACCAATCAGAAAACACCATAGTAGCAATATGAAAGCGCAAGTATAGATTATTCTCGGATATGCAATCGAAAGACAACTAGCGAAACGTCACGGAGGCTGGAAATCCAATACTGTCGCAGAAGGTTATGTTCTGTTACTATAATAATTAGCGTTAATTGTAAATAATATTCAAATAAATTCAATTTGTCATCTCGTTTTTCAATGTCTACATCAATTTCAAGGTTATATCAAGATTAATGTTTATTTTACTCGCTAGATTAAATCAATGTCAGTGACATTTGTTTCTAGGAAAAAATCAATGCTTTCGCGTCTGCGCACATCTCTCAATTTACGAGATATTGCACAAGGTCAGTTCCGCTCCCCAGTCAGATAAGAATAAGATGAATACTTATGAATAATTTCAAGTTAGAAATATGGTCGAGCATAAAAAGTCGTATGAAACTTGCCTATAATGATAATTAAGACGCTCCTATGAAAACTATGAAACTCGCTTGCACTCGTTTCATAAACATACTCGCGTCTTAATTACTACCATTATAGGCTCGTTGCATAATGTACTATTATCATCATCATCATCCAATTCAAGCACTAGACCTAGAGGTCTGTTGCGGTCTCAATGGTCTCATGCTATCTTTTTAATGGTCTTCCAACAGATCGTAATCCAGAAGGGCGGTATGTAGCACTGCCTTTGCCCATCTTTCTGTTGGCATTCTCTCGATATGCTATTTCCAATTAACTCTATAGATTTGAAGAAAATTTAATATAGGTTGGACATTCAATTCTTCCAAAATTTCTGTATTTCGTTTTCTATCCCAAAATGTGTATCGCGCCATTTTTCTCATGAATTTCATTTCGTTGGTAGTTATACATTGAACATCTTTTTATGTCAAAGTCCAGGCTTCTGATCCATAGACTAAAGTAGGTCGTGCTAAAATGTTGTACATCTTTAACCTTATATGTTTTTATACTAAATTAGGTTTGAAAACTGAATTGATAATGTCGGTAACAAAATTAGTTATTTTAGAATCGTTATCCTTTTCTTTTTCATAATGAAAGACGGTACCCTGAATAGTTAAATGTGTTCCACATGTTCTAGAATTTTGTTTTATATACAGATTTTACTTCTTATTGGATATTTACTTTTAAATGCCATAACTTTTGACTTTTCTACAGAAATGGTCATATTATAGTCTTTTGCAACTATGTTTAATGAATATATTGACTTTTGAAGGTCATGGATTTCTGAAGTGGCCAAATAGAACCTGGTCATCTGCGAAGAGGATTGTATCTATTTTGGTCCGTCTGTTTATGGGAACATAGCCTCTGTTTGGAATATTTTAACAATTACTGTATTAGCATTGTTTATTACTTTGTACAGCAATAATATGTACAGTATGTCAAAATTCTGTAGCTCCTATAATATTAAAGATGGATCTAGACATGTTTATTAACTATGTAATCAAAATTTCTGAATATGGTTTCAGATTAGAAGTAGGACTAGTGATTTGAAAATTATAAGCATTTAACTACACAACAATAAAGGTGAGAGGCAGATGTTTAGCAACTATAGTGTTTCATATACAGGGCTTTAATTTCAAAACTTCCCAGTTTAAATAACTAATTATTTAAATTGAATTCAATTTAAAAATCACGCCAATTTAGATGTTGAGGGAAGTCTGAAATCAGACTTAATTGCATTTAAGATTTCACCCCCACCCCCAGCCTCCCCACTTTGAAATTTCAATATTTTTTTACTTAAATATGAAAGACCAGTCAATTATTTATACACCATTCTACGCTCTTATTTACCTGTTTATGTTCTGCGTACTGTGTACTTAGCTCTGTTTCAATCAATAATTCAGTATGGTATCTTAGGTTGGGGAGGAATGGCAAAATCGACTCCCCATCCTTTAAATTTGCTTCAAAAAAGAATTACCAAAATTTGTCTATATAAACCTTTTGATTACCCAACAAAATTAATTTTTCAGGAATTTGGTGTATCAAATCTAGAACAAATTTATAAACAAACATTGCTGATTTACTTCCATAAAAATCACAATAAATTTAAATTTGATCCTCACGAATACCATACCAGACAAAATTACAGTTTCTTTCTAAATATTCCGAAATGCCACACAACTGCCGGATTAAAACACAGCAGAAGTTTTGGACCCAAAATATATAATGAATTAATTAGAGCTTACCCTGAGCTAAGTACACTTAACGCACATAGATTTAAGAAACAAATCAGATTAATTATTTAATTGTTTAAGCTAAGTGAGTTAAAAATTGATACTCTAATATTTATGTACTTTTGAATTTTCTATTTGTATAGAGACCCTATTATTACATGCTGTATTATTTTACCACTTATTAATGTTATTGTGCTGAATGAACTCTCTTAATTTTGTGATATATTTTGTATAACTGATCTGAACTGCGCCCGAGCACGAGCTTCTGCTCTTTCGGGCTGCAGTGCCTAATGTAGCTCAAGTGTAAAGTATTAAATAAATTATTATTATTATCATTATTATTATCATTATTATTATTATTATTATTATTATTATTATTATTATTATTATTATTACACCTCATTCATTTGTTTTCATATCTTTTGTTTTCCATCGTCGCCTGGCAACCTGGATTGTTGTTATTGTTGATTAGAGCTGAAGAGAATAAAGCTACAAGAACTTATCGAGCATTTCATGTAATAGTTGTGGTTGTGTATTAAATTATTTTAAAATGGTGTATAACCTTCAAGAGAGAACATGTATCATTCTTATTGATTAAATTTAGGAAATTACACAAAATAAGCTGTGTTTTCATCCCACAATCACCTGATAATAACAAAAATATTGGTTCCCAAGCGATGATAGAAAACAAAAGATGCAAAAACAAATTAATGAGGTGTATAAACAATTGAATGCTCTTTCATATTTAGGTAGGCCTATAAAAATATAGGGGTGCCATTTGAAATTTCAAAGTGGGGGAGGCTGGGGGTGGGGGTGAAATCTAAAATGCATTTAAACCAGATTTCAGACTTCCCCCTCAATATCTAAATTGACGTGTTTTCTTTTAACTGAATTCAATTTAAATAATTAGTTATTTAGACTGGGAAGTGTTGCAATGAAAGCCCTGTATAAATATTACAGACCTATTTTAAGTATAATTAATTGAAATTAAAGTGACATTTTCAATTGTAAAGGGTATGCTATAATTGAAAATAAATTATGGGAATAAAAGACAACATACAGGACAGTAACTTGTTACATGTTTCACTGGCTAAAAAGTAATTTTAACAGAAGACATGTTTATGTCAAACTCTTTGAAATAAGGATTAATCTTGTTTATTAGTGCAAGTAAAGCTCGTTTACAATTTTAATTTACCATATGTAAGAAGTCATAACTCACAATATAAAAAAACTACTTATATAAAACAAACGATTTAATTTTAAAAAGTCATTAATATTTAGAATTATAATAGATGGTATAATTAAAATATGAGTTTATCATAGCATTATGCAACAGTAAAATAAATTGGTCATTGTTAAAACGCACTAAATCAATTCTACACGAAATGAACATTTTTATGGATTTTTTTTCTGGATTTAATAGATGAAACAAACCAATTATATGTCTAGCTTGGTATTATCATGGTGAGTGATACGTAAATCCAATGGAAACATAAGTTCACTAAGCCAGAACAGCTTTCTTCAATTATCATAATACTAAAAGACAAGTCTTAGTGCCTTTTAACAATGAACGATTCATGAGTGAGAGAGGGAGAGAATGAGAGGGGAGGGGAGGGGACAAAGAGACACTCGCTTGCTCCTTATTTTTTTTAGTTATTCTTCTTATGCAACTCTGCACTTTAGAGCATGCCCACGAAATTGCGGGACCTGTTTCGACCACATTTCAACTCAAGGCTAAATATAAAATTTCTGTACCTTCAGGGTGGGTAATACTTTAGTTTAAAATAGATAACTCTGCATTTTATTTGGTTACCAAGGAAAGTTAGCATCAGTTGATATTAAGACAATTTCTTCGTTTTAAATAATTACGTACAATTAAAAGCTTCTTTGATAGGAAGTTTATGGTCTGAAAAAGGAGAGAATGGAGAGAAAGCTACCAGCAGCACTCCAATTTTTCCTAACTTCAAGTTCGTATTATAATGTTACTACGTGTAGGATAAAATCTCTATCATAGAGATATTAGTCTGATAGGATTGAGAAATTCTTTTTGTAAAATTTGCCTATGTTGGGATTTTCTTATTCTTTGTCAACATTAATAATAATAATAATAATAATAATAATAATAATAATAATAATAATAATAGTAATAATAATTCTTTATTTATACTGGCAGAGTTAAGGCCATAGGGCCTTCTCTTACACTCTACCAGGTCACAAAGTATACAGGCAGTTAAAATTTAACAAAAGTTAAAGAACAGAATACTAACATATTACAAAAAATAATAATAATAATAATAATAATAATAATAATAATAATAATAATAATAATAATAATAATAATTTTACTGGCAGAGTTAAGGCCATAGGGCCTTCTCTTACACTCTACCAGGTCACAAAGTATACAGGCAGTTAAAATTTAACAAAAAGTTAAAGAACAGAATACTAACATATTACAAAAATAATAATAATAATAATAATAATAATAATAATAATAATAATAATAGTAATAATAATTCTTTATTTATACTGGCAGAGTTAAGGCCATAGGGCCTTCTCTTACACTCTACCAGGTCACAAAGTATACAGGCAGTTAAAATTTAACAAAAAGTTAAAGAACAGAATACTAACATATTACAAAAATAATAATAATAATAATAATAATAATAATAATAATAATAATAATAATAATAATAATAATAATAATTTACTGGCAGAGTTAAGGCCATAGGGCCTTCTCTTACACTTTACCAGGTCACAAAGTATACAGGCAGTTAAAATTTAACAAAAAGTTAAAGAACAGAATACTAACATATTACAAAAATAATAATAATAATAATAATAATAATAATAATAATAATAATAATATTACATATTACATATTACAAAAATAATAATAATAATAATAATAATAATAATAATAATAATAATAATAATAATAATAGCACAATAAAATCGATGCTAAACAACGTGAAAATAATACAATAATAGAAAAATGAAAGTAAAATACATTGGAATATAGTAAAAGCAACTCATTTAGTACAAATGGTTAATATGGAAAACGTAAGGAACAAAATGGAATGTAATAAAATAATAATAAAAAAAAAAGAAATACGAATATTAAATAAAATTCACAATAAAAAGGCTATGATAATAAATTCATCGGCTGATAAAGAGAACAAAAAGGGGAAAGGAAAGAAATATATAGCCCATATTTTTACAAAACTATCGCAGATAAAAGGGCTTATAACTGAATGGAATCTGAATTGAAAAAGTGCAATTTTAATTTATTTTTGAAACTAGACAATGTCCCACAGTCTTTGACATGTTGTGGTAGAGAGTTCCAGACATTCATGACAATGTCAATTTTGTATTTTTAATTAATTACAATTTTATATTTAGGAAACTGAATTACAGTAGGCCCTATATCTAACTATGGTTACGTCATCCACTGTCACACATAAACACATACTGCCTTACTTTAGAAAGGGACTTCCCTGTGATGCCTAACCACTTCCTTATTATGGATTGCGTCATTTCTGCTTCCAGTGCTAGTCTTCAGTTCCATGCTAGGTACTGATTGGACCACTGCAGTGTGTATATCATTCCGTGATGTCTGTTTCAGCTGCACCCTTCTTGTAATGTGCATGTGATGAAATTAAGATTTTCCTTTTCTATTTCGTGTTAATTTTACTTTGTTTCACTACTGTTTATAACGATGAATTAGGTGCATCTACCCCAAAGAAGAAAAGAAAAAGTGCGTGGTGAATTAACAAAAGTAAAAAAAAAAAAAACTGTGGTATAGCCAGACACTTCAAGATTCGTGGTTAACAGAACAAGATTTTAAATATTGTTTAAGCAAGGCTGAAAACGTAAGTAAGGCTAAATGCGTAGCATGTAATAAAGAACTTGTATCCCGAAAAAGGTAACTCATAAGGCATGGTGCATCTAAAGCTCACAAAAAAATGAAGTACAAATAAATTTTACAAGCATCAGAACAAGGGAGGGAGGGAGGGAGGGAATAGAACAAGATTTTAAATATTGTTTATTTTATTTTAGTAGGTTATTTTACGACGCTTTATCAACAGCTTAGGTTATTTAGCGTCTGAATGAGATGAAGGTGATAATGCCGGTGAAATGAGTCCGGGGTCCAGCACCGATAGTTACCCAGCATTTGCTCGTAATGGGTTGAGGGAAAATCCCGGAAAAAACCTCAACCAGGTAACTTGCCCCGACCGGGAATCGAACCCGGGCCACCTGGTTTCGCGCCAGACGTGCTAACCGTTACTCCACAGGTGTGGACTAAATAAATATTGTTTAAGCAAGATTGAAAACGTAAGTAAGGCTAAATGCATAGCATGTACAGAACAAGATTTTAAATATGTTTAAGCAAGACTGAAGACATAAGTAAGGTTAAATAAATTGGTAACTTGTTAAACAGCTTAGTAAACAAGTGAAAACATAAATTAGAATAATAATAGCAAAACATTTAGGAATGGTAAATATAGTGAAGCGAGTTATTATTATTACTATTACTACTGTTGCTGTTATTATTATTATTATTATTTACTTACTTACTTACAAATGGCTTTTAAGGAACCCGAAGGTTCATTGCCGCCCTCACATAAGCCCGCCAGCGGTCCCTATCCTGAGCAAGATTAATCCAGTCTCTATCATCATACCCCACCTCCCACAAATCCATTTTAATATTATCCTCCCATCTACGTCTCGGCCTCCCTAAAGGTCTTTTTCCTTCCGGTCTCCCAACTAACAATCTATATGCATTTCTGGATTCGCCCATACGTGCTACATGCCCTGCCCATCTCAAATGTCTGGATTTTAAGTTCCTAATTATGTCAGGTGAAGAATACAATGCGTGCAGTTCTGTGTTGTGTAACTTTCTCCATTCTCCTGTAACTTCATCCCGCTTAGCCCCAAATATTTTCCTAAGAACCTTATTCTCAAACACCCTTAACCTATGTTCCTCTCTCAGAGTGAGAGTCCAAGTTTCACAACCATATAGAAGAACCGGTAATATAACTGTTTTACAAATTCTAACTTTCAGATTTTTGGACAGCAGACTGGATGATAAGAGCTTCTCAACCGAATAATAACACGCATTTCCCATATTTATTCTGCGTTTAATTTCCTCTCGAGTGTCATTTATATTTGTTACTGTTGCTCCAAGATATTTGAATTTTTCCACCTCTTCGAAGGATAAATCTCCAATTTTTATATTTCCATTTCGTACAATATTCTCGTCACGAGACATAATCATATACTTTGTCTTTTCGGGATTTACTTCCAAACCGACCGCTTTACGTGCTTCAAGTAAAATTGCCGTGTTTTCCTAATCGTTTGTGTATTTTCTCCTAACATGTTCACATCATCCGCATAGACAAGAAGCTGATGTAACCCGTTCAATTCCAAACCCTGCCTGTTATCCTGAACTTTCCTAATGGCATATTCTAGAGCGAAGTTAAAAAGTAAAGGTGATGGGAATGACGGATTTGAACTGGAATGCATCAAATCCACCATGTCCAGATAAGATTGATGAGAAATAAATGAATTAATTAAGTGAATAAATAAATAAATAAATAAATATGCAAATCTGGCTTTCAAATAGTAGCTCCCTGTACAGCAGGTTTGAATAATTTCAAGGAAAAATTCTTCTGGGACCAGGTACTGATCCCGTGGCCCTTTGCTTAGCGCACGAATGCTCAACCAACTGAGCTACCCCAGGAACTATACACGACACTGTCACAATTTTTCCTTTATATGCACACAACTCAAATGACGAGACGCCAGAACCCAACTTTGAGTGCACACAAATTCTGTGTAACTTAAATTGTGGCTTCTTGTTAACGTACCTCCAGTAACGAATATATTAGGCAAATCTGGCTTTCAGGTGGTAGCTCCTATAAAGCAGGTTTGAATAATTTCAAGGAAAAATTGTTCCGGGACCGGGTACCGATCCCGTGACCCTTTGCTTAGCACACGAATGCTCAACCAACTGAGCTACCCCAGGAACTATACACGACACTGTCACAATTTTTCCTTTATATCCACACAACTCAAATGAGCTGACAAGACGCCAGAACCCAACTTTGAGCGCACACAAATTCTGTGTAACTTAAATTGTGGCTTCCTGTTAACGTACCTCCAGTAATGAATATATTAGGCAAATCTGGCTTTCAGGTGGTAGCTCCCTATAAAGCAGGTTTGAATAATTTCACGGTGTCGTGTATAGTTCCTGGGGTAGCTCAATCAGTAGAGCATTCGTGCACTAAGCAAAGGGTCCCGGGATCAATACCCGGCCCCAGAACAATTTTTCTTTGAAATTATTCAAATAAATAAATAAATAAGGCTAAATGCATAGCATGTAATAAAGAACTTGTATCCCCAAGAAAGGTAACTCATAAGGCATAGTGCATCTAAAGCTCACAAAGAATGAAGCACAAATAAATTTTACAAGCATCAGAACAAGTGAGTGAGTGAATGAATTAACAAAAGTAAAAAATTGTGGCATAGCCAGACACTTCAAGATTCGTGGTTAACAGAACAAGATTTTAAATATGTTGTTGTTGTTTTCTAATGCCAGGCATTTGACAATGAAGTCATTTGACCTCTTGCACTCCAATATTTTTCAAAGATATTATCATGACCAGCCACTGAAGCACAGATTTTGAGATGTTCCGAATCCATTTCTTGGTTAGGGGACTGATATATTCCAATTCTATGCAAACAATCATGGCCTGTTGCCAATCTAAATGCAGCTACAGACGATTTTCGTGGTAAATCGGGAATTAACTGTGGATTTTGATGCAGATTTTAAATATTGTTTAAGCAAGACTGAAAACGTAAGTAAGGCTACATGCGTAGCATGTAATAAAGAACTTGTATCCCCAGAAAGGTAACTCATAAGGCATAGTCCATCTAAAGCTCACAAAATGTTTAAGATCTGTCTATATCGAAACGTGACCTATCAATATCATTGGCTACTGTAGTAACAATGTGAATGTAATGACAGGTGGCAATAATTCTTTCATGTCCAGTCTGCTAAATGAAAATTCAGATATTTTTGTAAACAGTTCTATATGCCATTCACTTCATTTATTGCCAGCAAAGCATGTGAATTTTTCTCTATAATAGTAACCTACAACACTGTTTGTACAGCAACTTTGTTGGTTTGAGTAATGTGCGAATCAATGAGGAGATGCTACGATGATAATGAAGATGCTTTACAAACTTGGCTTGACGACTTTTTTTAACTTCAAACCAGCAGACTTCTTCAGATGTATAATCGAAAAACTACCTCAGTGTTAGCAGAGTCATAGACAGTGGTGGCTCGTGACTTTTTAAACGTATGTACTACAATAATAATAATAATAATAATAATAATAATAATAATAATAATAATAATAATAATAATAATAATAATAACAATAATAATAATAATAATAATAACAATAATAACAATAATTAATAATTAATAATAAATAATAAATAATTAATAAATAATAATTAATAAGTAATAAGTAATAAATAATAATTAATAATAATAATAATAATGATAATAATAATAATAATTAATAATAATAATAACAATAACAATAATAATAATAATAATAATAATAATAATAATAATAATAATAATAATAGCACTCATCCTAATAACTAAAACTGAAGTCCATTCTCCTTCCTGTTGGCGAACTTGTCTATCATCTTAGTATTGAAAAATGTTATGTTTTGTTTAACGACGGTCGCAACTGCCTAGGTTATATCAGCGTCGCAGTGTCCCGGAATTTTGTCCCGCAGGAGTTCTTTTACATGCCAATAAATCTACTGACATGAGTCTGTCGCATTTAAGCACATTTAAATGCCATCGACCTGGATATATGTCTAATTTTATGAACTAGAAGAATTGAAAACGATGGCTAAAAACTACATTTCTAATAGAAGAAATAAATGTTTCGTATTTAAATACATTTTTAATAAATGAAGTTTTAGGTACTAAATACATAAGTTGGCTATTCTGTTCTGGCTACTCTTTGGTGAGCACAGAAGGGGCAGCAGTTTGAAGCGGTTTTTGGTGCTTGCGGGGAAGTGAAAAGGATAACTCGAGCACGCGCATTTCTCCATGTCGACATTTTTCCTGTGCTTAGCTCATCTCGCACTATTGTGGAGGGTGAAGGTTGAAACTTGTCAAGGCGGAAGATTCAAATGCTTTAACAATATAGAATGGAAACATACTGTAACTATTTAAATTAAACAAATATTTTTGAGGTTTTTAAAACAAAACATATTTTTCTCTCTTATTTTTATTATGTGCTGTAGCACATGAGCACATAAGGACCGGCCGCCCCTGGTCATAGATAATGTAGGACAATATATTACTCATTAATTTCTGAAACTTTTGTCACAGTGAAAAAATGCTACAAACTTTTGCATCAATCCAACATATCTCTGAGCAACTCTCAAGTAGTACTCACCACATTGAGTGGGTCGCCTGTACGCAGGGCATAGAGAGGAGCATTTGGACCAGTTTCTGGTCCCCAATGCGTATAGTAAGCATAGCACATTGCAAACATGTAGTCGAGATACTTGCTGATGGCTGGGACATCGTACGATCTCGCTATTACGTCCGGCAACACTCCAAGTGGTACTGTCAGCAATAAGTTATATTTGTCGAACTCCTCACGCAGCTCCTGTAAGTAAAACACCACTCTGATCAATACTATGCGGGAAAGTTTCCTACAGAGTCTTCTCCATCCTTCATTCATTAAATCGCCTAAAAAAAATTTTCTACCTTTCAATTAAAAATAATTCTCATATAAACATTGGTGCTGCCACATTTTGACTATTGCAACATTCTATAGTCCGGGTCAGCTTACTTCATACCCTAAGAGTGAAACCTAACCATTTTTCCCCCATTACTACATATGCTAGTGGATTGTGGTGATTTTCTAGTTTGTAGGTTTAATTTTCTTTTGCCAACTTCGTTTCGAATTTCGATACTGACGAATACTACAAACGGTAGTGATTTTGTAACTGGTATGTTGGCAGCTGAGACAAATATCGACAATATTTGTCGGTACTGGAGTTCCATGAAATTAAAATTGTACTAGATTTCTGAGCCGGTTTCTGGAAGCTAGTGAAATTTGAACACACTAATAATTAATTAATATCAGTATTAATATTAATACATAATAGGCTTAGTTGTTTTATGTGTTGCATTGTGGTTGTAATTCAAGACTATAGTCAGGTTAGTTTTCGGAGTCAGTACTAACAATTTCATGTGGTCAAACAAAATACATTTTTAGGTTAGGTCTCGTGAGTCAATTGTTTAGTCAAACGAATGAATTTCGTATTGCCAGACAAAATACTTGCCATGTTGATCCCTTTCCCGTACAGTTTGCCTTCGAAAATATGTTACAAATTATTGAATTATTTAGAATAACTTTCCAACATAAAGTACGGTAAGTAAATAAGTCATTTACTACTTAGGATCGTGTGATATCTGGTAACAGTTGGCAACACTGACAAAACAGCAATATTTGCTGCTTAGGAACTGTTCTTATGTGATCCTCACTATACTAACAGATTTAAATTCTAACTTAGCCCAAAGATTGCAGCGCGTTCATAATGCCTGCATACATTTCATTTGCAACATCCGCAAATACGACCACATTATACCTTTCTTTGAAACGCTCCAATGGGTAAGATTACAGGACCGAAGATATATCCATTCACTAATTTTCCTATACTGCATCATCAATACTTCTTCGCCTAACTATCTCTCAGTGCGTTTTAATTTCTTGTCCTCTTATCACAGCATCGGTACTCGTTCTAAAAATGACCCTTTATTATCTCTGCCTTGCCATAAAACAGCTCACTATTCTTCCTCTTTAACAGTATCAGCAATTCGTTTCTTGAACTCCCTACCCAGCTCCCTCAGGAACTGTCGAACGATATTTCAATTTAAGAATGGTTTCACTCATATCTCATAGATAGGAAACAGAAAGTTGAAATCAATACAACTATGAAATCTACATCGACATGGGGAGCTATTAATAATGGAATTCCTCAAGGATCAATATTAGGTCCCCTACTTTTTCTAGTGTTTATAAATGATCTTGCCCCCCTTATAAAAGATGTAGGTCATCCCATATTATTTGCAGATGACACAAGTATAGTAATTACAGCCAATAACTCCAACACATTCCAATCTTCAACAGAGGAAATTCTCTTCAAAATATGTGACTGGTTCTCAGTCAATAAATTAGTATTAAATTGTAACAAAACTAACATAATTCAATTTAAATCCTGTCCAAATTCAACGTCGCAAATTTCTAGCGCAATAATTAACAATAGATCCCTATTAGAAACAACAACAACCAAATTTCTTGGCTTAAAAATCGATAATGTGTTAAATTGGAAAAATCATATTAAAGGAATTACCCCAAACTAAATTCAGCTTGTTTTGCTATTAGATCTATGCAAAAGATAGTAAATATCAATACCTTAAAAACAATATACTTTGCATACTTCCACTCGGTAATGAGTTTTGGAATAATATTCTGGGAAATTCCACAGATAGTAACAATATATTTCTATTACAAAAAAAGAGTAATTAGAATAATAGTAGGTGCCAAATCTAGGGAATCATGTAGAACTATTTTCAAAAACTACAAATAATGCCCATGGCTTGGCAGTATATCTTTTCATTAATAGTCTTCCTCATATGTAATCGTGAAAACTTTGTAACTAATTCAACAGTTCATAGCATAAATACACGTCAAAAAAATGACTTTCATACTCCAATGGCAAGTCTATCGTGCTATAAAAAGGAGTGCGTTATATGGCGGTAAAAATTTTTAATAGCCTCCCTATCGATATAAAAAATGAAACTCAAAACATAAAATTATTTAGGGCCAAATTAAAGAAGTACCTAATTTCTCACGTCTTCTATTCTGTAGGTGAATTCATGACATTCAATAACACTTCATGAAATTGATACTAAAACTATGTGTTGTACTAGTAGACTATATTGTAAATCTCGTCTGTATATATTTCATCTAGACCGTGACTACAAATTAAGATTTTATAATAGTATTAAGTTTTTTGACTTGTTCCATATTCTAGCTGTAAGCATGTATGAATACCATGGAATGTTAATAAATACAATACAATACAATACAATACAAAAGAGTGAATTGATTAAACACATGACCAGTATTCAGGTTTAATTCTCCTTTGTGTGTATATGTGTATATATGTAATTTTTCTCAGTGTTGTATAGTTATAATTTACATTTGAATTTGTTATTCTTGTAATTTGTAATATTGGTTCACTTACTTTTTAACATTAACAGGATTCATCGGAAAAAATCATCTTCGCAGCAAAATTTGCCTTTATAATAAACCTGTAGAACAGGTCTCATGTTTTAAATATTTGTGTTATCATTTGAGCTATGAACAAGACAAAGATATTTCTACAAAACTGAATACTTTATCTATGCAATGAATACCATTAATAACATTTTCAAACCTTCTCTTGTCCAAAAACATACAAGAATTAAAGCCTATAAATCATTGGCGAGACTGTTCTCATATATGAAAGTATGAAAATGAAGCTTGGGCCATACGTAAATGTGTGAACACTGAATCACTGCCAATGAAAAGAAGTTTTTAAGAAGAACTGCTGGCTATACTAGATTAGACAAGAAGAAAAATTAGGATATTTTGAAAGAATTAAATATTGACCCAATTTTATAGAAAATTCAAAATTATAGACAGAAATGGAAATGTCATATACACAGGATGCCTAAAACAAGGATACCAGGACAAGCACTAAATTACCGCCCTTTAGGAACAAGATCTTTGCGCCGTCTGCTGAAATGATGGAGTGAGACCGTTAATACATGATAGGAAGAAGAAGAAGAACTTAAAACTAAAGTGTTTCAGCCCACCCAATGTTTTCTCATTTTATCAACCAGCAGGACATCATACAACAAATTTTGATGCGGAAATAATGGCTATTCATATCTCACTCCAACACCTACTATACAGAATAGATAAATTTCAAAATGCTGTCATTCTCTCTGATTCTAAAGCAGCATTATATGCAATAAATTCATATAAAATGATGTCAATCCAAATTAAAGAATGTCACAAAATGATCCAACAACTTCAAAAACTACAGAAAAGAATTCAATTGCAATGGATACCTGCACATTGCGGAATTGCTGGAAATGAAACTGCTGACTTTCTTGCCAAAAAGGATCCAATTTAATTCAGAATACAAATACAAGCCTACCTTTTACATCCATCAAAAGACTAATTAAAAATAAATATAAAAACAAGCACTATGTACCAAAGCCAAAGATAAAAAATGGAGCATTTTAATAATAAAAAAAAACAGAAATTATTCCAGAAATCCCACGTAAATCTGCAGTAGCAAAATTCAGACTGCATACAGAACACGATTATTTGGCCAAACACTTGAATAAAATAGGAATTTACACAAATCCAAATTGCCCTCTATGCAACAAAGAAGAAGAAATGACTGAAGATTATCTCATAACCTGTGAAGTTCTACCTGATGGATCCACCACAGAGAAATATTGGAGAGCAAGTATGCTAATGGCTTCGTTGCCAAAGCCCGGCATTAGATAACAACAACAACAACATGTTTTCCAAAAGTTGGCGCCACTGCACACCATGCCTTCGAGTTTTGTTACAAAGACAGTACCGTACTGAAATCAGCAGACCCAAATATGTTGATTGTCATTTTTCAATGGACAGAGTAAAGTGTGAAAAATTTTCTAGTAATTAAAAGTCTAACTGATGAACTTTTTGAACAAGTAATGACTGCTTCATTGTGTTAATATAAATTCTGGTGGTAAATTACCTGACTGATTAGTTTCGACGTAGTTTTTTCGTAATCCTCTGAATCCAGCAATATTTTCTGGTTATTTGTTGTGGTGAGGTGTGTTCATAATTGTGTCGAGAAGGGTGTGTGTTTTGAAATTCAGTTGAGTGTTCAGGATGTATTGTGGGTGTGTTTTTGTGTGTTTGTAAATTTCGTATTGTTCTAGAGTGTCAAGTTTCTGATTTCTTGGCTGGATATGTAGTGTTTTCATGTTAGTGTCTATGTTGCTGTAGTTGTGGTTGGAGTCTGTTAAATTCTAAATTGTATTTATAAAAAAATGTAATTATTTTAGATTTTTTTAGAGTAACTCCACCTCAGAGTCTTTAACTACAGCTGCAAATTCTTGCAACTGAAATTATTTGCAAACTTATTGGTAAAATCGACACCGCTTGTAGCATTACCTATGATAATCGCTCTGAAGTAAAATAGTTATTTATGGTACTTGTGAGGTAAGTGCATCTTTATTGCGCGAGTGGAAAGATTTAAGCACGAGGTGCAATAAAGATCACGCTCACAAGTACCATACGTAATTTTATCCATGACCATAACGAAAAATTATGTTTTATAAAAGAAAACATGTTGAAAATAAGTCCTCATATAATCACATTTATCATAGCATGGATTTTAGAATCGATACGTGTACTAGGTAGGTCATGATGTAAGAGGCCATGACTAGTGAAGAATGGTATCTAAGGCGTTGGATAAATAAAAATTATAATTAATTATATAATTTTAATATATATTTTTCATTTTAAACGTGTATTTTCATCTTTTTGAAGTTTCAGGGATTATTTAGAAGTGTTCAAGGGACTAATGTCATTAAAATAAATTCACATTTTACTTCTGTAAACTTAAGAGGAATATTAAAACTTAATTAATCATCGTGTCTGTTTAGCTCAGTTGACTAACGCGTATTGTTATAAAATCCTATAAACCCAACTTCGCAGGTTCAAATCTCCTCGCATCCCAAAAAGGTAAATTATTACAAAATTTTAAAAAGATGCATATTAGGTATGGATGTAATGTACAAATTACGACGTAGCAGATAGAGAAAAGAGAAGGAGATTGAAGGTTACATCATAGACCCTACTGTGAGATTCGAATCGCACGAACACCAGCCAGAAGAAGTACACGAGGAAAAAAGGAATATATGAACCTTCTATCAGTTTTTATAAGGACAAATACCATCTGGAATCCATCGTCATTACGGGACTAATGATAGGAGCCCGTGGGACCATACCCCGGTTCCTAGTCGACTTCTGTAAATCTTTTGGCCTGCATAAAAGTATTTTAAGAGATCTAACAATTGCAGCACTCAAAGGCTCAATAGCTATTTTCAGGCATCATACATATGGACCATGACTAATTCGCATCTCCTCGACGTTACTTCGTTTAACATCATGTGTTTCAATATAATTCAAATTGTTTATTTTTCACTATAACAACAATTTATCACTAAGCCTCAAGGCTTTTACTCTATTGTATCATGGTACTCTTTGTCGATGGCAACCTGTAATGGTTACAGGAAGAAATTAAATTAAATTAAGAAATGGTAATAAAGAAGTAGAGGTAGTGACATCTAGTAACTAATATATTAACTTCTTGAGTAATAGCTCAATGGAAAAGTATACGTGTGTGCCCGGTACTAGGAAAATACTAATGAACTGTGAGATAAAGTTCAAACTGTGAGGTAAAGTCTTTATCTCACTAGTGGAATAAAGTAATGTTGAATAAAAGCCTACTTTACAAACGCAAAAGTATTTACTAAAGGCATGTTTTTCGTTATGGTCATGGATAAAAGATATTTTCATGTGATTACCAATAGAAATTTCAGCTTTCAGTCAACCACTTTAACCTACGGTATTCGCAGTGAGGAAAGAGTTCCTACTACCCGTTTCTGATCAGAGGAGACAGAAAGTAAGGCTGAATTCCCAATGAAAAGTGGAAATAATTCTATATTCACAATTAATTTACCTTAGGAGATCATTTTTCACTTGATACGAACTTCATAATTTAAATTGTCGTTTAATTTTGCATCGTACAAAAAATTACAAACAAAGTGACTGGCTCTGATTTGGACTGCATCTCATTTTTTTTTTTTTTTTTTTAAATAAAGACCCACTACTCTTTAATAAATTATTGTGCATACCTCATGTGTATCATTGCTGGATAAATCGTTTCGTAGTAATTGAATATGAACGAAATCCATCAACTGTTTCTAAGGAGAAATCGCTATACTCAAATGGACAGCACAAACAAATCTACTGCACTTTTTCGTGAAAATTTCGAAATTATTTTTTAAGACATCACAATACATTCTCTATACACTTCGCATATGAAGATATTAAAATTAATTAATTAAAATTTATTTATTTATTTATTTATTTACTTATTTATTTATTTATTTATTTATTTATTTATTTTTTATTTATTTATTTTTTTATATTTATTTATTTTTTTAAATTAATTAATTTATTTATTTATTTATTTTTTATTTATTTATTATTTATTTATTTACTTATTTACTTATTTATTTTTATTTATTTATTTTTTATTTACTTATTTACTTACTTATTTACTTACTTATTTATTTATTTTTTATTTACTTATTTACTTACTTACTTACTTACTTACTTACTTACCGGTACTTACTTACTTATTTACTTACTTATTTACTTAGTTACTTACTTATTTATTTATTTTCAAAACTCTCACATCTGTACATGAAACATACCTTAAGCATTTCCACAAAATACTGCTTATCTGCTGGAACACCTGTAGGTTCCGCTGGAAATTGCCAATGGAAGTCAAATCCGTCAAAATTGTATTTCCTGTAATCAGTATAAGAACATAGCATGTAGACAGTGAACAAACTCTTACTTACTTCTTCCTATTCATTTATGCCTTTACTTTTTTCTGTTTATTTTATTTATTTTTTTTTTAGATTTCTTTGCTCCTATGGTCACATAAGAACATCTTGAATTCTCCTAGCCAGGTAAAGTATTACTAGCCTACCAGCTTCATCTTACTCCAGTCAGCTATCATTTTCGAGATTTATGTTGAACATCTACAGTTATTATAGTGGTGAAGGAAATGAAGACAGGATGAATTGGAGGCACATTTACACATTTCCAATCAATTCTTTAAACTGAAAAGGTAAAAGGATAAGAGTGATAATGATGATGGTAATGACAAAGACAATGTTGATGCTCATTTTTATTTCTTTGATTATTCTTAATATATCATAGACAAAAGCCCCTACATTCTCCATAGTGATTAACTGAAGCACATCTTTATTATGTGCACATACTTTGGTATCATAAATATGAAGCAATATGCTGAAGCACTTATCTTTATTATGTGCACATACCTTGGGATCATAAATATGAAGCAATATACTGAAGCATTTATCTTTATTATGTGCACATACCTTGGGATCATAAATATGAAGCAATATGCTGAAGCATTTATCTTTATTATGTGCACATAACTTGGGATCATAAATATGAAGCAATATACTCAAGCATTTATCTTTATTATGTGCACATAACTTGGGATCATAAATATGAAGCAATATACTCAAGCATTTATCTTTATTATGTGCACATAACTTGGGATCATAAATATGAAGCAATATACTCAAGCATTTATCTTTATTATGTGCACATATCTTGGGATCATAAATATGAAGCAATATACTGAAGCATTTATCTTTATTATGTGCACATACCTTGGGATCATAAATATGAAGCAATATGCTGAAGCATTTATCTTTATTATGTGCACATAACTTGGGATCATAAATATGAAGCAATATACTCAAGCATTTATCTTTATTATGTGCACATAACTTGGGATCATAAATATGAAGCAATATCCTGAAGCATTTATCTTTATTATGTGCACATAACTTGGGATCATAAATATGAAGCAATATCCTGAAGCATTTATCTTTATTATGTGCACATAACTTGGGATCATAAATATGAAGCAATATACTCAAGCATTTATCTTTATTATGTGCACATAACTTGGGATCATAAATATGAAGCAATATCCTGAAGCATTTATCTTTATTATGTGCACATAACTTGGGATCATAAATATGAAGCAATATCCTGAAGCATTTATCTTTATTATGTGCACATAACTTGGGATCATAAATATGAAGCAATATCCTGAAGCATTTATCTTTATTATGTGCACATAACTTGGGATCATAAATATGAAGCAATATACTGAAGCATTTATCTTTATTATGTGCACATAACTTGGGATCATAAATATGAAGCAATATACTGAAGCATTTATCTTTATTATGTGCACATAACTTGGGATCATAAATATGAAGCAATATACTGAAGCATTTATCTTTATTATGTGCACATATCGATCGTCCAGTTCAAAAGTGCGACAACTCAAAAATTGTCATTTTTTAGTTATTTATACTACTTAAAGCCCCTTTTGGAGCTCTTTCCGATTCAGTATTGAGGTAAGTCATATTTACAACCAAAAAAAAAAAACTGAATAAACTGCTTTAGAAATAATTATAACTATGGACTTTACTAATTCATTATTAGTACATTTCGAAATGTATTAATAATGAACTGGAAGATTGTGATAAACTCGTCCTGAATACTGACTCATTTCTAATTGTCGTGGTTATGAACCAGAACTCTGTGCCTTTATAAGTGATTTATTGAAACTTTCAACTGAAGATATCTCAAAACTTGTTTTTTTGAGTTGTCGCACTTTGAACTAGACGATCGATATCTTGGGATACATATATTTTGAGAACTCCATACAAAAATGGAAAAATAAATGGGCTACATGGTGCCACTAAAAAAACGTTCAAAATATTTCTTTTTGCAAGTCTTATAAGTTTTGTATATAATGTACCAATAAAATTAAAAATAGGAAAGCTACAAGCACTATTCCAAACTTTTTATTCTTCTTGTTCTTAGGCTCTTCAAGTTCATTTGCTGAATATTTTGGCCTTCTCTACAATTTTCCGCCATTCTTTCCAATATTGTACATATGCCCTCCCAGTTATAATCTTCATTTCTTTCAGGTCGTATATTACATCATCCTCCCAATTTACTCGCCTGGTATTTATTTTCTGTCTACATAGTCAAGCATTTGATATTGGTGAATAATTTAATACGTTTATTTACTTATTTGTGCCTCGTCCATCATTTACTTAATATGTTTATAGTTTCTTTGCCTATTCATTTATATAAATGTCTTTCAATTAGCATAACTTCATAGCACATTACACATTCATGGACTTCTTTAGCTTCTTTATTTTAAGTCTGCTCAAATGAATATTTATTCACATCTCATTTATTAATTAATTTATTCATTCATTTGTATCTTATTTTGTTCCTCTGTGTAACGAATTGTTCATTAACATAACCCATAACTTACATGTTTATTTAAATCTGAAATTTACTCAGCTAACTGAAGAACTGGATGTTTCATTGTTACACCAGAAATGGTAAAGTAAGACCTCCCTGAACTCTGCTAGTCAGATAATATGAAAAATACCCTTTCTGAGGTGAGGCACTTATAAGATAAAATTCAAACATCCCATAACTTTTGTAACTGAAGCAATTTCATCCTATTGCTTACAAAATTAATGCAAATAATACTGAACTCAATGCAGCCTACCTGAGGAATTCTGAAACACTCAAGGCAAATTGTGTTCTCTTCACAGGATTGCTTGCCACAATGGAATAATTTTTACTTCTTTCAGCCCAGCCTCCCATACTCAGCAGTACCTTGAGGTGTGGATGTTCTTTCTTTAGTGAAACCATCTTCTCGTACGCTCCTGTCACAAAGTTTGTAAATTAATTCTCACATTTCCTGCAACTGAGATTAAGACTACTGGTATATATTCCAAAATAAACTGAAATAAAAGCAAATCTCTTTATAGCTATGAAACAATTCCTCAAATAATAGTCCATACTTGAATAATTTAGAGAAATATTCACTATTTTACCACACAAATATGCCATACTCTGTTTTATGTAAGACAAATAATTTTATAGCTGCACTTGTCTAGTTGCATGCAAACAGGGTTGCCAGATTTTAGATATACCAAGGAGGGACATCTTTTTTTCCATCATATACAACACTTGCGTTTCGTCTTAAAAAAAAAAAAAAAAAAGGAATGAAAATTGACCTTCTATATGCAGTTCAAGTGACTAATATGAATCTCAAAATTGCAATTTTTATAAAAAAACATGTCGTAGGTACAGGTTTCCAAGTACAAAACAATATTTACTCGTATCTTTCTGAAGGGTTTGAGGCAATAATTTGTTATGCCAAATTATTAACTGAATGACTTATTAGGAGTTCTGTCTCATAGTTTCCCCCAGCCGTTTTATTATTAACAGTAAAGCGCAAGTTCCAGAATATGCATCACACGTGACAAAATATTTAAATTCCAATGTTTATTAATGATTACAATGACATAAAATTTATTACTCAGTTATCTAAATTCATATTTATTTTGTGATTTAGCTTATTACTGCTCCAAACCCATCATTTAACATATAGTATACATTTTAAGAGTTTATATACATAATTATCACGGGACCAGCATTTTCAACAAGTTTCCCCACCCCCCCATTTTCTGTACCATGTATTTCTGATGAACATCTGTTTTAAAGTTTAGAAATAACACATTGACCACTGAATTCGCTGTCACAAATCTTACACTTGCCAAACTATTCGGTTTTTTTCCCCAATGTGCAAACTTATGTTGTTAAGAAAATTAATTTAAATAATGTAATAATTTAGGCCTAGAAGAAAATAGCTACTAGGCAACAATAAAATTACACAAGTGATGTTAATTTTCTGAAGGAGGACTTTTTGCGTTCCATCTCGAATCGAAGTGGGACTCGGGATTTTTATATGAAAATCGGGACATATGGCAACCCTGCATGCAAATGGCTGGATACAAAAATTTGCGAAACACATCAATTAACAAATCTATTGCAGATTATGCGAGATTTAAAAAAGCAACTTATAAATATCAATATGAGAAAGAAACATGGGATCACAAGAAGAAAACGAATTTAAGTACATTTCTTTTATCCAGTCTGTCTTCGGACAATTGAGTAAACAACAATTACTGTTTAATATATTTCAGTAAATGTAACTTCATCTTAGCTCGAATGGTTTTCTCACTGTATGTGTGGGTAAAATGTGCCAGCTCCTCAAAAAAGAGGCTGCCTCAGAATATTTTAGAGATTTTTCTATAGCAGCCATTTTTCAACCAGTGTGCCACCAATGGTCCGCTGGTGTTTATTTATTTTATTGGGTTATTTTACGACGCTGTATCAACATCTAGGTTATTTAGCATCTGAATGAAATGAAGGTGATAATGCCGGTGAAATGAGTCCGGGATCCAGCACCGAAAGTTATCTAGCGTTTGCTCGTATTGGGTTGAGGTAACTTACCCCGACCGGGATTCGAACCCGGGCCACCTGGTTTCGCGGCCAGACGCGGTGACTGTTACTCCACAGGTGTGGACTCCGCTGGTGTGCTGCGAGGAAATTAAAATAGTGAAGGCTGTCATAATAAAAAATTTGGAAAATAAAAGTGAAAAGAATAATAAAAAAAAGTGACTCCACAAGAGTCATCTTTCAGCAAACACGGCACAGTCAACATTCACTAAATCCAGTACAGTTGTGCGAGCGGCACAGAAGAGAATGATTGATGCACAGTCAGGTTTGCCAGATCATTATATTAGAATATGGTACAAACCTTGCATTGAATTTTAATCTAAGGGAGAAGTCACTACAACCCATCACTGTGACCTTATTAGATCTATTGCACTGATCCTTAAGTGAGATGCATTTTCAATCAACACCGGCTGACAACACTAAGGTTCGCTGCATACCCAGTATACAAGCAGGCAACCCCACTCTTGTGTAAGCCAGTTTCCTCCTTGCATCGGCAGCCAGCTTTCAGGGAATCTTATGAAATGATGACTGAATGGAGAGATATTGACAGAATTAAGGTACGGTCACACGTCGCTACTTTTGCAGCGCTGCAGTACAAAAAACTGCGCAATTCTCGTACTGCGACATGTGAACAACGATGCAACTCGAAAAATAGCGGTGCCGAACCTGCTGCCTGCTACTTTTTCATGCTGCGCGCAGCTTAGAAGTAGCGACGTGTGAACAGGGTTCTCAGAGTTGCAGCCGCAGCATTTTTGATATCGGTTTTGTTGAAACTTTTGCTGTGGTTGCAACCAGTGTTTCCACCCAAATGTGCCAATGATACTTTTATTGTTTGGATATATTTTAATGTTAAATGTGATAAAAATAAATTATGTGTAACAGTTATTAAATGCACAACACAGTCTGAGCATATTTGCTGACAATATAATTCATTTTTTTAATTTTCCGTAACGTAGTTTCAAACAGGGGTTACCAACATTGATTACGTGAATATACTGTTGGTTATCACTTAAGTATATAGGTGTTTTTAAAAGCTTTATAGTAAAAATAATGCCAATTTCTGAATACTAGTTAGGGCAGAAAAGCAAATAATAGATAAGTAAGCTTTCACATGAGTTTCTTAATAATGCAAACATAACCACAAAATGTATATTGAGAAGTCAACACGGAGATGGAAACCTGCAGCATGACTGCGGCTGCAAAAGTAGCGCCTTGTGTGTGAACAGACTCGCAACCTCCAGTTGCAACTTTTGCAGCACTCGGGTTGCACAGCACGAAAAGTAGCGTGCAGCGCGCTACTTTTGGCTTACGTGTAAACACGACACGCAACTTTCGCAGCTGCAGTACAAAAGTTGCACAGAAAAAGTAGCGACATGTGACCGTACCTTTATGTAAATGCCTAATAAAGGGAAACGAGCGAACCCAAACTGCGATCTTTAAAAATATCACGTTTTACATGTTTTTATGAACCACTGGTTTAGATTTATGGGTGTGCTGCGAGATTTTAAATTACAACTTCATTGTGCCACGTGTTGAACAAGATTGAAAAACTCTGGACTATACCTTACATCAGTGGCGGCTCCTGCGTATTTCTTAAGAGGAGGAAAGAAGGTAACAGGACGAAATGACACCTTCTTGAATGAAACACACTACAAATTAGCCAACATGCATACATTTACATGTAGTGTTGGGGTTGGCCTTCCCTTCTGTATAGCAATAATCTGTTCTTGTAAACTGAGCTTCCTAAATTTTCCAAAATATATTATGTTTTCACTTCAATTCATTGTTGAATATTTGCACAAATTAACAATTACAAGGAAATTAACCTCGCAGCATTTTTCAAGCACACTACAGCATCACACGTGTTGGAAGAGACTATAGCTAGTAACACGTAATCGGAACGGCGGAAATGTGAATGGGAAATAATCTGAGGAAAGCGAGAACGCTGCACCCACTCACATGGTCTGTGTTGCCACATGTACATTTTACAAGTTCAGTATCACATGTTTTTTTGAAGAATGTCAGTTCTTGTAAAGTCATACTACCATTATTGTTCAAAGTTGCCAGTAGCCAATTAATTTTTTATGTTAAAAGTAATGCAGTTTGGAGTACCTACTTTCAATTTCAAATATATTTATACAAAACTGAAAACTTGGCTGTTGCCCTGTCTAGTACACAATGAATGGAAGTGAATTTTAGGGGCCAAAAAAAATCTTAAAAAGAACGACTTCCTCTTTGTTTTATATAAACACGACTTTAACTTTCAAATATCCTTGAAAGTTTCAAACCATGGATAGTAGTTTATACAAAGTGCAATGAATAATATTTTTGATTTATAATTTAAAAAAAAAGTTTATATGGTGTCTTTCATAGCGTTGCGTTAAAACTGTTTTAATTGTGCCTCCTCCTAGATATGTTATAGTCTGGTTGAATGCAACATCGTTAGATGGCAGCGGTAGCGAGCTTGCTGCAAGACCAGTCGATTTCTATTTCCCGCCCATGCGCTGATTCAGAGGAGGATCTCCTTGCTCTCCATTCATTTACTTACTTTAAAACTCTGCTTCTTTCTCTGGCCGCTAGTGCGCTGTTGTCTGTGTGTATTAACTGCAGTAAAGGAGGAATGGATTGACTTTCCTCCACACAAACAATTCGCATCTTTCTCACAGTTTTCTAGCAGCACATGAGCTTGCATCGTTTAAAACTCGATCAACCGAGGTTTTCTTACAGCTGTGAACTTAAAAATTATCGAATCTTCCTTGAATTTCAAGGCACATATTTCATTTTGTTATTTACTTTCAAAAGAAGAAAATGTGAGGAGGACGTTCCTCTCTTCCCTCCCCCGAGGAACCGCCACTACCTTACATCAGGTTTACTAATAAGTTTCCAACAATTACCAACCTGAGCCATTATTCTCCCTAAGGTCGTAGGCGGGATCAGCACTGTAGATAGTAGCAGTATTAACATTGAGCTCTGCAAATGCATAAATGAGGTGAGTGCAGAGTTCAGGTTGAATTTCATCCACTGTGAAGTTTCCTCGACCAGTCCTGTACTTGGCCCATTGAGCCACATAGCAAACTACCACATAGTCCCGCTTATGTGGAGTGTTACCTGCAACACAATTAAGAAAAGGCACTCAAATTCAAGAATTTTCATTTAAGCATGCCTTTAAGTCAGTGATTTCCAACTCGCAAACTTAAGATGTCCTGCCAATAAAGCATATTTCTCAGTACTTCCCATCTTCAGAAACAAGGATATAAACCAGAGGTTAAAGGTAATGCTATATAAAACACTCGTTCAGAGTATAGTGATGTATGGACCCTCTCAAAGAAAGCCGTGGAAGAGATCGATTCTTTTGAAAGGAAAATCCTGAAGAGAATCTACGGACCTGTATGTGTGCAAGGGGAATGGAGAATTTGATATAATAACGAATTATACTCCTTGTATGGAGAGCTACCCTTGTCGCATGTTATTCGGATTAACAGACTCAAATGGGCAGGTCATCTAATTAGGATGGAAGAACATCGAGTCCCAGAAAAGGTATTTTCAGGAGATTTCGGAGGAGGAAGGCTGGTGGGAAGACCACGTAACAGATGGGAAGATGGTGTCTGTCAGGATGCACTACAAATCCTCAAAATCCGGAATTGGAGATTCGCAGCACAGGATTGACAAGTTTGGTGGAGTGCAACTGGGGAGGCCATGACCCAAAAACGGGCCGACACGCCATAGAAGAAAAAGAAGAAGAAACTTAAGATGTCAGAGCATGTTTCCCCTCTCAAAACAGGGACACAGGACATTCAATAAAGCACACACACACATATATGGGGTCAGAAGTTGTTAATTAACCGTTTCATTAACTGAGGACTTGAAAAATTGACTAATTTTTACTATTTTTGACTGTGTTGTACACCTCTGTTAGTAAGAAGCTTGGTTACGCGTTTGCCCGCCAGAAGTCGATCTAATCACAAATGTGTCCACCAGAAAGCGCCATTTCTATTCCATAACTACAGAAACAGTTTTCCAACAAGATGCAATTCCTCCCCATTATGCAAGGTATGTTCGAAGTGTTTCCTATCAGGTGGATCGGTCGTGCAGGTTCAATTACTTGGCCACCATGACTTCCAGACTTAACTCTCCTGGATTTATTTCTATGGAGATTTGTTAAGGGTCGTGTGTTTGCAGATAAACTTCGCACCATCCCAAAATTGATGGAAAGGATTGTGCCCATGATAGAGATGTTATTCCTGAAATGCTCTGGAGAGTGCACGAGGAGATGGTTCATTGCTTGCATTTGTGCATTTTTCAGGGCGGCAGACATGTTGAGAACTGTGAGCCATAATTAGTGTAAGTGTAAGTTCATTGCAATTTTTCGTAATTTGTAGTTTTTAATACCTACCCTAAGTTTTACATTTCATAGTGATAGTTTCATTCATCTCTACATAGAAAAGTGGAGAATTCTGGTGGGCAAACGCGTAACCAAATCGAGTGTACAACACAGGGAAACAGAATCCGCCGAGTTAGCTCTGTGGTGATTGTCTGTCTCTAGACTAGCCGGCCCGGGTTCGATTCCCGGCGAGGTCAGAAATTTTTCATATAAAATTTCTACCTCGGGACTAGGAGAGATGGCAGTGCACAACTTCTAATCATCACTAGATTGTGCACCAATATGCCTGGGTTATATCCCAAATCTCTCCGCAGTGCATATGAAGAGAAGGCATAAGTCACTGTTGATAGCGATTCATCCGTTGGATGGGGACGTTAAGCCTGGCGGCCCCCTTGGTGCTATTCGACAGGAGTAGGCTACGTGGCGGCACAGGGTTTCCCCTTCTCCCTTCCTCATCTTCACCATCATCACTCATTCCAGACACTACACTTACACGAACACTTACACATACACTGACCTTAGTACACGACATAACTCTCTACAGATACACATCATGTACAGTGTTACCCGCCAAAGTGGTGTACAACTGTACTAAAAGCCAGGTTATGAACCGACTAAACCGAAAGCAACGTTCTGTTGCTCTCTTTCTGAGCTCTATTGCCACATAGTGGCGCGAGATTCAAAGCATGTTCAGCTTTGTCACCGATATGTTTAAAATAACTACTGTATATAGTTCTCGATAACACTATCCACAATATTAGTAATTAAAATTACTGTTTTTAAGGAAGCACGAGCTAATGACGCTGGTACGAAATGCGACTCGTAATGCACGTGGTACTGCAAATGAACTGGGAAGTTTGGCTACAATGTCTCCGTGATTCCGTTGCCAGATTTTCGTTAGCAGACGACATTTTCACGTGAGGTCCAATGAAAAGCTCCGTTCTCCTTCCCCCCTCCGCCCTGCCGTACTCAATGTGTCATCACTGCACAGGCTACCCCTCTAACCTGTACTTTCCTCTCGCCCTGCCAACTACTTCCTGTTTAGTCGGTTAATAACCTGGCTTTTAGTATAGAAAAATGGGTCACAATCCTGCCATCTATCCGCAATATGCGGAAAAACACGCACGCGCACACACACATACACACACACACACACACACACACACACACACCATAGCATCTGTTGATAAAGTACTGATGAAAAATTTTGAAAATGAACTACAAAAGTCAATTCATCCATTACCTAACCGGAAAGAAATATAATCTCAATATACAGAGTGGAAGTGAAATAATCCTGCAGCTTTTCAGAGCGGATAGCTCATGCTGTATGTAACAAAAAAATGTAACACCATATTGGTGGAAAGTCCATAGTTTTCTCAGAAAAAATGTTTTTTCCCAAATATTTAACACACTCTTATTCGGTAACTATTGCGAATAGGATAGTGATTTTTGTCCATATCGATAGAAAATCTAATAAAGAATAATTTATTCCTCTGGCGTAGTTCCATAACGTTGACGGTTTTTGTGTAAATTTAATTTAAAATCTACTAATTTCAAGCCACTGAACTTCGTGAAACAGACTGCAACACTGCAGTCATAGAGAAAGAGAGTCACCTAGTGGAGTCAGTAGTATGAGAGAGTTGTGGCTCAAATGGTAATCGTAACAACTGTCTCCTATAAAAAATAATCTACCACGAACTACAACCTTGGGATACTTACATACAGACAAATATTTTCACGACACATATTATAACAAATGACTTTAATTTCATAATGCTAGCTAAAAGGAATAACAACTTAAAAAAAAAAAAAACAATGTCGGTAGTGTTGCTATAGTTCCCATTACACAAAATAACTTTTTAGTCTTCAGTAATACAATCAAATAAAATTTCTCTGTGTTCAGAGTTACCACCACACAAGCATAGAATTTAGAGGACACTTACCTTGTACCCTGAGTGTGAAGTAGCTCCAGGCTTCACCATGTTCATTGCGAGCTTGCAGTCTATACCGGCCTCTGTCTTTAATAGAAATGTTGTTGATGGTCAATGTCGTTTCGTCCCTTGTTGGACTTACGTACACTTCCCGTTTTGGTGATGGCACAATTCGCCTTTCAATCACGTTGCAATCAGGGTCATACCACACCAGCTCTGTTGGCGATGTTCCTTCAACTTTGACAGCCCACTGAAATGATGGAAGGCCTTCTTTCACGGTTATGTCGTCTTTCTGATAAGAGAATTTTATTTTATTAGGATCCTCTCCTGGAACACAAAACATGCAGTAATTAGTAAACTATTTAAATTGTTAAGATGAATTATGGTGGACGAATATGAAGAACTGCATAAAGACAGAATACAGGTAATTAACAAATTCTGACATCATCAATTGAGACCTTTTTGAACTCTGGCAGTGTAAGGAAATCAATTTCTCTGATGGTGGAATTCATTATCCCCGACAATAAGATAATAGAGAGGTAGTCATTAAAACAATGGCTATGCCTAGAGACCACAGATTTTCGCATTAGCGATAAAAGTGACAAATCATTGATTAAAAAAAAAAGTTGTTTTCTTTGTGAATACACCTGTAACAATAGCAAAAATGGCAATATTTTTATCGCGATACTTCGCAATAGATGTGTTTTAGAGTGAAATAAATTAGCCTTACAAGCTGAAAGCTAGACTTGCAAAAGCACACATTCCAAAGATGATTAATAGATCACACGGTCATTGACACTTGGCAGAAGGGAAAAAGGTACTTTTCAATTGCAGCGATATTTTACTTCAGAATATGTATGGTAAGACTTTCCTGTGTTTCGACCTATTTATGGGTCATCTTCAGAACTGGTCGTTGTTGGTCTTGGCGCCACTTGTTGTTTCCTGTGAGGGTGTGTTCCTGTGGTATAGTGTAGAGTCAAAGAGTGTGTGTGTTTTGAAGTTGAGTTGTGTGTTGAGAATTTCGTTGGGGTGTGTTTTTGTGTGTCTGTATATTTCATATTGTTCTAGTGTGTTTAGTTTCTGGCTTTTTGGTTGGATGTGTAGTATTTCCATGTCTGTGTTGATGTCTCTGTGGGTGTGGTTAGCATCTGTGATGTGTTCTGCATATGTGGAGGTGTTTTGTAATTTTTTATGGCTATGATGTGTTCTTTGTAACGTGTTTGAAACGATCTGCCTGTCTGTCCTATGTAGAAGTTGTTGCAGGTGTTACATTTGAGTTTTTATACGCCTGTGTGGATGTATTTGTTTGTTTGTGTTGTTTGTGTGTTGAGATGTTTTTGTGGAGTGTTATTTGTTCTGTATGCGATGTTGTAATTTAATTTCTTGAATGAGGTTGCAATTTTGTGTGTGTTTTTGTTTTCGTATCTTAGTGTGATGTATTTTTTGTGTTCTTGTGTTCGTGTTGTATTCTTATGTTTTTTGTGATTATGTTTTGTCTTACGTATTATGTTGTCTATTATGTTAGGGTTGTATCCGTTTTCTTCTGCTATGTATTTGATTGTGTTTAGTTCTTCGTTGTAATCTTGTTGGTTCATTGGTATGTTGAGTAGTCTGTGTACCATTGTTCGGAATGCAGCTTGTTTGTGTTGTGTGGGGTGGTTTTATGTGTTGTGTATGTGTGTTGTTGTTGTGGGTTTTCTGTATACTTTGAATGTGTGTTTGTTGTCTACTTTTGTTATTGCAATGTCTAGAAAATTTATGGATATGGATAGTTTACTACTTAATTACTACTAATTACAACTTAACTAACTTATTATTCCCAGAACATGAATTTTACCAGCACTCGAAAAGTATTGGGAATAAATTTGAGTAAGGAATAAAAAAAATTTCCTTCCCAGGCAGGATTCGAACCACGAAAGTCTTAGTTACCAGGCTATCATGCTCTGGAGTGAACAAGGCTCTGAAATCAGCTACAAGGGTCGGTCCAGTTTCTTTTGCCACTACTGTACATCACTTCACAGCTAGAATATGTTTGTATTAGAATATCCAAAAGGACCAATTCCCTAACCTTACAATAAAAAAATTATTTACAGTTTTATTTGATGAAGAGACCTGAACATGCTTTGGATATATTTTATGTATCACTTGTATCTTACCAGAACCAGATAACGCGACGGCCACTGTAACAATTACGACTACAAGCAGTAGCAATGCAACCACTGCACCACACAAAATACATCGTTTCTTTCCAAAGATTCCTTTTGGGGTTTCCAGTAGCACCTCGGAGCTTTTTCCAAAACAAGCTGAAACAGAAGTAATTTCAACATGTTACATTTGGCGAAATTATTGATCAAAATAATATAATCATGCAGCCAACTGGACAGATGTTAAAAGTTTTCCCTGCCAAAAGTACAGGCAAAAGGCATAAAATCGATATTTGATGTTCAAGTAGGTACATTATTGGTAATCTTTGAGCTGATAGTTGGAAGATAATATTGCCATAAACTTCTCCACAAGTAGACGTGATACAAACTTTGAAAAATACTGCACTTTTTTTATAGAAGTGTGACGCGAAACATAAGTAGTATTAATTTATTATTGGGTTGGCAATGAAGCTGATCTGATCTATAGAAATACAGGGCGCCTCAGTATAACGTGAGTTGCAAGCAAGTTTATCGGTACTGATTGGTTTCTAGCATATGAAGGTCAAACTACATCATACACATGTAGCATGTTCTTTAAGTCATTTAGCCATTGTAACAAGGAGTGTGTGTGTATATTCAAAGTGCAATATTTATTTTAAAAATGTGTAGTATGGCAAAGTTCAGGCTTTTTTTTTTTTTAACATTACATGTTCCTATATGAAACTTACCGGTAAACAGAATATCTCAGGAGGAATGGAATAGAATTGGAATGGAATTTAAGTGAGGGGGCACTGATGGCCCAGCACTGCGACCTGTTGAGATCTATTGCGCTAACCCTCAATGAATGTAAAATATTTCAGGATAATGTTGTTGTTGTTTTCTAATGCCAGGCATTTGACAATAAAGTCTTTTGACCTCTTGCACTCCAATATTTTTCAAAGATATTATCATGACCAGCCACTGAAGCACAGATTTTGAGGTGTTCCGACTCCATTTCTTGGTTTGAGTTGCACAATGGACAGTTAGGGGACTGATATATTCCAATTCTATGCAGGTGTTTGGCCAAACAATCATGGCCTGTTGCCAATCTAAATGCAGCTACAGACGATTTTCGTGGTAAATCGGGAATTAACTGTGGATTTTGATGCAGAGAGTTCCATTTTTTCCCTTGGGATTGTGTTATCAAATTTTGTTTGTTGAAGTCTAAGTATGTAGATTTAATAAATCTTTTCACAGAGTAATACGCAGATTTAGTAACAGGTCTGTTTGCCCTTCTTTGCTAGTGCATCCGCATTCTCGTTTCCCAGGATTCCACAATGGGATGGTATCCATTGGAATACAATTCTTTTATTGAGTGATATTAATTGAGAGAGCATTTTAGTTATTTCTGCTGTTTGAGATGAAGGTGTGTGTTTAGAGACTATTGATAGAATAGCTGCTTTGGAGTCTGATAATATAACTGCATTTTTAAATTTACTGATGTGGCATAGAAGATTCCTAAGACTTTCACTTATTGCAATGATTTCTCCATCAAAACTTGTTGTTCCATACCCAAGAGATCTATAAAGTGAGAAGAGACAGCACGTAACACCTGCACCGGCACCTTGTTCTCTGGGATCCGTCGGTGTATAAATGAAGCCAGTTTTGTGGAGGGTATCTAATATTAATTGTCTCTAAAGACAATTGTTTTAGTATTTCAGTGTTTACTTCTGATTTCAGTATTTCTTCTGTTAAATTTAGATTATATTCCATATTTATTAGAGTTAAAGGGTTTGGTTTAATTTGTGGGTTTTCTTTTAAATTCGGGATATTGATTTTCTGTTTTAATTCTTGAACAATGGATATGAAACTTTTTTAGTTTTCAATCTACAGAGAGGACTGTATGAATGCCAATTGTTTCCTGGTAATCTAATAAGTTTCTCATATTGAATCAGTGCTTTTTCTTCTATTGTCATTTTGATGCTGTTAATATTAGTGAGGAATCTCATAGAATCTATTGGAGTTGTTTTGATTCCACCAGTAATGAGTCTGAGAGCTTGGTTTTGAACATATTCTATTTCGTTTATGAAAGGTGAAGTAATTAAAATTTCTCCGCAATATGTCAGCACTGGCTGTATAAACATTTTGTATGTAGTGTTCAAAGTATTCCTAGAGCATCCCCATTTCTTTCCTGCTAGTCTTTTTAGAAGGGAGAATCTTTTACGAGCTTTTTCAGAAATGTATTTCAAATGGTTGCTCCATGTTAACTTACTATCGAAAATAACTCCAAGACATTTGGATTCATAAGTCCTAGGAAGGTGTTGGCCATTGTATTGGATATTGAATTCTCTTTCTTTTTTACCAAGTGAAAATATTTGGTAGTTACTTTTGCTTAAATTGAGTGTCATCAAATTTGATGTATTCCATTCATGTAGTTGATTTAGAGCTTTAAGATAAGCTTTAGGATAATGTAGTTCGGGTTAACCTACATCGATTTAATACACAACAGAGTAGCAAACGACAGTTTCAGCATACATATCAGGAGAAGTAAATAATGACTGTCAATTCTCTTTTTCAAAAAAGTTAGACTCACAAAAGACATTTTTTCTGGGAAAACCTTGGCAGCTACAGGGAAACATTATTTGTCTTTTCTCTTAAGTTATTCATGATTTACCATCAGTATTTTTGGCAAAAATTATGCAGAAATGTGAGAAGATAAAATAAACATGAAGAAACAAATACAGAAGTAGAGAAAATAAAAAAAAAATAATTAGAACACTATCACGAAAAATACCAAGAAGAAAATTCAGGTTAGATGCAATGTGAAAACTACTGACCTCGAAGGCATTACCAGGTGATTATCCAAAATTTATGGAAATCATAAATACACAATAAATGTTAACAGAATTTGGATCACATATGTCATAAAGAGTAATGTATGATTTTATATAAAACTAGCAGCATTTATTTTTGTTTTTGAAAATTTACATCCCCCCCTCTTCCTGTATTATTGAGATTGTATTAATTCACAACCAGCTGTTGATTCCAAAGTGCTTAAACATGGTCATCTTCAGTGCCAAAAATAAACCCAAGTTTTAGGAGAAAAATATAAATATAAAATGCATAATTCTGATTGTTCCGATATAAATTGCAATTGTTCAGTTATTACTGAAGTTAATGAGGTTAAATACTTAGATATAATTATTGATAATCATTTAAAATGGAATAATCATATTCATTATATTTGTAATAAATTACGCAAAACATTATGTTACTTTGTTTTTCTAAGAAATATTTTGTCAATTAACTGTTTACGTGTAATTTATTTAGCATTATTTCAATCTATATTTATGTATGATATTATAGGTTAGGGTGGAACTTATAAATCCAACCTTTATCCGTTAATTTTACTACAGAAATAAGTATTAAAAATTTGTTTACAAAAGCAGAAAGATTACCCGACTGAATTGTTGTTAAACATTTCAAAGTTTTCAACATTAAACAATTTTATTTTATTAAAATATTTTCATAGAAATTTTAACGACTTTGAAAGGTATATACATAAATATAGAACTAAAAATATGAATTCTCTGCGTTTGTCTGAACCAAAATGTAAAACCAATGCAGCTTTTTATCACAGCATGAGTCAAGGTCCCAGATTATTAAACAAATTTTATTCCAATAATATTTCAACCACGAATCCTCTCCCAATTAATAAAAAAATATAAAAATTTGTATTGGATTTATAGTTTGGGTTTAAACATATTAAAAACTATTTAATCTGTATTAACTCTCAATTTTAATTTTATTTCTGTCTGTGTTGGAATCCACTCCTGAGCACGAGTCTTACTCATTCAGAAGTGGGCTAGTTTATCTTTCATTGTATTTATTAATTTGTATTCACTTCAAACTTACTTACTTACAAATGGCTTTTAAGGAACCTGAAGGTTCATTGCCGCCCTCACATAAGCCCGCCATTGGTCCCTATCCTGAGCAAGATTAATCCAGTCTCTATCATCATATCCCACCTCCCTCAAATCCATTTTAATATTATCCTCCCATCTACGTCTCGGCCTCCCTAAAGGTCTTTTTCCCTCCGGTCTCCCAACTAACACTCAATATGTATTTCTGGATTCGCCCATACGTGCTACATGCCCTGCCCATCTCAAACGTCTGGATTTAATGTGCCTAATTATGTCAGGTGAAGAATACAATGCGTGCAGTTCTGTGTTGTGTAACTTTCTCCATTCTCCTGTAACTTCATCCCGCTTAGCCCCAAATATTTTCCTAAGCACCTTATTCTCAAACACCCTTAACCTATGTTCCTCTCTCAGAGTGAGAGTCCAAGTTTCACAACCATACAGAACAACCGGTAATATAACTGTTTTATAAATTCTAACTTTCAGATTTTTTGACAGCGGACTGGATGATAAGAGCTTCTCAACCGAATAATAACAGGCATTTCCCATATTTATTCTGCGTTTAATTTCCTCCCGAGTGTCATTTATATTTGTTACTGTTGTTCCAAGATGTTTGAATTTTTCCACCTCTTCGAAGGATAAATCTCCAATTTTTATATTTCCATTTCGTACAATATTCTGGTCACGAGACATAATCATATACTTTGTCTTTTCGGGATTTATTTCCAAACCGATCACTTTGCTTGCTTCCAGTAAAATTCCCGTGTTTTCCCTAATCGTTTGTGGATTTTCTCCTAACATATTCACGTCATCCACATAGACAAGAAGCTGATGTAACCCGTTCAATTCCAAACCCTGCCTGTTATCCTGAACTTTCCTAATGGCATATTCTAAAGCGAAGTTAAAAAGTAAAGGTGATAGTGCATCTTCCTGCTTTAGCCCGCAATGAATTGGAAAAGCATCAGATAGAAACTGACCTATACGGACTCTGCTGTATGTTTCACTGAGACACATTTTAATTATTAGCAATAAAAATAAATAAATAGATAAATAAATGCAAATCTAGTCTTTCAGGTGAAGCTCCCTGTAAAGCAGATTTGAATAATTTCAAGGGAAAAATTGTTCCGGGGCCGGGTATCGATCCCGGGACCTCTGGTTGAACATACCAGTGCTCTACCACTGAGCTACCGGGAACTCCACCCGACACCGTCTCAACTTTTCCCTTTATATCCACACAACTCGCGTGGGCTGACGAAACACCAGAGACCCACAACGAGTGCACACAATCTCTGTGTGACTTGGAATTGTGGTTTTCTGTTAACGTACACAGTGACATATATATTATGCAAATCTAGTCTTTCAGGTGAAGCTCCCTGTAAAGCAGATTTGAATAATTTCAAGGGAAAAATTGTTCCGGGGCCGGGTATCGATCCCGGGAGTTCCCGGGTAGCTCAGTGGTAGAGCGCTGGTACGTTCAACCAGAGGTTCCGGGATCGATACCCGGCCCCGGAACAATTTTTCCCTTGAAATTATTCAGATAAATAAATATTTGATGTTCTGACCAATCAAATATTAATCCATACCTTCATTCTGTGGCTTACTCTTCTCTGGCTGCAGTCCAAAATCGCCAAGGTTGTGCAGATGTGGGGTATCGTCTGAATTGTTATACGACACTTCATCTTTCCCATTCACCGTTATGTACTGTTTCACAGTGACAGGTCCATTGTACTGAAGATTCGGACCAATGTGGATGTTGGAAGAATTCTCCACAAAGACAGGAGGCGTTTGTCCTGCTAGCTGAGATGGAGATGGTCCTGGGATCGTGGCCAGTTCATTGTCAGACTCTGACTCAGATTCAGGTTCCGACTCTGATGACGATCCCTCTATCACTTGAATATCTGGAGCTGTATCCACCATTGCTCCTAGTCACATGCATCTGTGGAGCATAAGTGGCTCTTTTTAGCACCAAAATTCACGTCACTTGTTTCTCCAAACAACATTGAGGTTACAAACAGCGTGGTTTAGGAAATAGGAGAGCTGTAGAATTATCAAGGCTTGACAAAGTCAGGAATGAATAAATTAAGAAAAAACTATACATCTTGATTACACAACTAAACTAAACACACTAGAACAATATGAAATATACAGATACACAAAAACACACCCCAACGAAATTCTCAACACACAACTTAACTTCAAAACACACACACTCTGCGACTCTACACTATACCACAGGAACACACCCTCACAGGAAGCAGAACAAGTGGCGCCAAGACCAACAACGACCAGTTCTGAAGATGACCCATAAATAGGTCGAAACAAGTAAACGAGGTACGTTGAAATTTAACACAGGAAAGTCTTACCATACATATTCCGAAAAAAAAAAAAAAAACTATAGGGGAAACTGTTAATTAACGAGACAAATGAGAATGCTGATATGTTCATACTACTAAGATTTATTTAAAATCATCCGTCCTCAACTGAGGTTGACCACTGGGATCCGGAATTAGCAAACATAAAAGATAAAGGGAAATGAAACGAGCAAAATAATGATTCGATTTGTACATTAAAACAAAAATTTATGTGAATTTAAATACTTTTATAGTCACAATCATGCCATGGTATGAAAGAAAAAAAATTTCACAACGTCGAGCGGGATTCGAACCTGCGACTTAAGTCCTGCTCGAGGTTGTGAAATTTTTCTTTCATACCATGGCATGATTATGACTATAAAAGTATTTAAATTCATTAATATGTCACATCAACGGACGTACATACGTCATCCAACATCATAAGATGAAGAAAAATTTATGTGTTAACAATGATAGTGTAGAATTTGAAGAGAGACCTTCAAATTTCCATCACAATCTTCTGAACCTCATAAAAGGGAATTTTAAAGATTTAAGGATATTACATGTAAATTTTGGTAAACATCCCCTCGCTCCAAATAGTAAGCCTGTAACATCCCAGTTGTAAAGCGAAATGCCATATTTGTCACTGAGGTATGGAAGACAAGGTACATAATTAGCTCGCTTGTCATCTTTTATCTGCAGTGCCTGATTCGCGTCAAACAAATTAAATTTAAGTTACTGGTATATTACTTCTTGTATAACAAAAAATATTGCATTACTATATTATCATTGAACAATTACCTTCTCTTTTAAAGATTTCCTCAGTACAATACGTTCAATTAAATATTATCCCCAAAAATTTTTACATTGCTTTATAAAACGCAGATCAGCTTTTCATTCCAGTGATTCTACATCATTTTTAGCAAAATGCTTCAGCACACACAATTTTAGTATCTGAACGTTCTGTAAGTCCACAATATCCACATCTGACATTGGTTTTGGTGACATTCTGAACAGCTTTCTTGTTGGCAGCTAGTACTTGAAATAGAACTTGAGTCACCTTCACCAACCACTTCTGTATTATCTTTCTCACTGCCGGTTAATCAGTTTCCAACAGCACTATAATTCACTTCCACCCAAAATATTAGACCTACTATTATCCACAAAATTTATGTTTATGTTTTATATCCCTAAATACAACTAGATTTGAATAAAAACACTAAAGAAAGTACCAACTTAGGCCTACTAACTCAAGCATCCACACTACACTGCAAGAAACTGGTAAAGTGAAGAACTGAAACAATCAACGACTTTCACGACAGTGAAAACAGTTACAATACTTACTTACAAATGGCTTTTAAGGAACCCGAAGGTTCATTGCCACCCTCACATAAGCCGGCCATCGGCCCCTATCCTGTGCAAGATTAATCCAGTCTCTATCATCATACCCCACCTCCCTCAAATTCATTTTAATATTATCCTCCCATCTACGTCTCGGCCTCCCTAAAGGTCTTTTTCCCTCCGATCTCCCAACTAACACTTTATATGCATTTCTGGATTCGCCCATACGTGCTACATGCCCTGCCCATCTCAAACGTCTGTATTTTAAGTTCCTAATTATGTCAGGTGAAGAATACAATGCGTGCAGTTCTGTGTTGTGTAACTTTCTCCATTCTCCTGTAACTTCAACCCGCTTAGCCCCAAATATTTTCCTAAGCACCTTATTCTCAAACACCCTTAACCTATGTTCCTCTCTCAGAGTGAGAGTCCAAGTTTCACAACCATACAGAACAACCGGTAATATAACTTTTATAAATTCTAACTTTCAGATTTTGGACAGCAGACTGGATGATAAGAGCTTCTCAACCGAATAATAACACGCATTTCCCATATTTATTCTGCGTTTAATTTCCTCCCGAGTGTCATTTATATTTGTTACTGTTGCTCCAAGATATTTGAATTTTTCCACCTCTTCGAAGGATAAATCTCCAATTTGTATATTTCCATTTCGTACAATATTCTGGTCACGAGACACAATCATATACTTTGTCTTTTCGGGATTTACTTCCAAACCGATCGCTTTACTTGCTGCAAGTAAAATTTCCGTGTTTTCCTTAACCGTTTGTGTATTTTCTCCTAACATATTCACGTCATCTGCATAGACAAGAAGCTGATGTAACCCGTTCAATTCCAAACCCTGCCTGTTATTCTGAACTTTCCTAATGGCATATTCTAGAGCGAAGTTAAAAGTAAAGGTGATAGTGCATCTCCCTGCTTTAGCCCGCAGTGAATTGGAAAAGCATCAGATAGAAACTGACCTATACAGACTCTGCTGTATGTTTCACTGAGACACATTTTAATTAATCGAACTAGTTTCTTGGGAATACCAAATTCAATAAGAATATCATATAATACTTCCCTCTTAACCGAGTCATATGCCTTTTTGAGAAAACAGTTACAATAATGGACAAAAATCACGTAATTCAAATTTTAAAATGTTTAAAAATTTAGGTCACATGAAATACCAAGGGTGGTTAAAATCTGCCCACCAACCTTAAATTATTAGTCAGTTATATTTCAAATCTAAAACAGAAAAAATATGTACACTTGAACTTTATCATGTTAGAGACAAATAGATGGAGGATGAAAACTGTCAGATTTAATTTATTGCAAAAAGTTTTAGATAATAAAGGATCGGCAATTTTTGCCAACCTTGGTAATGCTAGAGTTAATCGAACCTCTGTTAACTGAAAACTGTTTAACTCAAACAAGTCATGTACCAAGCCTGACAAAGTGTAGTAGATATTTTTAGTTGATTATTTTACGACGCTTTATCAACTGCTATGGTTATCTAACGTCTGAGTAAGATGAAAGTGATAATGCTAGCAAAATGAGTCCAGGGTCCTGAGCAGTTTTGTTTTTGTCAATATTTGTTTTCCCAAATGTCTTCTGATTATTCCATTCATTTGATTATATTTTCATAATTTTAAATCAATATCACTCCTTATGTCTGAAATCAGCAGTGGATCACATCTGTGATGTCGAAAAAATCTCCTTACAAAAGTATCTTGAGATACAACAGGCATAAATTTAACATGGAGAGTATCCAACACATAGTGATTATAAACTGCAATTTATTTCTTTTTTAGATGTGGAAGCAAGCACATCAATTTCTGAACGATATATTATGTAAGATGTAAAGTTACATAGGTATATGTTTCTGACCATACTTTTACAGCACGAACTGGGAAATTCCACAGATAGTAACAATATATTTCTATTACAAAAAGAGTAATTAGAATAATAGTAGGTGCCAAATCTAGGGAATCGTGTAGGACTATTTTCAAAAAACTACAAATAATGCCCATGGCTTGTCAGTATATTTTTCATTAATAGTCTTCCTCGTATGTAATCGTGAAAACTTTGTAACTAATTCAACAGTTCATAGCATAAATACACGTCAAAAAATGACTTTCATACTCCATCGGCAAGTCTATCGTGCTATCAAAAAGGAGTGCGTTATATGGCAGTAAAAATTTTTAATAGCCTCCCTATCGATATAAAAAATGAAACTCAAAACATAAAATTATTTAGGGCCAAATTAAAGAAGTACCTAATTTCTCACGCCTTCTATTCTGTAGGTGAATTCATGACATTCAATAACACTTCATGAAATTGATACTAAAACTATGTGTTGTACTAGTAGATTATATTGCAAATCTCGTCTGTATATATTTCATCTAGACTGTGACTATAAATTAAGATTTTATAATAGTATTAAGTTTTTGACTTGTTCCATATTCTAGCTGTAAGCATGTATGAATACCATGGAATGTTAATAAATACAATACAATACAAAACTTCATAACCCTAAAATAATAAATGTCTACATATTATAATATGTTCAAGTACACACACATACAGCAATGTATTTTACAATGAAAAAGAATTAGAGACAGACTGGAAAGTACATGCAGGTAGCATGAGGCCCACATGCAAAGCAATGATAACAAGGTATCTTCAACTAGAACATGGCTATCCAAACTATAATCTGTGGGCCACATCCAACATGGCTTTTATGTGGCCCATATTTGTTCTTGTAAAAACTGAAAATCGTATACTAAATTAATAGTGATTTCAGAGTTTTATTTCTTGAACACGACTGTTTCAGCGTGTCTTGATAGTAAAACCTATCGTTCATATTAGTGAATATGGTGAAGTAAGATGGTTGAGCTGAGGTTAGGTCACACAATGGCAAGGTTTCTTGTCCTACGAGAGGAAATCTGCAAATTTCTTGAAAAAAATAGTTTGTGAATTGTTATCCTGCTTAGCATTTCTTGTTGATTTCACAAAACATTTTAATGATTTGAACACCAAATTAGAAGACAAACATCGAGTACCGGTAATCAATGATGCATATAGTGCAGTAAAATCATTTCAGTTAAATTGAAGGTATTCAAGAGACAAGTTTCTGTGAAAAATTGCGGGAACTTTCCTATTTTTATTTTAGTAGGTTATTTTACGACGCTTTATCAACATCTTTGGTTATTTAGCATCTGAATGAGATGAAGGTGATAATGCTGGTGAAATGAGTCCGGGGTCCAGCACCGAAAGTTACCCAGCATTTGCTCATATTGGGTTGAGGAAAACCCCGGAAAAAACCTCAACCAGGTAACTTGCCCCGACCGGGAATCGAACCTGGCCGCCTGGTTTCGCGGCCAGACGCGCTAGCCGGTACTCCATAGGTATGGACGGAACTTTCCTACAGTAAACAATCTACAAATCCAATATCTTGAAACATCTTTCAGAAGTAATTTCTTGTGGAAGTTGTTGAAGTAATTAAAGAACAATTTATTAAAAGACTTATATTTTATGAAAATAGATTCGGAAATGTCTTTGTTTTCGTCTCCATTTGTCTATGGCGTTTACAGTGTACCAGAGCAACTGCAATTATAGTCGCGACGCTGTTATTCCAGGTGTGATTCCTCCTCTTTGCTTACGTCTTAGAAAGTGAAGGCTCTATAAAGTCTGGGTAGGTAGTATCGTTCGCCATTTTTGTTCTTTCGTTGCCGAGCTACCATACGAGGAATCTATTTGGCACACCATTAAACATTATCATGTCGTAGCACCTATGATAATAAATCAAACGCAATGTAATTCAGCAAATAATTGAGTGGCAAGTAACGTCTTCGTGTGCTTTCTGCGAACACCAACGAAAGACCCAAAATGGCGGGCGATTATATTAAGTATTTATCGAGCCTTAAGAAATGAATAACGTCTTCAACAGCGAATCACAAGATGCACACGTTTAAATGTAGCTGACCTGCAACACGATTGGCTGCCGGAAATTAGAGCGACAGGACTATAGAATGTCAATTAAATTTTCAGTGTAGTGATGCAGAGAGAGGAGACTTCGATCCTGAAGATCTTCTAAAATTCTATACATTAATACCAGCTGCCAGGAAGTCAAAAGGAGGAGAGCAATGACAAAGGAAGCTTTAAATAGAAAAAGGAGCATCTCCTGCAGATAAATGGAAAAAGAATTAAGAGACTAGTGAAGTGCTTTGTGTGGAGTGTGGCATTGCATGGAACAGAAACATGGACATTACGAATCAAGATTCTTACCAATCATGTGAAGGAAATAATTCACTATTAAGAAACTAACCTGTTACGTGTAGTTACTCCTTACTGCAACCACATCCCCTTCTGCCTGCACATAACTGACGATTTTTTTACACATACAATCATTCTGCAACAAGATAAGACATATGTTTACTTACTATTAGAGCTAGGAATTTTAGGTGCTGCATCTTAATTTTTTTGCTATTGAAATGCCCAAATTTGGCTTTTCTCACAAAGAAAACATGAAACAAACACTCCTGTGTTTTGGTTGCACCTTTTTTTTCAATATTAGCACCTTTTAGCACATTTTGTCAATGCCAGCACCTTTTTGCATTTTTTTCCTCCCTTCTTTGTCTCCTTAGCCGCATTTTATTCTTATAAAAATTAAACGAGGAAAATCTATAGTTAAACATGCCATTCATGCACCTTAATCTACAATTCTACTGTTGATTTTTTAAATAAATGAACAAATGTTTTTATTAGAATTTACTGTTTTTTAGTGTGGTACCACATTACTTTCGCTTGACTGCATTCCTGTCTGGCAAAACTTTCAAATTAGTTTGTCCTTCAATGAACTCCTGTTTGGTAAAATGCCTACAAATTACTTTTCGCTTCATCACACCACAATTAGAGGAAAGCTAATGAATAGGAAGAAAAGGAATTTGAGCTTGCTCCCTCATTGACGAAAGATTCTTTTCCTTTCCTTGTCAATATCATCTAGGCCTACTACATTGACTGAACCCCAACCGTAGGTCAGTCTGCCGACATTTTCACTAAGGAGGATGAATTTCAAGGAATTTTGTGTCCTTGTATACCATGTAATTGGTTTTGGTACTGTTTGTAATGAACATTTACATTTGAAATTTGCACCTTTTCGCATCTTTTTTTCAACTAAATTAAGGTACCGGTACCCTTTTTGCAACTTTGTGACCACAATTTTGCACCTAAAATTCCTAGCTCTACTTATCATAAACAGTTATGCAATTAATTCAATCTATAAGATACTGTTGGTAGATGAAAACTGGAATACCGAAGTAAAATATAGCCTATCTTACGAGTGGTATTATACATAATTTCTAGACAGTCATTCCTAAAAGCATATCTTTAAACGCTAGGTAAGAGTGTTAAACATTGATGTGGCATGCAAAATGGTAATTTGTATAAGTAGTAAAAAGGTGCTTTTTTATGAGTTGATTAAATTAGGGAAAAGCACAGTTTAATCATGAGCCATATAAGGTAGGCTACATTAATGTTTTCATCACCATTCGAATATTTTCAGAAAAACATAACATTTTTAAAATATACAAAATTTATTAGTTATGAAAAATTAAACTCAATCTAGTTGCAAGCACAGTATTCAGATATGCAGATACATTTTACAGAATGTGATGGAAGTTTTAGTGGTTTTTATATTAACAATTGGAGAAACTAGCACATGAGAAGTTCTGGTGATTTTAGAAGTGAAAATCGTATTTTTGGTCCAGGGAAAATACTCATTTTTTACGAAAATACTATCATGTCCAACTGAAGTACAGCACCTTAAATATATTAAACTTCAACTAAAAAAATAATAGTAATAAAAAAATATAAAAAATCCCTTGTAAATTTGATGATTTTTCACTTGCGAAATTACCTTAACATCCCATGCGCTAATTCTGTCTAATAATTTACCAACAAGATAAAATAAGAACAGGCAGTTGTAATTTTGTTGTCAATTTTATTTGAATTTTTAATATGAAGTAGTGATAGTCAGGAAGATATCATTGCTAATATTCCTCTGAAAATCCGAGAGCAAGCAATTGCTATGACTCTGGATTCATTACAATCAGAATCACTAAAATTTAATGAGGTAAGAATTTGTTGTCCAAGCTTTTTTTTTTCATACCGTGGAAAAAAATAGCTGTCAATAATGACATTCTTTTGATGCTCAGAGACTGTGAGAAAAATTATATTTTAGGCCTAAGTGCGAAAAGATTTTTAACACTGACTTTCAACTGTTTGCACCAATTGTCAATTGTTTCCTCACCAGAAGTTACAAGTCACATGGCAACAATAGCAATCAGTCAATAAAGCAATTCAAACAATGCCAGGCCTACTTTTAAAAATTCCTATTTTTGGTTAAATTAAAAAAATATATTAACTGAGACCTATATGAGATAATTAAGAATTGAATGTAAATTATAAAAAATTAGGGACCTGGATTTGAACAGAGTACCTCTACGTCTACAATTTTTCAGTACTCTACCACTGAGTTACACTGCATGATTAAGTTTTATTATTCAATGAGACAGAATACAGCAGCAGAGAAGTTGGGGAACTTGTTCCTATACCAGCACGATCAAACGGTTTCTAAAAATAATGTCACGCATGTTAAAAATGATTTTATTTTGCTCATAGGATTATTCCACTCGGCCTGCGGTCTCGTTTCGCAAACATCTCTACTCACAAAACAAGACGTAATTTTTAACACTTGTATCGCAAATAACTATTCATACACGCTATTTCAATTGTTTGTTGTTTATGTTAATGTTCATTTAACCAAATAAGTTCTTACTATAAGTAATAGTAACGGTAACGACTATTGTGTTTGAGCACGTTTGTATTTGCTAGATGACAGTACACCTATAGTCGTCAGTCGAGTAGGCCTATTGTTTTTAAATTATATCAAGTAGATAGCATACAATAAACTACAGTTGACATTATATTGTGCAAATGCAACGCAGAATTCTCATCAGAAAACAGGTACGTTCGTCGCGATTCGTTACCCTCAGATATACAGAATTTTAATAACTCCCTGATGTAGTATAGGACTCAATAAACTATTCCATCCCCACGGTTATACACGTCAACTCCAGGTAGCCCTATTAACAACGGAATTACCTGCTCAAGGCGATGAGGTATTTGCGGCTATAAACTCAGAGACCTCAATTCCACATCTGGCAAAGCAGACATTTTCTCTTCAACACGGATTAAAATCTATGTATTCCGTTTGGGATCCCCCGTTTATACTTTTTTTTTCAAACTAGTGACAACCAAAAAGAGCATAGTTTTATTAAACGTGTATTAAGTAGGCTATCTGTCAGCCCTTCGCTGTCGCTGTAGGAACTCTCATTCAGTGAAGTTACGATACCTCCTTCCCCACAGATCCCACAAGGAGAAAACTCTTTGATTAGTCTCGAAAGTTAAGAAATGTCTTAATTTTAAAGGACGGCAAAGATAATAGCAGGAAAGAGGGGATTCCTGTATTTTCCGCAAAGCCAAGAGCTGATATCACATGTAGGCCAAACAGGAAAAAGTATCCTAAGTAGAAAAAATGTTGTGTTCAAACATTCGAAATCTAGACCTGCATAAAGTTATTAGGCCTACTTCTAGTCTAATTTATCAAATTATAATTTTAAAGTATTTATCTTCGAGAGTCTATGAAAACCATTCGCCACTTATTTCATATAAAGAAAACAAAAACAATATTTAATATGCATACAAACAATGGACATGAGTAGAATTAGAAATCAACTTATCATTCATTAAACAAAATTTTCTACACAATACCGAAGCTTCAATAAAATATATTATTTTACGCACCCCTACGTAATTCTGAATAAGAACACTGTTTTCCTTCTCTCGCTTCCATATGACACGATACATTCTTTTTCCTCCTCTCTCTTTAGTGAAAATCAGTTGCAACACTCATTGTTTAGAGCCAATTTACGTGAAACGAAAAATATAACTAGACTCTATTGACCAATTACAGGTTATAATCATTATGACCTATATGCCTCTACCACGGCACGCCACTTAACCTCTTCAATAGCCTAAAAGCTCAGCAGATTCACAAGCGGATTTGACCTCGACAAACATTAAACTCCTTGTCATTGACATTTACGTAAAAATCACTTCACTTACATTGATGATTACAGAATCACATTCACTACACACCATTCCGTGGTAAATCAATAATAATAAAGTTGAACTTATCACATATCACTAGACTGTACCCACTAAACCAAACATGAAGATGAAGGATAACACTTCATCAACGCTTCCTTTACGAACTACAGTATCTGGCTCTCCGTCACGGTTTTTCCAACGCTGCTGCTGCTGCTATCTCTTGAAAAAACTAGTTTTACCAGTAGTGTAGGGGAAATACGTAATATCGTGTAATAGCCGTTAAGTTCAGTTACATCCAGGGATTACATATGATGATTTAGAATGGAAAAGGCAGAAAACAAAACATAGTACGGAAATGTTTTCTAGCGAAGAAAGGAACTTCCTACAATGACGTTTCATAACTCACGCAACTAAAATTCGCAGACAATGAAATCAACATTCAACCACGTGACTCGCGCTCGTCAGCATTACTACTCATAAGAATGAAAATGTCCATGTTGAAGTACAGTCACAAGATCTGATTATTTCAATAATAGTTAAATTAATTTAGTAGGCTAAATTTAGAATAAAAGAATTATTGGATACGAAATCTATTTTATAATAAGTCATCAGTAGAAAGTATATAACCGTCGGAAAAAGGATGCGAAATTGCAACAATGTAACAGGAAGTGGCAGATCAAAATTAAGTTGGTGTAAGCCTAAATGAGAAGCATGTAGTCAATTAGTCGGGTATTTTAATTTCGTTATTTTACTTCAAATTCATACTTTCATGTTCATAATGTCAGGAACCAGGAACAATCACGAGCGAAAAATGTTAAGGAACTATTTTTTTTTTCGTAACAATGAAACTGTCACGTGTTTTACATCGCCCTCCTCTTCGAGCAATGATAATGATGCCAGTAAGAAGTTGTTAAAATTGTAAGCAGGTTATAGGTAAGTTACTCATATTTGGGCGCGATTTCTTGGTTTTCAAGTGTTAGTGTTTTAATAAAAATAGGTACGCAGTACTCACGCCGGCTACCTAGTTTTGGGAACATCAGTCCTATCTCCTAAAAAAACTCAACGGAAGTAGCAGTTCGATAAATTAAATTATCGATAGGCACCTATTGTTTGAATAATTGAGAACCAAAGTTTGTTTGCATGTTACCATGGCGGGTATTTAAACACTACAAGGTCCAAGGAAAATATTTGCGTGAAAAACTATAATGAATAAGTTTGGAGAAGAAGTGACATTACGTACTATTGAAATATATAAAAAAAAATGAATTAATTTTATTAAGTTGGTTATATTAGAATAACAATCGATAATTTACTACTATTTCCAGATAATAATATGAATCGATATTATCAAATAGGCTGACGGTACCTATAATGCAGCTAAGCAATAATAATAATAATAATAATAATAATAATAATAATAATAATAATAAATTATCATCACCATCATCATCACTATTAATAAGACAGGACCGACCTTCAAAATACAGACATCCTGCTAAATACGGGTGTTTGGTAACCCTAAAATTGTGTGTTAAATGACACAGACGTTTTGAAATTTTGTTTCAACAAGTCTAATAATAAGCGAACTACAAAAACAACGAAACTAGCGGCTGTTGTAGAGAGAGCTTGACTCCTCAAGCGCCGACAACGATCACTATAATCTATTACAAATAATCAGAGTCGGCAACATGATAATTAAATTTTAAATGCTCTATTGCATGCAAATCCTTTACTATATTAAATCGTGTTCCAACTAAATAAAAATTAAAATCTATTACTCAAAATGAAAAATACAGACATTTCTTCGTAAGTACAGTACGGACACGGACAATTAAGTCAAAATGCGACACGTACCACATTGTACAATTTTTTTAACCTAGCTGGACAAAATTCATTTTTTCGACTTATTAATTTCACTATAGATTTTTATGAATATATGTCCCTGAATGTACGAGGCCTCTTATGAAGACACTGCGCGGTATTTCTAGCGGACATGTAGGCCTATTTCTTTTAAAGTGGCGTAAACACTGCTATCTGCAGAGTGTTGATTCCACACTCCTCAGTCGCAATAGAGAGTGCTTTGTTGAAAGTCGCATTAAGGGCTAGTAAATTGTGTTTTCTATTCTTCTTTCACATTAAATTTGTAAATCCAGGTATGTACTTCAACATAATGTGCAATTTAGCTAAATTACTAGATTAAAGTCCACAGCAGGCCTCCGGCTTTGGTATGAATGACATATATAATTATATATATATATATATATATATATATATATATATATATATATATATATATATATATATATCAAAAACGCTGACTTTAGCTTGAGTTATAAAATACTAGCTCCTGTGTGCTGTCAAAACAGGTTTATATTTATATTCCGATGTCATTACTTGTATGAAATATTGTTTGCTTGGTTGCGTATAGGCCTATCTGCGAACCTAACCGATATTAATTCTTTTCAGTGGCGTGAAGGCTATACCTCGTCCGTAACTTTTTGGAGTTTGTTACCGGAGTAGTGATGAAGCATGGAATGATGAACTTTTAAATAATATTATAGCATCATTAGGACTAAAAGACATTCCCAGTGATATTGAAAACAAAGTTAAGACAGCTATCGGAGATTTTTCATGGAAAAATTAATCTGTCCTTCTGGTTAATGTGCACTGCCCAAAGATTTGAATAAGGACCCAGCGAAGAAAGACACAAACGCTGCGAACACCACAACTTACGGTTTCAGACTCTTTACACTTCTCGCCTGGATTCGCTGTTTCTCCTACAGAGTAGAAATTTAAAAATGCCAGATCAGGGTTAAAACTGACAAATCCAAGTGTGAATTCAGGAAGAAAATAGCAGAGAAAAATTCCAAAGTGAAATGGGTCTTCTGATTGACAGAACCAAACTTAGATGTGGGACCACTAATGACGGCAATATGGCAAGAAGATTTTTTTAATGCCACCCAAGGCGCTGATATAACAGGAATAAATGAAGGTCTTATCCAGAGATTCTGTATGATTGTTCAACAATATCGTGTACATTTGACATAAATGTGGATGAATTTCAACAATTCACAATATATTCATGGTGTGTATATATATATATATATATATATATATATATATATATATATATATATATATAGGGGTGCGTCAGAAAGAACGGATGGATTTCACACGGCAAGAAAATTGTAAAGATTCATCAAATCAAAAATTTATTGTTATCAACATATTCACCAATACATGCAGTTTATTTATGTAAAACAACATTATCCATATGATGTCCTTGGCTTTCAATACAGGCATCGAGGCGTTTTCTGATGTTCGCCATCACTTTCACAGTCATAGCTGGTGCAATTGCCACGATTTCTTCACGAATCGCTGTCTTCAGTTCGTCCAGTGTATGTGATCGATGTTTACAAACTTACGCCTTCAAATGGTCCCAAAGAAAGAAGTCGCAGGGCGCGAGATCTTACCGTAGCCTCGGACAATCTCAGTGCAATAGAATTTCGTCCAGGTGATTTCTTCTTTAATGTTGAACCTGTGATACGAAATGAAGCCTCCCACCGCAAAATTGTATTCCGAGTTGGAATCCTAGCGTGACATCCGATGTCGAAATGAGTCCTGAGTGGCGATCACAGACTCTTCATTTTTCAAAAATGTCTCTACGATGAAAGCACGTTGTACACCAGACCAACACCATGTTCTCAACTGAAACTGCATTCTCTGGCTGACCCAACAGTCGTGGTCCCCCTCACTATATCTCTCTCCTCGTTGCGTATCGATAGTTTGAAATCCATCCGTTCTTTCTGACGCACCCTTTATATATATATATACACACACACACACACACACACACACACACACACACACACACACACACACACACAGTATAACCCGATTATCAGTCACCCTATTAACCGATTGGTGGATTATCCGTCTGTCTTTCTCTTGCTTTTTTTTTTTTTTTTTTTTTTTTTTTTTTTGCTACAGAAATATATGAAGTAGCCTATTGTACATTGTATTAGCATATAATTCGTTTTTCTAGAGAGTATTATTACAAGCCTTTTTCCTTACACAGTATGGTCTACTGATCGAATTGTCGTACTGTATAACTTCTATATAACATGTCTTCTACGGTTGTCAAAATAAATCTTGCTGTGCTAATTATCGGAAAAATGAGTGTAAATAATTGAATGGTTTGGGGAAAGAGAAACTGTGGCTTATCTCGCATCAGGATATGATTTTTGAGTGTATAAAGTATGTAAATCTACAACATGAGACCTCTACTATCATATCTTTCAATAGGCAGCCGTTACAAGGAGTTTCCTTGCCCCTTAAAAACCCGTCGTTGACAATGAGATTTAAATTTGTGAAGTTGTGATCCATTTCCTATCGTGTTAAATACAAAGGCAATAGAGAAAATTACCAAAGTGTATCTAAATTTACGAAAAATTTTTATGGTACGGATTATCCGATTTTTTCGATTAACCGTTCAGCCCGTCCCTTCATTACCACGGATAATAAAGGTTCTACTATATGTATATATATATATATATATATATATATATATATATATATATATATATATATATATATATGAATTCAAGAGAATAAAGTACATATTTTACATTAAATATGTTATATATTCAATTCTATTGAGAGTTACTAATTTTGTCTAAATGCGTCCCTATAAAGAGGTAGTTTTTCTTATATAAACGTATTCAGAGTGTTTATACACAAATCGAATGTGCTACATCTAAGTTCTGCATAAAGTTTCATGAAAGTAGTACTATGTTAGATAAAAAAGGAATTGATTAAATTTGTCTAAATTCACCCCTATAAAGGGGTAGTTCCCCCAATAAATAAATAAAATAAAATTACTTACATAAAATAATTAATTAATTAATTAATTAAATGAATAAATTAAGAGACTTCGGCTGAGACAACGAGAACTGAAAACAGAACAGGTTATAAGCACAGTCACGAAGCTTGAGTTGTGAGGATGCTAGGAACAATAGACTGTGCCGGTACTAATTCGCATTGTCTGTAAAGAGGCGATATTAGCGATCCTAGTGGTTAGCAACTATCTATGGATGCATATTTACTACGTATTGAACTTCGTGACTATATACTAGACTGTGTTATAAGTCTATAATGGAAGAATGAAGAAGAAAAAATAAATTAATTAAACTAATTAATTAATTACAAATAAAATAAATAAACAAATAGACAAGCAAGCAAATAAACAAATAAATAAAATAATTAATTTAGATATTTTGGTTAAAACAACCATTTTCATTACTCCGATAAGTACCAAAGAAGTCGTACGGGATGGATTCAGTAAGCCTACTTGCGAGTCATTCTTATCAGGGAAATGACGGTGATATAAGGCGTAGGTGGCCGTGACAATGACAACGTAAGAGAGGAAGTTGACAAGAGTCTAGGCCCAGTTTCACCAACCTTTGTTAACTATTTAATATGTCGTTAAGGCAGTTTAACAGTAAACTTAACGGAAGAGATGTTTCATTAACTGTTGTTATTGCTAACATCATGTTAAAACCCACTGCTAAATTAACACTGCATACTGCCGCAGTTAAAACCTTAACTTCCTGTTACAGCGTGAATCATGGCTGCCAGGGAACATATGTTACAAGCTGCATTATTATATCGAGATAATATATTTGCAGTGAAAGCAATTAGCTGCAATGGCTACTTCAGCATTTTTAGTTATCTAGAGATGTTAAAAAATACTAAAATGATAGATATTAATATTAGCACTGCATCCGAAATAAAGAAAAGATGTGTGCATGTTAACGTAAGCATTTATGTGATTGTTATTCCGTATTAATACTCAGATATAGGCTAATTGCAGATTTCCAAAACTATATTTATTTACTTCACTGATTTAACAGTTCACATGTAATTGTGTCTAATCACGTGTGAAAATATGTTAGGTATCTAAGATATGAAAATAATGTTAACCCTTACCATTGTATTCAGCATCACAATCATCATCATTTTCTATTGGTTCTACCTGATCCTGGATAATAGAATCTTCGCACTCATACCATCTACTTCGTGAGTGAAGGTATTACCACAATCTAGTATACAGGGTGTTTAAAAAATACGGGGCATAATTTCAGGTATGTATTTCCCACATGTAGACAATCAAAATAGTTCATTACAACATGTGTCCGGAAATGCTTCATTTCCGAGTTATGGCCTTCACAACATTGAAATTCACCGGAACGTTTTTCTTTCCGCACATCGTTGTCGTTACAGAAGATGTTCAAAATGTCCATCTCCTGCTTGAATACAGACCTCACATCGATGTCTCATTGACCTGCGAACACGATCCCAAACTACAGGAGTATTGCGTATGTCCTCAGAACATGCCACAATTCGATTCCGAAGGGATTCCAAATCAGGCACCGGAGACGAATAAACCAATGATTTTAAATGGTCCCACAAGTAGAAATCGAGAGGGTTCAGATCAGGTGAGCGTGGAGGCCAAGCAATTGGGCCACCTCTACCTATCCATCGATCAGGAAACCTTCGATCCAAGTACCGGCGAGCCGTACGACTGAAGTGTGCAGGAGCGCCATCATGCAAGAAGTGAATGTGTTGACGATTGATCAGTGGAGTACCGTACACGAAGTGTATCTCTGCCAGCTCTTGATTTGAATACATGTCGCACAGTCTAACGCCTACACAACACTGAATGTAACCTTCGCCTCGGAATGAACTGTCAGAGTGCCCTCTTAATGTCTCCTTTGACGGCAACGACCTGCGGAAAGAAAAACGTTCCGGTGAATTTCAATGTTGTGAAGGCCATAACTCGGAAATAAAGCATTTCCGGAAACATGTTGTAATGAACTATTTTGATTGCCTACATGTGGAAAATACATACCTGAAATTATGCCCCGTATTTTTGAAACACTTGTATGCAGTCGCGAAGCTCAATACGTAGTAAATATGCAAACATTAGATAGTTGCTCACCACTAGGATCGCTAATATCGCCTCATTACAGGCAATGCAAAATAGAACCGTCACAGTCTATTGTTTCTAGCACCCTTAAAACTCAAGCTTCGTGACTGTGGTATTACGGCCAGTTTTTAGACGCTCCACTGTATCTTGTGTATGATCCTTCTTAGCATTTCTCTTAATACTTTCATAACATTGTTTGATTTCTTTCATATGGATAGTTCGCGTTTTCACATCTAAATGGCGATTGAAATTTTGGGTTGTAGTGCACCCCCTCCCCTCCCGAAATTCCATTATATTCCTATCGCAGAGTTGGTTAGTCCCTTTCAGTACCTAGTCGCTGCTCTCACAGTAAACCATATTTCAAGTCCGTTCATTGGCAAATAAGATAGAGTTTTTGACATCGTATTTTACACTATGACAGACATAATATTATTTGTGTTTTATAGTTTCGTGAACTATTTTTAAACGTGAACTCATCGTCAGATAGTCGTTCCGAAAAAGGGAACAAAAATTGCTAAGTAAATTTAAAAGAGAATCGTGGTTAATAAAAGGAAGAGACGATTATAGTGTTCACTGTATATTGTGGCCTTCGTATTTCAGTTTTTCTCACGGAGGAGGAAATGACATTAAAATGCACGCGAACACTGTTTTGACGAAAACGACTAAAAATCATATGATACAATCTTCTTAATTTTCTAGCTTCTGATATTCTGATTTCGATAGTAAAAAAAACGTGGCAACCGTGACGACTATTGTTAGTTGTACCACGTTCAAGACGTGACAAGAAAAGTGAACAACACTTCAGTTTGAGTTTCAGAGAAAGGCATGTACAGCGCCAGCCTTATAAATAAACTACGTATGCTTAGAGCTTCTTCTGCAAATGGAATTCAACACGGCATTCCAGGGCTTGGAAAGCAACGGCCCAATAAATACTAAGCCAACTAAAAACATTCGCCATCAAATGTGTTAAATTAGACTCCGGGACTCCCAATGGACAGGTAATAAATAGGTAGGCGATCATAGTGAAACACATTCACATTCAAACCTGATGAGAAGTTTCAATTGCTGAGTTAGGAACGACCCGGTAATTACTAAATAAACGAAAAACATGTAGGAAATTAAGTCCAGGGTTCGGAACTGCCTGGTAATTACTAAATAAACGAAAAACATGCAAGGAAATTAATTCCAGGATTCGGAACTACCTGGTAATTAGAAAATAAACGAAAAACATGCAAGGAAATTAACCTCAGGATTCGGAACTGCCTGGTAATTACTAAATAAACGAAAAACATACAAGGAAATTAACTTCAGGGTTCGGAACTGCCTGGTAATTACTAAATAAACGAAAAACATGTAGGAAATTAAGTCCAGGGTTCGGAACTGCCTGGTAATTACTAAATAAAAGAAAAACATGTAGGAAATTAACTTCGGGGTTCGGAAATGCCTGGTAATTACTAAATAAACGAAAAACGTGTAGGAAATTAACTTCAGGGTTCGTAAATGCCCGGTAATTACTAAATAAACCAAAAACGTGTAGGAAATTAACTTCATGGTACGTAAATGCCCGGAATTACTAAACAAACGAAAAACGTGTAGGAAATTAACTTCAGGGTTCGTAAATGCCCGGTAATTACTAAATAAACGAAAAACGTATAGGAAATTAACTTCAGGGTTCCTAAATGCCCGGTAATTACTAAATAAACGAAAAACGTGTAGGAAATTAACTTCAGGGTTCGGAAATGCCCGGTAATTACTAAATAAACGAAAAACATGTAGGAAATTAACTTCAGGGTTCGGAACTGCCTGGTAATTACTAAATAAACGAAAAACATGTAGGAAATTAACTTCAGTCTTCGGAAATGCCTGGTAATTACTAAATAAATGAAAAACATGTAGGAAATTAACTTCAGGGTTCGGAACTGCCTGGTAATTACTAAATAAACGAAAAACATGTAGGAAATTAACTTCAGGGTTCGGAACTGCCCGGTAATTACTAAATAAACGAAAAACATGTAGGAAATTAACTTCAGGGTTCGGAACTGCCTGGTAATTACTAAATAAACTAAAAACATGAGGAAATTAACTTCAGGGTTCGGAACTGCCTGGTAATTACTAAATAAACGAAAAACTTGAAGGAAATTAACTTCACGGTTTGGAACTACCCGGTAATTACTAAATAAACTAAAAAACATGTAGGAAATTAACTTCAGGGTTCGGAACTGCCTGGTAATTACTAAATAAACGAAAAACATGTAGGAAATTAACTATATGGTTTGGAACGGCCCCGTAATTATTAAATAAACGAAAAACATATAGGAAATTAACTTCAGGGTTCGGAACTGCCTGGTAATTACTAAATAAACGAAAAACATGTAGGAAATTAACTTCAGGATTCGGAACTGCCCGGTAACTAATAAATAAACTAAAAAAACATGTAGGAAATTAACTTCAGTTTTCGGAAGTGCCCGGTAATGAGATCTACTAAATAAACTAAAAACATGTAGGATATTAGCTTCAGGGTTCGAAACTACCCGGTAATCACTAAATAAACTAAAAACGTGTAGGAAATTAACTTCAGGATTCGGAACTGCCCGGTAATGAGGCCTACTAAATAAACGAAAAACATGTAGGAAATTAGCTTCAGGGTTCGAAACTGCCCGGTAATTACTAAATAAACTAAAACGTGTAGGAAATTAACTTCAGGATTCAGAACTGCCCGGTAATGAGCACAGCATTTGTTCGTAAATAATAACTCCAAGCACTCAATATTTATACTAAAATTAAAAGTAAAACTAGATAAACATACATATTATACAGTTGAAATTGTAAATTAATTTTATTTCCTACAATTAAATGTTGCCAAATAAACACGAAAAGAAACGTCTATGGACTGTCATAACTCCCAAACAAATTAATACAAAAGATTGTAAATCAAAACGAGAACTGAATTATTATAAACCAAAACTGCATTACTTGAGACGTAAATACATCAAGTTAAGTTTGAAAACTACTTGAAGTAAGTAGGTGACATCAAAACAATGAGTTTTACAATAGATGAAATACTTGTCACAAGAATTTCAGTCACGTCCGTGGAAATAATTACAGGGTAACCTCTAATAAGTGGAAAAATCTTTAAAAGTAAAAGTAAGTAAACCTAGGGTCCCCAGCCGGGTTTGAATCCACTGGCTTTGGATCAGACAGATAACACAGTAATCAGTATATTGCCGAGAATGACTCCTGCAGTTAATCTGCAGACAGTAATCACCAGTGCACTTCCTGCTGGAAATAACAGCTTCACTTCCGGCAGGAAAAACGTTTCAGGGAAAGATTAATTCCAAAGATAAGGTGCGGCATTCCACTACTGTTGTGACATCATCTAGCCAACATTTCCTCTATCAGAGTCTCGTCCAAGTACAAGATTTCACTACCCACTTCTCTGTATTATTTTATTTAGACGAGATACCTTGCTCGCCAGTCCTTAAGCCTGTTTCCATACAGGTTCCATGCTTTAGACGAATCTTCATATTGAAACAATAAACCCATTCCAGTCAATCTTTCCTGGCATCAGTTTTGAACTGTAACTTGCAGTGTTGCCAACTTTTCTGTACTGGAAAATCGGACACAAATAATATTTGTAGAATTGAGCTAGTTGATTCTTTGGCACACATATTTCATATACGTATGACATATATACAGTACATACTACAAATTTTCAAGCATGTCACCCAGATATTTTCTGAGTTATGCCCTTTTTCTAAAAAATTGAGGGATATTTTCAAAATCTATCTCCTTGTACAAATTTTAAGTAACTTATATGATCTAGAAATAGTACATTATGCACCGAGCCTATAATGGTAGTAATTAAGACGCGAGTATATTTGTTTATGAAACGAGCGCAAGCTCGTTTCATAATTTTTCATACGAGCGTCTTAATTACCATTAAGGGAAGTTTCATACGACTTTTTATGCTCGACCATATTTCTAACTTGAAATTATTCATAAGTATTCATGTTATGGTTATCTAAGTGAGGAGCGCAACTGACCTTCTAAATTGTGAGATGTGCGCAGACGCGAAAGTACTGATTTTTTCTGAGGAACGAATGTCATTGACCTTGATATAATCTAGAGAATAACATGAACATTAATCTTGATATAACCTGAAAATTGATTTAGAATTGAAAAACGAGATGACAAATTGAATTTATTTGAATATTATTTACAATTAACGCTAATTATTATATAACCTTCTGCGACAGTATTGGATTTCCAGCCTCCGTGACGTTTCGCTAGTTGTCTTTCAATTGCATATCCGAGAATAATTGATACTTGCGCTTTTATAATGCTACAATGGTGATTTCTGATTGGCTGAACAACTGAATGAATAGGTGTACTTTAATGAGGTGCATTAAAGGGCTACTACCAGGTGTATAATTACTACATTTCGGCATGATCAAGCATAAACAAAATTACAGTATCTTCGATGTACCTAGAAAAGCACAAAATATCCCTGTTTTAGAAATATATCCTTAGAACAGAGAAAAAATGATTTTATCAAAAGTTATTTTTTTAATTTTCTAATATCAATTGTTATACAAATCATTTTTTAATAATAATAAAATGAAATATCTATAATATATTAATAAATGTATTGATGCTAAAAATTAATAAATTAATACATTTATTAACATATTGTTATATATATTTTATCATTATCATTAATAAAATAAAATATCTATAACATGTTAATAAATGTATTGATTTAGTAATAAAAATAAATAAAATTGTATACATCAAGAAATAAGAGAATAAAAGCTTACCTCTTTCCTGATAACTGCTGTACAAGACATTCAAATGGCCATGAAAAAAGAATCTTAATGTACAGTTTTGTAGCTCAAAAATTAATAAATACACGTTGTATTTTTATTTTGAAAAACACTCATTTATTGCATCTTTCAAAACATAATTCTTTTAAAAATGCATATGCTGCTTCCACAGGTGATCTTTTGTTACTTAACAATATTTGAACAGGACACAATTTTTCTAAACAAGCACAAACTAATTATTTTATCTTAATGACATAAAATAACTTACTGCAATAAAATTAATATTTGTACGTAATAAACTCAGAATCATTAAAGAAAACTACTTATTCAAGGTCATAAAATGGAAGTCCTCCTGCCTGATCTCTGGCACTCATGTGACTTCCCATTGCTGGATAGAATAGGAAGGCACTTACAGATCTTTCAGACGTAGCTGTTTAATTTTGTACTCTGAATGATGTGATACAACGACTTCAACATCACATTGCTTACATAAAAATGGACGCTATCCAACAAACAGGCCTATTATCAATACTCATAAGATATACTGGGAAATTTATTGCAGGCGAAACAGTTCTTCGTAGGTGTACGAAATTTGTGAATTATTCATCAGTTGGTATTACACTGGTGTTATAATAAATACGTAACTTTTTCAAGTATACCTATTTATAGTTGTTTTCTGTTGTTAGTTAAAGACTATTTTAATTTCTTTCGAAGTCAAATCTTATTAAAAAAGTGGGTAGTTTATTTAAAGTTATTTTCAATTTAATTTTGACACACAACATTACAAATGAATCGGTCGGAGCTAAAAGGAATTAAGTCAAAATATGAAGTTTTAGGTTATGCAACAATTTGAAAAACTGATGTCATACGCATCGAACGGTGGAAGAAGGAACTAAGACTTTTAAATATTTTTTTGTCTGAATTAAATTGGATCCTTTTTTGGCAAGAAGCCTACCTTTTACATCCATCAAAAGACTAATTAAAAATAAATATAAAATCAAGCAAAACCAAGCACTATGTACCGAAGCCAAAGATAAAAAAGGAGCATTTTAATAAAAAAAAAAAAAAAAAAGCAGAAATTATTCCAGAAATCCCACGTAAATCTGCAGTAGCAAAATTCAGACTGCTTACAGAACACGATTATTTGGCCAAACACTTGAATAAAATAGGAATTTACACAAATCCAAATTGCCCTCTATGCAACAAAGAAGAAGAAATGACTGAAGATCATCTACAAACCTGTGAAGTTCTACCTGATGGATCCACCACAGAGAAATATTGGAGAGCAAGAACGATAATGGCTTCGTTGCCAAAGCCCGGCATTAGATAACAACAACAACAACATATTCTTTTGTCTTCTATAACATATAAATATACAGACGTGGACAAATTATTAGCAAAATTGAAGATTTTTATTATATATTTTTACAAAATATGATTCTTCAATTTAGACTACAGTTGACATTTTTGCGTATTTCCAAATTATTAGCAAACTTGTAGATTTGTATTGTATATTTTAGAAAATTTAACTCTTCAGTTTGGACTACATCTGATATTTTTGCATATTTACAAATTATTAGCAAAACTGAAGGTTTTTATTACATATTTTTACAAAATTCGATTCTTCAATTTGGAATACAGTTGACATTTTGGATATTTCAAAATTATTAGCAAAACTGAAGATTTTTATTTTATAGTTTTACAAAATTTGACTCTTCAATTTAGACTGTAGTTGATATTTTTGCTAATTTACAAATTATTAATAGAAATTGAAGATTTTTATTATATATTTTTACAATATTTAACTCTTTAATTTAAACTACAGTTGACATTTTTGCATATTTCTGTCTACTGTAATGATAGAAATATGCAAAATTGTTAACTGTAGTCTAAATTGAAAAATCAAATTTTGTAAACAGAATTATCATAAAAATCGTCAATTTTGTTAATAATTTGTCCACGTCTGTATAATATTTGTGTTATTAGTGGAATATTTTTTGCTTCTCCTGAAAAGTTGTCAAAAGTGACTTAATTCCTTTTAGCTCCGTCTGATTCAAATATAATAACGGAAATTAATTTTTTAAAATATAAAAATACAATGAAATTACTGACTTGAGAAAAAGTGCGAAGTCTGCAAAATATTCTCATACTGGTATGTATACGTATTTTCGACATACGTGGACTTACTGCAATTTTAGATGTCATTTATCTGAAGTAAAAAATATAAATTTTCAATCAAAATGCACTAAGTTTCGCAGTATATTCTTTTTTTTTTTTTGTTTTCATAAAAAAATTTTTTGTTTCATATGTAATAAAAATATTTTATCCTTATTTCTTTAACGACCTTACTCAAACTAGTCTAGGTTTCGAGCCTCTGTTAAACAAGTTCCAAATTCAGAGTTCTAGAAACAGTGTATCCAAAAATACTATATAAAAAAAGCATCATCACGTCAAGAAAAATAAGATTTATGCCTCATAGCATTATTAATAATTGTCGGTGTTTACGTCACCTAATCGTTTTCATTAATAGAAGCCTTTGGCCCAAAGTTCGTGTTTCAGCTACGATTTTCAGGCCCAGAACCATTTTGGCTGCATTGGATTGAAGTGCCACAAATCAGGCAGGCCAACATGGGTCTCATTGGCAAATTGGCTCTTGGACCATTGGAAAGGAACATCAATGTTTTTGGAAGTGTTATTCTGGTTGTTTTCTACAGAAATGACTGGAGGACCAGATATTACATATAACTCCAATTTCTTCTTTGGCGAAGTCATGAAGATCTTTGAGTCTATGGTGCCCATAGGTGGATGCTGAAGGGAAAATGAAGGCGAGCTCTTATTTTGTGGAACTGAGTGGTAGTTTGACAAGAAGCTGTTGTTCCTCATTAGCTGCAAAATTGATGTTATGTTGTGAGGATGCGTTCCTTCACTCTGAGATTGATACTTGTCAAAAAGTGCTGATTTTCCAGTTTCCAAAACATCCTGTAATGAGATAATAAATATTTGTTAATAGTTGTATATCGCTCATAACCATAACAGACTCAAATCCCAATTAAAATACAGTGATTTCTGCTTAATACGTTTTCCAAGGGACGAGTACATGTAAACATCTTAAAAGAGAATTTCTTACTTACTTACTTATAGCTTTTAAGGAACCCGGAGGTTCATTGCCGCCCTCACATAAGCCCGCCATTGGTCCCTATCCCAAGCAAGATTAATCCAGTCTATATCATCATAACCCACCTCCCTCAAATCCATTTTAATATTATCGTCCCATCTACGTCTCGGCCTCCCCAAAGGTCTTTTTCCCTCCGGCCTCTCAATTAACACTCTATATGCATTTCTGGATTCGCCCCATACGTGCTACATGTCCTGCCCATCTCAAATGTCTGGATTTTATGTTCCTAATTATGTCAGGTGAAGAATACAATGCGTGCAGCTCTGTGTTGTGTAACTTTCTCCATTCTCCTGTAACTTCATCCCTCTTAGCCCCAAATATTTTCCTAAGAACCTTATTCTCAAACACCCTAATCTCTGTTCTTCTCTCAAAGTGAGAGTCCAAGTTTCACAACCATACAGAACAACCGGTAATATAACTGTTTTATAAATTCTAACTTTCAGATTTTTTGACAGAAGACTAGATGACAAAAGCTTCTCAACCGAATAATAACAGGCATTTCCCATATTTATTCTGCGTTTAATTTCCTCCCGAGTGTCATTTATGTTTGTTATTGTTGTTCCAAGATATCTGAATTTTTCCACCTCTTCGAAGGATAAATCTCCAATTTTTATAGTTCCATTTCGTACTATATTCTGGTCACGAGACATAATCGGGATTTACTTCCAGCCCAATCGCTTTACTTGCTTCAACTAGAATTTCCGCGTTTCCCCTAATTGTTTGTGGATTTTCTCCTAAAATATTCACGTCATCCACATAGACAAGAAGCTGATGTAACCCGTTCAATTCCAAACCCTCTGTTTTATCCTAATGGCATATTCTAAAGCGAAGTTAAAAAGTAAAGGTGATAGTGCATCTCTGTGCTTTAGCCCACAGTGAATTGGAAAAGCATCAGATAGAAACTGGCCTATACGGACTCTGCTGTAAGTTTCACTAAGACACATTTTAATTAATCGAACTAGTTCCTTGGGAATACCAAATTCAATAAGAATATTATATAAAACTTCTCTCTTAACCGAGTCATACACCTTTTTGAAATCTATGAATAACTGATGTACTGTACTCTTATACTCCCATTTTTTCTCCAATATCTGTCGAATACAAAAAATCTGATCAATAGTCGATTTATTACGCCTAAAACCACATTGATGATCCCCAATAATTTCATCTACATATGGCATTAATTTTCTCAAAAGGATATTCGACAAAATTTTGTATGACGTCAACAAAAGTGATATTCCTTGAAAGTTACTACAGTTAGTCTTGTCCCCTTCTTAAAGATAGGAACGATTATGGACTCCTTCCATTGTTCTGGTACAATATCCTTTTCCCAAATTTCAAGTACATGTTTATAAATTTCGCTAGATAATGCCCTTCCACCCTCTTGTATTAATTCTGCTGGAATTTGATCAATACCTATATATCTCTATATATAACTTATTGTTTCTGCAAACCTTATTAATTTTATCTTTCTGTACAATTATTTAGAATGTTGAACAAGCTTTTCGCAATTTGCACAAATATAATTTTTCATCATCTGTCTGCTGTCACTTGATGTTGAGATCAGTGGCGGCTCCCGCGTATTTCTTAAGAGGAGGAAAGAAGTTAACAGCACGAAATGACACCTTCTTGAATGAAACATGCTACAAATTAGCCTACATGTAAGACCAGGTAGTGTTGGGGTTGACCTTCCTTTCTGTATAGCAATAATCTGTACTTGTAAACTGAGTTTCCTAAATTTTCCAAAATATATTATGTTTTCACTTCCATTCATTGTTAAATAATTGCACAAATTAACAATTACAAGAAAATTCACAACCTCGCAGCATTTTTCGAGCACACTAAAGCATCATACGTGCTGGAAGCGATTATAGCTACTAACACGTAATCGGAACCGTTTTACGGAAATGGGAATGGGAAGTAATCTGAGGAAAGTGAGAACACTGCACCCACCTACGTGGTCTGTGTTGCCACATGTACATTTTACAAGTTCAGTATCACATGCTTTTGAAGAATGTCAGGTCTTGTAAAGTCATACTACCATTATTGTTCAAAGCTGCCAGTGGCCGATCAATTTTTTATGTTAAAAATAATGCAGTTTGGAGTACCTACTTTCAATTTCAAATATATTTGTACAAAACTGACAACTTGGCTTGTTGCCCTGTGTAGTAGACAATGAATGGAAATGAATTTCAGGGGTCAAAAAGATCTGCGATACTAACATAGAACTAACTACTTTCTCTTAGTTTTATATAAACCCAACTTTAACTTTCAAATATCCTTGAAAGTTTCAAACCATGAATAGTAGCCTATATGAAGTGCAATGAATAATATTGTTGATTTATAATTTCAAAAAAAAAAAAAAAATGTTTATATGGTGTCTTTCATAGCTTTGCGTTAAAACTGTTTTTATTGTGCCTCCTCCTAGATGTATTATAGTCTGGTTGAATGCAACATCGTTAGATGGCAGCGGTAACGAGTTTGCTGCATTGAGCTCATGTTGAGATCACTGGTTTGCTGCAAGACCAGTCGGTTTCTATTTCCCGCCCATGCGTTCATTCAGAGGAAGATCTCCTCCCTCTCCGTTCATTTACTTGCTTTAAAAATCTGCTTCTTTTTCTGGCCGCTATTGCACTGTTGTCTATGTGTGTTAACTGCAGTAAAGAAGGAATGGATTGGCTTTCCTCCACACAAACAATCTCGCATCTTTCTCACAGTTTTCTAGCAGCACATGAGCGTGCGTCGTTTAAAACTCGTTCAACCGAGGTTTTCTTATAGCTGAGAACTTAAAAATTATCGAATCTTCCTAGAATTTAAAGGCACATATTTTATTTGTTATTTACTTTCAAAAGAAGAAAAATGTGAGGAGGACGTTCCTCCCTTCCCTCCCCCGAGGAACCGCCACTGGTTGATATACAATACCTGGTGTCCTGGCAGTGCAGTAGACACCCAGATGCCCGTGCGTTGCAGTGCGTTAGTCTGGTCCACAGAGTGAGTCAGTCCAAAGATCTGCTCTACTACCCACAGCAGACCCTTGTCGGCAGACATAGACTCCGTTATCTGGCCGTAGTTCACCACAAGCCACTGCTTGCTGCCCGTGCCACTGTCAGCCCGTGCCAAGTAGCGGCCCCAGAAGCGACCGTCCCTTGCAAGTCTGTTTGCAGCCATCACTCGTGGACCAATAAGCACCTGCAGCAAATGATTGATCGGTGTTAACAGTTGTATAATTTCACTTAATGACGTTAAGTTTTTCAGCGTCAAATTGAACATAGGTGGGAAAATCTAAAATTTCAACAATAATACGACTATACCTGTTCTGTTGGTTCTGCATTCAGCACCGAGGTTCTGCTATGGTTACTGAAGGCAGTTCCAAGAACAGCCAGTTGATGTGGCTTCTTGCCGAACTCTCCTTCACCCATCACCAAATAGAAATCGTCCTGAGAGTGGATGACGCCGGGGTAGGATGAGAATGTTATTACTTGCCCCTGCACCAGCTTCGAATTTGGATCGGATGTATGGTGATAGCCAAGCTGATAGCGTTTCAGGACTCGAAGCATTGACTGATATCTGGAAACAAAGAATTAGCATGTTCTTAAATTAGTCCAGTTTTGGAATCACACTACAGTATGCCTTCATACGATGAGCTCAAGTTCCTACTATGTGCCAGAAATAGGGTGACCTTGTGCTTCAGAACACTGGACAGGGATATAGGCCTACATGTAGCCACGACGATGCTCATACACTGTACAAATAGTTGCCATCAGGTCCTCTGGTTCCCTTATGACTCTTAAAAGTTGTGCCTGGTCCCTTCATCTTTGTTGTGGTCGGCCTATGTCCCTCTTTCCTACTGGGAGATACTACCACGCTAATTTCAGTATCCGATTTGGATAGTTATTAAAATACAATTATTACTACTCCCATTGATATGGTAAAACATTTTTTCATACAACTTCTTTCAGAGAAGAATAAAACGAAAAATGGCCTACATACATAATCATGTCACTTTCGGAAGAGTTAAGAAGAGACTATCTCTACGGAATAATAAGGGCGTAATTGATGTTTTGTTATTTGAAATGTTGTCTCAGTGAAGAAGTGTGTTGTGTCTGTGAAGTGTGTTGTGTCAACGAAGTGTGTTGTGTCAGTGGTAGTGCAAAGTATTTGAACAGTGAAATGTTTTTTTTTAGGTGTTAGTGAAATCAGAATAGTATCAGTGAAATGTTTCATAGTTCCAGTGCAGTGAGTGAATTGATAGCGAAATGAGTGTAGTGCTGAAAAGTGCTTGTGCCTGTACGAGGGGGATCCAGGAAATAACGACCGTTTTGTTGTAATAATTAAAAAAATATATTTATTTCAAAAAACAAAGTCTGTTACATAACTGAAGCTTCCTTTACTTCTCTACATAATCACCACCTACATTTAAACATTTGTCATATCTGTTCACTAGCTTTAGAATTCCCGTGTTATATTCCTCTGCCGCCAGTTCATTAAGCCAGGTGTTCACTGTCTTCTTCAACTCTTCATTACTTCCAAAACGCGTACCACCCAGAAAGTCTTTCAGCTTAGTGAAAAGGTGAAAATCGCTAGGAGCAAGGTCTGGACTATAGGGCGGATGATCAAAGATTTCCCAACCGAATTGATCCAGCAATTCTCGAGTTGAAGCAGCAGTGTGCGGGCGGGCGTTGTCGTGAAGAAGCACAACTCCTCTCGAAAGCATTCCTCGCCTCTTGTTTTGGATGGCTCGCCGTAATTTTCGTAAAGTCTCACAATAACGATTTGCATTGATCGTAGTGCCTTTTGGCATGAAATCCAGCAAAAGAACACCTTTGCGATCCCAGAAGACAGTAGCCATGACTTTTGTGTTGAGAGAGTCTGTTTGAATTTTCTCGGTTTCTTGGGTAATGAGGGATGATGCCACTGACGTGATTGGCGCTTGGTCTCTGGGGTGTTGTGAGACACCCAGGTCTCATCACCAGTCACAATTTGATCAACAGAAAGGCGTCTCCATCTGTGTGATATCGCATCAAAAATGTCAATGCTGAGGCCATTCTCTGAGTTTTGTGTTGGTCACTCAGTTGCCGTGGAACCCATCGTGCACAGATTTTGTGGTAGCCAAGATGTTGCGACACAATTTCACCAAGCAAAGAACGAGAAATGTCAGGAAAGGAATATGCAATTCGTCGAGTGATGTGCGCCTGTCTTGCAAGATTCTGTCGTTCACTTTAGTCTTCAGGTCTTCTGTGATGAGTGATGGGCGTCCGGGTCGAGTTTCATCGTGGACATTTGTTCGCCCATTGTTGAACATTTCGCACCATTTTCTCACATTTCTTTCATTCATTACAGTATCACCATACACTTCTTTCAATTGCCGGTAAATTTCTGCAGGTTTCAAATGTCGGGCATTCAAAATCGAATCACACTCCTCACCTCACAGTCGGCGGGATTATCAATCACGTCGTTCATTTTGAAGTAACACAAAATGCACAATGGCGACTTGTTGCAACCAGTACTCAGAACATTATGGGAACACATGTTAAGGAAGCCAGTTGACCTTCAAACAAGGAAGGGGAGTCAGCTGCACGGCGGGTATGCACGAACGGTCGTTATTTCTTGGATCCCCCTCGTATAAACCTATCATATATACTCGTGGTTTTAAGTTCGAACTTAGGGTTAAGATATAAATTAGATTTACTTTAATTAATTATGTTATATTAAGTGATTCATTTAATTTAGGATGCTCCTTGTTAATATTATTATATATTGCTACTATTATGTTATCATTATTATTACTATTACTATTATTATTATTATTATTATTATTATTATTATTATTATTATTATGAATTGTAATTTATTATTAATTTTAATTACTGAGTGTAATTAGTTACCACTGCCACCGAGTATTTACCCATTCGAGTGTGAATAAATACATACATACATACATACATGAATGCTAACAATTCATCAGCCCCCTCCCCTCTTTTCAGTTATGAAGATTTAATAAGATGATGCAAAATGTAGGTAAAGCGACAATTTTAGTGTTGGAGTTGATTGTATTAGGATTGATTAAGACGAAGCATATTGGTTTACTGTAAAAAAAAAAAAAAAGTTAAAGGTAAAGGTATCCCCGTCACATGCCATGAAGGCACTTGGGGGGCATGGAGGTAGAGCCCCATGCTTTCCATGACCTCGGCACTAGAATGAGGTGGTGTGGTCGGCACCACGTTCTGACCGCCTTTTACCCCCGGGAAAGACCCGGTACTCAATTTTATAGGAGGCTGAGTGAACCTCGGGGCCGTTCTGGAAGTTTGGCAACGAGAAAAATCCCGTCACCACTTGGAATCGAACCCCGAGCCTTCCAGTCCATAGCCAGCTGCTCTACCAACTGAGCTACCCGGCCGCCATTGGTTTACTGTACCTAAATTTAATAAACAGAATCAATAAGCAATGAGAGATTCAATATCTGTGCAATACATGGAGTCTTGCATGCTGATGCATCTCACGAAAACCACATCACAATTTCTCATTTACAAATGGTTGAACGGAATTATTATTTGTCATCTGTATAATTGTCTACTGTTAAATTATGGTTGTACAAATTCTACAAACAGAATCTGTAGGCATTAATACTTGAAATGGTCCACCGCTGTGGAGTAACGGTTAGCGCATCTGGCCGTTAAACGAACAGGCCCAGATTCAAATCCTGGATGGGACAAGTTACCTGGTCGAGGTTTTCCCTCAACCAATTGAAGCAGAACTGCTGTGTAACTTCCGGTGTTAGACCTCAGACTCATTTCGCTATCATTAATTCACATATCATCATCATCATCATCATCATCATCATCATCATCTATACAATAGCCCAGGTAAAGTTCACAGTGCGGCATGCTGTGCGTATACAAGAGTGCAGCAGTTCGTTGATACTCACAGGCCCCCTGAGTTGTGGGCAGCATAGAGTTCCCCCGACTCTTTGTGGTACTTGACAAAAGCAGAGGCGAAGCTGGCGGCAGCAGAGAACATCAAAGATGGCTGAGTTCCATTTATTGGGGTGCTGAATTGTCGTTCCATATCTGCGAGATCACTCACCATGTTCATCCACCTAAAACAAAGAAAGTTGGGCAATGTTCAAAAAGGTGTTGAGCAATAGATATTCAAGAATGGATTTCAAACAGTTGGTACAATTCATGTAAGTTAATAAGTTAAGTGAACAATCTCTTCTAATTGATTTATATAATTCCATCGCATACTGTAAATTGTGAGCGAGGTTTTAGTTGCATGAATCTTGTAAAAACTGGAATTAGAAACCGCTCTTCAGTAAAAAAAAGTTAGCACTTTGTTAACAATAAATCTTAAAGGGCCTACCCGTACAGAATTTCGATGTTTAGAGTGCCCATAAAATAACGTACGTATTTTAATGTGATGTAAATTCAGCAGTAATGTATGTATTTATTTACACTGCAAGTGGGCAAGCACCTGGTGGCAGTGGTATATACAATATTAACAATACACAATAAAATGATAACCAATACACAATAAAATTTACAATACACAATACAGTTTTACAACACATATACAATTTTACACACAATACAATAAGAATACACAATACAATTTAACACAATAATAATAAAACATAAAATAAAATACCTAATTTTACAACACAACCTACATAATTATCTATAGGTCCTACATAAGTTTCAATAGTCTTTCACTTTACTCTCATCTCATTCCCTGTAGTGGCACTATGACGCATTTCACTGACACTTTAGCACACATTTCACTGACACTCTGTAACTCATTTCACTGACACTATGGAACACATTTCATTGACGCTATAAATTATCACTGATCGGAACTGTTCACTGCACTGTAAAACCATAACTTCACTGACTCACCTCGCTTCACTGATACAACAGTTCAAATAAGTCAAATAATTACATCCTTATGCATACTTATAAACAGAACTACATTTAAACTAAACATTTCTAGTCTAAGGCCCTCTTACACGCTAGTTTTAAATAATTTACAATTCAAACTAAGGAAGTAAACTCGTCAGCCTAGATAAATACATGTCACCTTAAAAAAATTAAATGTTGAATGTCACCTTAATTTTAATTTTCACTTTATATACAACTTTTTAAATTATTCTTGAATCTCCTTAAGGAAGGACAGCCCTCAAAGACCGCTGCAGGTAGGTCATTCCAATCATTTATAGTTCTATTTAAAAATGAGAATTTACCTACATCCGTTTTCTGTTTCCTACATTTGATTTTAAAATCATGATCGTTCCTACCATAGTACGTTGGCTTTTCTAACCGAGCCATTATGTCTACCCATGCTTTCTGACCTAGATGTGCTCTATACAATGATGTTATTCTAGTTTTCCTACGTCTGTTTTCCAAAGTTTCCCATTTAAGTTCTTTTATCGTATCGTTTCCATCTTCTCTTTTACCTTTAACAAATTTCGCTGCCCTATACTGGATTCTTTCTAAGGAATTTATCTAGTATATTCTATAGGGATCCCAACATGTAGTTCCGTATTCCATTAACGGTCGCACTAACGTTAGATATGCTATTTCCCTCGATTTGGGGCTAGCCTTTCTCAAGATTCTCATAATAAAGTGAAGTGCCCTCCATGCTTTACCCGTAACATTATCAACATGCTCTCCCCAAGAAAGTTTGGAGTTTAAATACACTCCTAGGTATTTACAACATTGTTCTTGCGGAATTACAACATACCTATGTCTAATGATTTACTTACATAAGTAACGGTATTTGTCGAATACAGGGGGAGAGCCATTAATCCTTCCCATTGAAGGCTTTAAGGAACCAACCTGGACAAATACCCAATGTCCCATCCCTACCTTCCCGTGGTGCAGCTGTTAGTAAGCATAATTTTATTTTACAAGCTGAACTAAAGGGACTGAACTCTTACTTTCTTCGACCCTGACAGTATTAGAGAACTCGAGGCCTAGGGGTTCATTTCAATTTTCTTCCTACCCTTCCTACTTTTCTGTTCCTAGTGCTGACCTGCTATGGCACTAAAATCGTCCTCCAGTGGCTTAAGGAGGGAAAGTTGGTGATCAACAAGATCTCCCAATTAGAGCCAGTGGACCCATCAACCAACAGCAGGTGTGGTCCTCCAGACATTCTGGGGGTTGTGTGTGAATGAAGTAGCCACCAAAACGTTAAAATATGGTGTTCACTTAAATCGGCTACAACTTGCCATTTTCACTCCTTGTCCATTGTGCAACTCAAATCAAGAAATGGATTCAGAACATCTCAAAATCTGTGCGTCAGTGGCTAACCATGACAATATCTTTGAAAAATATTGGAGTGCAAGAGGTCAAATGACTTTATTGTCAAATGCCTGGCATTAGAAAACAACAACAACAACATAAGTAGACTATAATATCTAGATTGTGGTAAGATGGATTGAAAGTAATAAAACTCCAAGAAACAAATTACATAACTTTTTGTTTCTTCATACCTTATTAATTTTATCTTTGTGTACAATAATTTAGAATATTGCGTTAAGTTTTTCGCAATTCGCACAAATATAATTTTTCATTTGTGCATTTTTGCGACAATTATTTATTTTCTAGCTTAAACCCTGATATATTTATTTATTTATTTATTCTGGTGTAGTTAAGGCCATCAGGCCTTCTCTTCCACAACACCAGGAATACAAATACAATAACAGAAATAAAAAGGAAAAAAACACTATAAACGAAGTAAAGTCACACAAAAATATACACAGGTTGCAGTCACACAAACTTTAAATGAGTGATTAAGTATAATTAATTGTATCCTAATTAACTAACATAAACAAGAAACTTGCAATTTTAATCTGGAGTAAAAAAAAACACAAATCAACACTTCTAGCAATATCTAAAAAGCATTAAACAAGACAAAACTTTCCAATTTAATTTTGAATTGTGATAAAGCCCGGCAGTCCCTGACATCATTAGGTAGCGAATTCCAGAGACGAGGTATTTCTACAGTGTAGGAGGATGAGTATAGAGACGTTCTATGATGAGGGATAGAAAGAAGTGCTTGATGCCGGTTTCGAAGAGTTGTAAGAAATTGAAAGCGCGATAAGAGATAATTCGGAGTAGAAGTATGCATGATTCTAAATAGAAGAGACAGTGAATGTATTGTTCTTCGTTCCTTCAGACGCACCCATGAAAGTAACTGGAGGGAAGGTGTTATATGGTCAAATTTACGAGTATTGCAGATGAATCGTATGCACACATTATGAACACGTTGTAGTCTCTCAGCTAAGAGTGAACTTACATTAGTTAGTAAGGAATCGCAATAATCAAAATGGGGCATTACAAGCGTCTGAATAAGATTCTTTTTTAGACTAAGTGGTAGAAATTCTTTCATATGAAACAAAGATATAGACATAGACTATAGAATATAATATACAGGATACAGCTTGTACTCCTGAGTTTCAGATAGAGCTGACGTCAGGAAAAAGCGCTCCCTTTACTTCAGACTTCACATTTATTCATTCCACACACTTATCACTGCAATGCAATATACTTTTTGTATAACTTACAGGAAATCAAGCTCAGATATTTCAATGTCTTGACGACTCCTCTTCACCCCATACCGCCAGCCGGTTTCTAGGCCATCCAATTGGATGTAGAACAGTTGCACCTAAATCAACAAGGAAATTAATCCTAGCACAAAACAAGGAAACTGCTACTATATTCCACAACATATCTATAATTCTAATTTTCCTGTTAATCACGTGGTCTCTATCAATCTGTCAAATTAATAGTCACTTCCTCATCACTTTCTTCATCTCTATCAATCTTCCATCTCTCTCCTATATACTGGGTGTTCATTTCAAAGTGTGTCATGACGTCACTGTTGTTGGGTCACCGATTTGAAGCGAGTTTCAGCTTATATGTTAGAGAAGTTGCCTATTATTTAAGGCGTTCCTCAATCTGAACTTGAGAACGTGTACAGTATAACTTGAACGTCGTAGCAACAGATGGCGGTCTGTACGGTCTGTGTGCTACCATAACCTCTTTCGAACTGTGTTTTGCACCGGCAAGTCGTACGCAGGGTATTTGTTATCATCGGTTGCGTACGGTAACATTCCACAACACAAATCAAATGCTCCGTGTCCATGTTGACCGTTGAAGTTAATGTCAACAAATACGTAAGTAATTGTCTTAACCCTCTCCCCATATCCCGACAGTACGTATTTCCAAACAGTTCATATTCCTGCCACTACCAGCGTTACCGTACGTATCGGTAAGTACTCTTCAGAATGAACGCCGTACTTGCTAGGCAACTTTTCTGCGCATCTCTGCGGAAGTGTAGGAAGATTGAATTCTCTAGGCTCATCGGCTAGCCACATGACAGCATACAGCGAGCCATGACACATTTTGAACTGAACACCCAGTAGAGATACTCACTCACAGCCCACATACCCACAATGTCACAAGTATCTGTACAAACATTACATAAACAATATACAGGGTTAGTTAAAAGTCCCGCACCACCTAAATAACTTTTGAAGCATACGGTTCAGTGACATGAAACTTGGTATGTGAGGATAACCATATACTAAGAACTCAATACTGGTATTACCGAGTTTTTTCTACTTCCGCTTTAACCGGAAGTAACTCCAACTCTCTTATTTTAAATGGAACACCCAATATATTATTTTATTTTTGAATAGTACTCATTAAGAGCTTTTCAAAAATTACCCACACTTGCTACTTCTATACAAATTCAGTGTTATAAGTCAAGGAAAGAGAAAAGTGTATCGAATATTAAAATAATAAACGCACCACCTAAATAACTTATGAAGCATATGGTTCAGTGATATTAAACTTGGTATGTGAGGATAACCATATGCTAAGAACTCAATAATGGTATTACCGAGATTTTTCTACTTCCGGTTTAACCGGAAGTAACTTCAACTCTCTTATTTTAAATGAAACACCCAATATATATTTTTTTTATTTTTGAATAGCACTCATTAAGAGCTTTTCAAAAAGTACCCACACTCGATACTTCTGTACAAATTTAGTGTTGCTAAGTCAAGAAAACAGACAAGTGTATCGAATATTAAAATAATAAAATACTCCTTCCTTAACAAAAACAAAACAAAGCTAGCTCACCTTCTAAATTATGTGTTCAAATTGGTAGCCCTCAACAGCCATGCAGCTTTTCTATGCCAAGATACTCCCTATACTGTCATATGGACTGGACATCACATGGACCCGGCTAAACTACAATGACCTCAAGACCATGGAGAACGTCAAAGCAAGGTTCTTAAAAGCAGCACTGGGAATCTCAAAATATGCACCCTCCAGAATGGCGTACGAACTCGCGCGAGAACCCTTCCTGATAGAGGAACTACGAAGCAGACTCATGCTGCCATCTACCGCAGCAGAACTTCGACTACGCACGGTCATGCAAGAGAAGAAGGCGGAAATAGAAAGTGAATTCTATGGAACGGACGCGATGATCAACCGCAACTGGACAGGGCCGAACAACAAATTACGAAGCGCCATAACAAGGCTAGCAGTTCACGGTTTTCACCACAAACTGTGCAGAAGATCAGAGTACCACGAACCTTCCCCGAATGCGTGTGCAAACTGTGCAACGAAGTGTGTCCAAAATATCATTTTAGTAAATGTGTGAATAGAACGAAGTCACTGGTGGAATATAGTAAAGAGAAGTAATCATACCAAACTAAATTGCACGTTTGTGCGCACTTCTTTCTTATATTGGTAGCCCTCAGCTGCTTTACAATGTGTCACTCGATCATAGAAACCATTTAAGGAATGATTTAACCAGGCTTTAGGAATATCTTGCACCACTTCCATTTTTATTTAGCAACACTGAATTTGTACAGAAGTATCAAGTGTGGGTACTTTTTGAAAAGCTCTTAATGAGCTTTATTCAAAAATAAAAAAATATATTGGGTGTTCCATTTAAAATAAGAGAGTTGGAGTTACTTCCGGTTAAACCGGAAGTAGAACAAACTCGGTAATACCATTATTGAGTTCTTAGTATATGGTTATCCCCACATACCAAGTTTCATGTTACTGAACCACATGCTTCAAAAGTTATTTAGGTGGTGCGGGACTTTTAACTAACTCTGTATAAAAGTTATTTTAGTGTCTAGTGACTAGAGCGCCAGACTTTTAATCCTGTGGACTTCGGCTTGATCCCCAGTGTACCCCGATTTATAACTTGTGTTGGGCAAGTCCGGGGTCCAGCAGTTTTCCCGGGAGCTCCAGTTCCCCTGTGAGATCCCAACAATCTCCATCATCTCATTGCAGGTGTAGCACAGACCAGCACCTATGGCACAACCTGGGCAACGACTCTATCGGTAAATTGGTCTACACAACTGGTTTCATATGGGTGGATGACGAACAGTCAAGTACCCGCCATTAGTGCGTGTGTGTGTGTGTGTGTGTGTGTGTGTGTGTGTGTGTGTGTGTGTGTGTGTGTGTGTGTGTGTGTGTGTGTGTGTGTGTGTGTGTGTGTGTGTGTATATATATATATATATATATATATATATTTTATGGAGAAATCGTTGCAATAAGTGAAAGTCTCAGGAATCTTCTATGCCACATCAATAAATTTAAGAATGCAGTTATATTGTCAGACTCCAAAGCAGCTATTCTATCAATAGTCTCTAAACACACACCTTCATCTCAAACAGCAGAAATAACTAAAATGCTCTCTCAATTAATATCACTCAATAAAAGAATTGTATTCCAATGGATACCATCCCATTGTGGAATCCTGGGAAACGAGAATGCGGATGCTTTAGCAAAGAAGGGCAGCACTGCTACTTACAGACCTGTTACTAAATCTACGTATTACTCTGTGAAAAGATTTATTAAATCTACATACTTAGACTTCAACAAACAAAATTTGATAACACAATCTCAAGGGAAAAATGGAACTCTCTGCATCATAATCCACAGTTAATTCCCGATTTATCACGCAAATCGTCTGTAGCTGCATTTAGATTGGCAACAGGCCATGATTGTTTGGCCAAACACCTGCATGGAATTGGAATATATCAGTCCCCTAACTGCCCATTGTGCAACTCAAACCAAGAAATGGATTCGGAACACCTCAAAATCTATGCTTCAGTGGCTGGCCATGATAATATCTTTGAAAAATATTGGAGTGCGAGGGGTCAAATGACATTATTGTCAAATGCCTGGCATTAGAAAAAACAACATATATATATATATATATATATATATATATATATATATATATATATATTTATATATTTATATACACAGTATTACTATTTTAATTTTGTTCGTTACTTCAACGTGAAATAAACATATCATATTTTTATTTATTTTTTCTTTAGAATTTTAAGTTTTAAAATTTTGTTTTTATAACGTGAAATATGCATCATTATTGTTCACGATCTCTAGAATATTGATAAAGGCTCCGCGAGAACATACGATCATACCCGAAACACGAAGTTCTGTTCTGTCAGTGGAATAAATATTCTAGCTCGTGAATTCTGTTCGATTCGATTCAATTTGATGTGCCACTTCCTGCTATCTTCCATTTACATACATTGTGAAGAGAAATTCTGTTCGAAACGATTCTGCTAATTGTAAATGGAAGCAGGCCTTTACAGTATCACCCAAAGGACAATAAAGGCCAGGACGTCCACAGGAAAGACTTCTAGATCCGAAAGGGATCAAAATGGCCCAATTTCATACATGTTGTATCATGATTTATTAAAAGATTATGTCATTTTCACCCTTGCACATATTTACACCCCAATTATCATGACAAGCATTCTTTTGTTCTCAGAAACTAGGAGAAAATTAGAATTAGAAGTCAAAGCAGAGTCTTTCCAAGGAAATAATGTTGAGAATTGAAACTAAGCTATCAAATAAAACATCATCGTCTCCTTACCTGGTGCCAGAAGGGGTCTCTGTCACCACGTCTCTCTGCTATGCCCTTCACCAGCTCCGAGTTCTCTTCAATGAAGCTGTACACGTGCTGGCAGAACTCCTGGCGGTCCTGACACACATTCTCCACCGTGTTCTGCCAATGCCAGTAAATGAGCTGCCAGGTCAGGCTGCCCTCCAGCAGGCCTGCGGAGTACGCCTGCACCCAGTCGGGGTATTCGCTCCGCGTCTCCACTTCCAGCACCGCCCACCTTGCACAAATTATTTCCCATGAGCAGCAGTTCCAGAAACTTGCAATTTCGCAAACTGCGGTTGGAGCTGAGTTATGGCAGAGACTCTCCTCTCATTTTTTGTCACAAAATCTTAAGAGATGTACAGTTGGACTTCGATCATCATCAAAATTCTATTAATCATCTATTTGACTCGTAAAAATAAGCATTTCCTTGATTAATTAATTTTACATCAAAGTCATTTTGGTCTCGTCTTTTAACGATTCTAGATCTTCCACTTCCCCATTACACCTATCTTATGACTGGCAGAATTTTTTTGCTTTGCCACAAACTAGACCCAAAAAAAGTGAACACCGAAGCTTCTAATTTTACTTATTTACGGTTGAATGGTATTCAATGTCATGGTTCCTTGTCTTCATGCCAAAGTTATGTTTACAAGATGGCTCTTTTCTAACGCACCAGGCTTATAGAAGGGCTCAAGTTCAAATCCCGCTCCACCCTGAATTCATAATGTGACAGCCACGTCGTGTGTCGATCACGTGTCCCACACAAGGGGGGCGCGCGAGAAGACATGAAACCCAATAGACGAAGCGAGCTCCGTGGAGCGCTGTGGATGCGGAGGGGAGGGAGGGGAGACGAAACGATGGTCGCTGCGGTGAGGCGCGACGTAAGGAGACGGCGACCGCGGCAGAGAGGGGGAAGTAATGCGCCTGCGACTGAGGGGAGAAATCCAGAGAATTCGAGAGGCGCCATCTTCTCGGCATCTGCAGAAATTTCCAGCATCGTACTTTCCCGAAACTATGGTTTAGTTATAAATACGACACGCGAGTGAACTTGAGCAGTTAGTTGCAGTCGTTGCTAGTTTTGGACAGCAAGGCAGTACTGTGTAGCAGTGAAGCCAGCTTCGAGACCGGAGTTCGACTTGAGTTGTGTCCGTAACTGTGGGAGCCGGAAGTCCTGAGTTTGAGTGCAGTGGACCGTAGTTGGGGGACCTGAGTTCGAAGTTCAGTGAATTGTCTCTGAAGATCTGGGGTTCGAAGATACTGTGAACTCGAGTGACTGAGCTAGAAGAACCAGTCAAGGCAAACGAACTGAGAACTGACAGTTCTGATTTGTAAATAGTGCTTTGTGAACATTAGTTAAAATTAGCAGTACATTGTTGTTCTCAATAATTCAAGTAAATTGTCATTGTCGTCTGTGGAGTGCAATAACGAATACTGTGTTACTGTGTGGAGTGGAAATCCCATTGTTGACGGGAGTGTTTACATTCAATTATAGAAAGTGATTATTGTCGTAACAATAAAAGTTACATTCTTATTTTGAATTAAAGTTACAATAACTTCTGTTGGACAAGCCCGTGATCAAGACAACACAGGGGTTTCCAGATTCCCTGTAACATCCTAACAATTCTCCATCATCATCATCATCATCATCATCATCATCATCATCATCATCATCATCATCATCATCATCATCATCATCATCCATTACGAGTGTAATGTGTAAGGCCAGGAAGTTCATGCATTTGCATATATTTTTCCACTGGCTGTAATTATTTGCTCATTAATTATCTTCACGAATCATCAGCAATTAAGCTTATGAAACCAAATTTTATGTTCCACATGTTTGCATATTTTGGCTTTTTTATAAATGCACAATATTTCATGATAATTTATATTATTGTGGCATATTTTCGCGTTTAAGCTCATTAAAGATGATTTTATGCATAGTTTGGATTTTTTAAATAAAAGCATATTCTATTTTTGAAAACTGGTACTGAGTGAAATTATTATAATTATTTTTATCAGAAAAGTATTTAAAGTTTAGCGGCATACCTAGTGAATCTTACGGCACAGTAATGTGCCACTCTCAACAATAAATATAAGCTTAATCTTGTCTAGTATAACCTATAATATTGTTATTATTAATTATTTATTAGTGATAAAAGAAATATAGAATTTTATTAGTGTATATTTATTGGCTTATTTTAAGGATTTAAAGGCATGTTTGCATGCATATTTAGCAGGTTTTTAGGGCATAAACTTCCTGGCCCTAGATCCACCACCTGTGGTGCACTGTGGATAGTCTCTGATAAACTAAGTGGTCTATACTTCTCGACATTAGCGACAACTATGACCACACTTACAGAATTGGGGCGAGTAATGGCAAGTCAAGGCTTTTCCACAATAAACCCGGAACGAGAACTAGAACGAAAATGGGAAGCAGAGGACGTGAACGTGAAGATTTTTTATTCACAACAAACCGAGAATGAAAAAAACTATGCATTACGTGTGTCAATATCGATATATAAAGTCGATATTACGCATTCGGATGTTATTTGTATGTAATTGACCAATGGCGTTCTCTCGTGAACATATGCCAGCTAATATGAACACAGGTTAACCAACTTCAAAATCAATTCACGTGGTAGTCTGACCAAATATACACGTAGCATAATTATATTGAAAGTGATTCTATTGAATTTCTGGATTTGGTACAATCAATGGATGAAGAAATTATGTCACGGCCTCCTTGCTATAAAATATACGACGACCAAATAGCTTTTTGATGACAATAGAATGAATCTAGTAGGCTGTGATCGGAAATGAAAAAGCTAAAGTTAAAAGTTCGCCAACCTTCACATTCCTGTTCCCGGACTCCGGTAAGCTTCTCGTTAATTGTGAATGCTCACGTTTAAATGTATGTATTTTAACTATTTTTCCGTTCTCGTCGTTTCCATTCCCGGTTAATCGTGGACCTGCCATTGGGGGGGGGGGGAGAGTTTGAATTGTAAATTAAACATAAAACGAAATAAGGCCTTAATTTGTCAACTCACCCTGTGGCGTCGATTTCTTGTTTGTAATAGGCGCGGCCCACACCATAAGGTATCTCCTCCATTTCATTCCCCTGGCCCCAGAAGTCAATGTGGAATCCCGTGTTCTCGCCCCAGAACACAGTGGCTGAATACACGCCATCATCATACTCCCTGAGAAATAAAGAAAGATTTTAATTGTATGGCTAGAAATGAAGTCTGAGACATTATCACTGACTATGAGCTTAACGAATGTTTCCTGTCATGATAATTTTATTATTTTGAGAGGTCTCGAAATAATTATCTCATGAAAAAGAAACATGAGTTTAAAACAAATTGAAATTATAACAGAAAATTATCACCATGAGTTGTATTTGACTTAATAATTCCCATGCGTGAAAAATTAATCTTATTTTATGAGTGCACTCTCCTATTTTTCCGTCATAGCAGAAGTCATAGATAAAGAAATAAGCCTTCTATAATATGACATTTGTTGGTATTTGAGAAAACGAAGAACTTAGTGTCCTTACAAAAAAAAAGTGAATACTTGAGATAGACCCTAAATATTATATACAGTAAAACTTTATTGTGAAATATATTAAAGCTATACGTTTTTATTTTGAAAATTTCTTACACGTACAGTAGCGTGCAAATTAATCCGAACACGACATATTTTTACATTTTCTGTCATTGTTGGTCTCACAGCTGCTCATACCGCTTTAATTGACATCTGTAGTACGTGTAATTCTATTGTTGAAGGTCTCTCGTTATTTTTTTTTTTATAATATGTGACATTTTGCCTGTCGTTTTGTACTTATAAGCATTTCAGTTGTGTTGAAGACTTAATACTGCAATCCTGTGTACATTCTGTCGTCTTCACAAATGGATACAACTCCACGAAAACGGTCTAAAATTATAACATTAGCAGAGCATTCTTCTATGACACAGAGGCAAATTGCTGCAGAATGTCACATCGGTTTGGCTACTGTTAATTCGAGCATAAAACGATACAGGGAGACTGGCTCCATCACACCCCAGAAAAAAGGAAACTGTGGCCGGAAAAGGAAGACTTCACCTGCAGATGATCGTTTAATTGTCAGGAAAAGTAAATTAAATCCTAGACTAACTGCTGTCGACTTAACCCGCGAGTTAATGGTTACCACTGGGACGAATATTCACGTCACAACAGTGCGGCGTAGGCTTTTGGAAGCTAGACGAAGGGCTCGTAAGCCTATTAAGAAGCAACTGCTAACCCCTGTTATGTGCAAAAACGCGTAATGTGGGCAAAATTACATCAACACTGGACAGTGAATGACTGGAAGAATGTACTTCTTTCCGACGAGTCTCATTTCGAGGTCCACGGCCACCGTGTTTCTTACGTACGGAAAGGATCCGAAGAAGTAACAGCAGCTCATCTCCAACAAGCACCCAAATACTCCCTAAAGTAATGTTTTGTGGTTGTTTTACACATGAAGGGCCTGGAGCATTAATACCTATCACGGGAATGATGAATTCTGACAAATATATTCACTTATTGGAAACCAGAATCGTACTCCAGCTGCAAAAATCATTTCCGGATGGCAGAGGTGTGTTCCAACAAGACCTGGCACCATGCCATACGTCTCGAAAAACTACAGAATTCTTCAACAAGAAGAATATTCAGGTACTCCCCTGGCCAGGCAACTCACCCGACATCAACCCCATTGAGAACTTGTGGTCAATTTGCAAAAGAAGAATGCAAAAAATGGATTGTTCTACAAAGGAGAAGATGATTTCTGCCCTCATTGGGGTATGGTTTCGCGATGAAGAAATGAAGAATATTTGTGGGAATTAGTGGAATCCATGTCAAATCGTCTCAGAGCTGTTATTAGGAACAAGGGAGGAACATAGATTACTGAGGTATGTCTTAGATCCTTTTTTTTTATCCCATTTGAGTGTTTTTGCATAAGTAATTACGTTGTTCGGATTAATTTGCACGCTACTGTATATGTATATACAGAGTTAACCGTAAGTAATGTCATTAATTTGAGAGGGTTATTCTTTGAGATATTTCAAACGAAAAAGTTTAATATAATTTTGCTCGTTTTTGCTTCCTTTTCGAAATAAAAATGAAACATTTCACAGCGTGTTTTGGGAAAGCAATTAATTGTCAATATGCTCAGTCAATTTAAGAGAGCAGCGTATTATGATAATACATTTTTAAAATAATTTTAGTTTTGTCCTTTAAAGTGTGCAGAAATTTGATACGAACAAATGTAACGTTTCGTTCTGCAAATGAATTTTATAATGTTACCTTTGTCCGCAAATTTAATTATTTAGGTACTCTGCTTTAAAATCATCTCCTTTTTTGTAACTACTAAATTTATGATGAGAATATTTCACATGCAACTTCCTATGTGCATGAAAGTCTGAAAGAAGTACCACAGTCTAGTACATACAGTCGCGAAGCTCAATACGTAGGGAATATGCATCCAATGGCAGTTGAACTTTAGTTGCTAGCCACTAGGATCGCTACTATCGCACAGTCTATTGTTTCTAGTACTCTTAGTTGCTAACCGCGTGGAGCACTGGAGAAATGCAAAAAATCACCTCAAGTTTGGTGATTGTATGTACTAGATAGACTGTGGAAGTACGGTATAGATATTCTCTATTATGAAATGTAAAAGGCGACAGTCCTCACTTTCAGAATAGTGCCACATTTTCCGGATATAAACTATATGTAAAGAACCTTGTTCTCATTTGGATCACTGCTCAATGATAGTCTGATGAAAACATTGGGGTTACGACCTTGAGAGACACAACATTACAGTACGGTGCCATAATCATTTTTGTTATTCACAGAGTTAAGTACAATACGTGCTTTATAAGAATTATGTAATTCATTACAATTTTAAACACCAGATGTGACGCATCATATAAAAATATTGACAAGTTGACGATCTGGCGAAGGCTAACTTATAACATCTGTGCGTTTTCGCATTCGTTTAAAGACAAGAAAGCAACACGTGTGCATTTGTCAAGCAAATCAGATAAGATGTCGCCGTCTCGACAGACTGATTAGAGTTTATTTGCACTACTGATATGAAAAGTTGCGCGCTGCTCACTCGTCCACTGAATGTACAGAGACTCTTGGCTCAGCGAGCTTACCAGAGCCTCTACTGAATGAAGCAGGAGTTTTCAAATCGGTCCGCTGCCGAATATTGTTGTTGTTTTCTAATGCCAGGCGTTTGACAATAAAGTCATTTGACCTCTCGCACTCCAATATTTTTCAAAGATATTATCATGGTCAGCCACTGAAGCACAGATTTTGAGGTGTTCCGAATCCATTTCTTGGTTTGAGTTGCACAATGGGCAGTTAGGGAACTGATGTATTCCAATTCTATGCAGGTGATTGGCCAAACAATCATGGCCTGTTGCCAATCTAAATGCAGCTACAGACAATTTTCGTGGTAAATCGGGAATTAACTGTGGATTATGATGCAGAGAGTTCCATTTTTTCCCTTGAGATTGTGTTATCAAATGTTGTTTGTTGAAGTCTAAGTATGTAGATTTAATAAATCTCTTCACAGAGTAATACGTAGATTTAGTAATAGGTCTGTAAGTAGCAGTGCTGCCCTTCTTTGCTAAAGCATCCGCCGAATATGGTTGTATGCTTGAAACATGGCCTTCTTCATAGACTATTTTTCTAAAAACCATGACATCACGATACAACACTGGATTAAGAAGGCAGTGTCCTAATGCAGTTTCATTACGAGTTATGTGGAAAAGATAAGGGCTTAATATATTACAATAATGTTTCAAACATTGTACAGAGGTACTAACAATGTCAGTGTTCAAAGTTAACGCGTTATTCCAGATTATATTTACATTATTTCACTTCCAAAGCATTTTTCAGATTTCATAACCCCAATTGCTGATGAAGCATCCATGTTTGTTCAGTGTACAAGTCAACAATCAAGCATTTTCGTTTACTAGCTACTACGGACTTGATTGCTATGCACTATGTAGCTTTGGATCATCAACTTCTGACGTCACATCCGGCTATTTAGTCAACAATCTACAGGGACATCATTTTATTTTTACTTCAATATTTATTGTACCTGAGTTCTTCAATGTACTTCACTCCCACCCCTTCTACTAATGAAGTTCCAACTGTCCTCTACACACAGATCCAAGACCGCATATAGTAAACAGCAATGAGTTACTGAGTACAGTGCGTTCCAGATATGTTTGCGTTTTCCAGTGACGAAAGAGCTTTCAATATTGAATCATATTTTCGCACAGGTTCTGTCCGTTTGCCTACGTCGCATCCCGATTTCCCCACCTGCTTCTGCTCGCCCCTCTGTAAAAGCTGGGCTGTCTTAGCTCTTTTCTGAAAACATTAATTTCTGTTAGGAATTGGACGTTTACGTAATATTATGTGTTTAAAATAACTTAAATAAAAGGGCCTCGTTAAGTAATTAACTATCACGTGATTTCCCTCCTTTCTACGATCCTGTGGCATAACCACTTGGACGGACAGTAGATAGCATGTCTGAGTAATTTTATCTGTGAGGGTCGGGCAGAAGTGAAGATTGGATTTACAGTACGTAAGGTACTCTTTTACAGACTAGGTACAAAATTATTTCAACATGAGTTACTAGTACGAAGGACGAAACTGGTAATTGGGATTAGGTACAATAGTCTATAGTGCGATAATATGCACAAAAGAACTGAAGCCTGTATCGAAATGAACGGCCACCATTTTCAAAAATGTGTTTAAATATCCATATTATGATTATTTTTCAATTTAACTTCATTCTCTGTATTGTACGCTAATGTGCTGTAGACAGTATAATATACACTGCATAATGAATACGTTCGCATGGATAACTCAGTTCGTGAGTAAAAACACTTATTCTTAATACAGTACTGCATTAAGATTAAACAAAAACCTAATGAAAATTATCGAACTCAAAATCGCGATATTTCCTAGTTTAATTAAATGGATGAACTACTTTTTCTTCCTCCTATATCTAGTAGAGTGATTTGTTTGTGTTTTACGCCAGTATCATCGAACTAGTCGTGGAAGGGGGTAGCATTCTGTGTTTCCGGTTCTCTAAAGGTATAGCCAGGTTAATATTAAAAATGTTACTAAAAATAAAATTATGTCCCTGTATACTAAAAGCCAGGTTATGAACCGACAAAACAGGAAGTAGTTGGCAGGGCGAGAGGAAAGTGCGGGTTAGAGGGGTAGCCTGTGCAGCGATGACACGTTGAGTATGGCGGGGCGGAGGGGGAAGGAGAACGAAGCTTTTCATTGACCTCACGTGAAAATGTCGTCTGCTAACGAAAATCTGGCAACGGAATCAAGGAGACAGTGTAGCCAAACTTCCCAGTTCCTTTGGAGTACCACGTGCATTACGAGTCGCATTTCGTACCAGCGTCATTAGCTCGTGCTTTCTTAAAAACAGTAATTTTAATTACTAATATTGTAGATAGTGTTATCGAGAACTATACACAGTAGTTATTTTAAACATATCGGTGACAAACGCTGAACACGCTTTGCATCTCGCCCCACTATGTGGCAACAGAGCTCAGAAAGAGAGCAACAGAACGTTGCTTCCGGTTTAATCGGTTCATAACCTGGCTTTTAGTATAGTTCACTTCACCTGAAAATGTAGCTTTGAGACACGGCCTTAGACACTCTATGTGGTTACCACGCATTGTTACACATGATTCAGCCCTTCTCAGTGAATCATGATCTCTTGCAATCATACCTGGGTGTTGTCGGATTTGTTCATATGCATTGGATACATGACGTTTGTACATTGTCAATGGGTGTGGCATTCACCAATGTCTTTAAATGTCCCCATAGCCAGAAATCCAAAGAATTTAGGTCAGGTGATCGGGGAGGCCATGCTACTGGATCTCCTCGACCAATCCGCCGCCCATTAAACCTCTGGGTTATGTATTGTCGCACGAGGTGTAGAAAATAGGGCGGCGCCCCATCGTGCATAAACAGAAAGACAGCCTCCACCACTGAATACTCTACACGTACTTACTAACACAAGTAAAATGATAGACTCAGTAGTATCCTGGACCTTTGTTTACTACTACATACTCTGTTTACTTCTGCTGAGGGATGCTATCCACTCTCAAAACATGCACTATTGTTTTGTGTTTTTAAACGAATGACGAACATAGGTCACAATGCAGCATGGCCCATATCTGAACAGATAAGTTATTTGTTTTTTGACACAGTTTTATAGGATTTTTTTTCAACATCCTGTATATATTATATGTGTACACTAGTGGCTTTTACAGCAAATGCTGCAAACTAAGTTCATTAGAAGTTCAAATTAAAATTTTTCAAATTTATTTCCTATGAAGAATAGCAGACATTTTGAAAGTTATTTGCTTCCATAATAGTGAAACATACTCCCTCTGAATGCTTTTTATGCCAAATACATTTCCTTGAACCTATCCATCTTCAGTTCTTGAGTTTCAATGCGAAAACGCAAGTAACAATGTTAGGACGATCAGGGAATTTTTCATGTGGGAGTAATGCAGTAGCTATTTCAGGTCATTGCGGATTATAGGTGAAAGTTAAGAAAATTTCAGGTTCAATTAAACCAAAGAAATATGAAATTAATTTTGATTTGGTTTTAAGACGCAGCTAAAATAGGATGCATGACTCATTACTACCTAGGAAAATTAGAGAATCACACATATAAATAGTCCACACCTGTGGAGTAACGGTTAGCACGTCTAGCCGCGAAACCAAGTGGCCCGGGTTCGATTCCCGGTCGGGGCAAGTTACCTGGTTGAGGTTTTTTCTGGGGTTTTCCCTCAGCCCAATATGAGTAAATGCTGGGTAACTTTCGGTGCTGGACCCCGGAACCGTTTCACCGGCATTATCACCTTCATCTCATTCAGACGCTAAATAACCTAAGATGTTGACAAAGCGTCGTAAAATAACCTACTAAAATAAAAAAACACATATACATATCTACACCACACTGCCCTTAAATATATGAAAAAACCCACATCACTTGACTAATAACTATAAAAATATTTCATTTTTAATAACAATATTGTTACCTTACGTAAGTTTTATAATTTTCAGTACCGGTAACAATATATATAGCTAGCTGTTACTCAGTAAATTATAAAAATAAAGATCTAATTTAAAATATTCTTTCTCTGCGTCTACTTACATAAAACCTCAAAAGGTTTCACTTTCATATCATCAATATAGTATTAATGTGTGTAATTAGTGACAAACAGGTCTACTCACATAATATTGCATTAACTATAATAATATTTCATTTTTAATGGTAATAATCTCATCAAACATTCTTAAGTTTCGTAGTTCTCAATATCCAATACACAGCTATACTCGGAAAATTACCGACCAGAGAATCAGACCTGTAAATTATTTTTATACGCCATCTGAACTCTAAATATGTCAGCAATCCTGCAGATCATGGCCTTCGTGTAATATTGTTTATTGTAGTGTGTGTTTTATTCTGAAAAGCCATATTTTTCCAAACTGACGACAGATGAATTTTGGAAAATAGGAAAATGGTGTAGGAAAATTGACATTTTACTGAAAACTACTATTTTTCTGAAAAACTTTGGGTTCCAAGCTTCAAAATGAGGAGTCATTTATTAAAATCCGTTCAGCCGTTTTCCCGTAATTTCCATTACCAGTTCAAATTATTATTATTATTATTATTATTATTATTATTATTATTATTATTATTGTTATTATTATTATTATCATTGTTATTGTTATTGTTATTATTATTATTATTATTATTATTATTATTATTATTATTATTATTATTATTATTATTATTATTATATTTTTTTTGCAGAAGTACAGATACTTCTTTATACTAGATATAATTAGTAAGTAAGAATTTGTATCCAATAATCCCCGGAGTACTGTTCGCACATCATATTTCTGCAACGTGTAGAGGAATCAGAACATCTGTCACGGATTTTCCGTGTTCCAATAGAGGTTATGCTCGATGTGAACACAATCATCGAGATAAAACCTCGCTTTATCACCGATAATAATAACTGACAGAGTGGACAAACTGCTGATATGATCTATAAAATTAATTCTAGTCACATTTTTTCCATGAAGGTCGTTTGATGAATGTCAACGCTTGCGTAATGTAAATGTCACTAATTTGGTAGAAGGTTACATTAAATTTAAGAAAATGTAGGTTCAGAGTTAAATTAAATTTCATTTAAATAATTTTCTTTTATCAACAAACTAGATGGTAAGAATATTTACTTGATCGTATCGCCTCTGTCCGCATGATCGAATTTCGTCCAGAATCTGATCAGAAAATAATTCTAGACGGGACCACCTCTGTGGTGTAGGGGTCAGCATCCTGGACTCTTTACGCAGAGGGTCCGGGTTCGATTCCCGGTCGGGTTGAATTTCCTGGTTGAGATTTTTCAGGGTTTTTCCTCAACCATAAGGCAAATGCCAGGAAATTCGGGCCATAACATCCCTGAAAATCACCGGCCTCATTCATCACCGAAATCATATTCATAACAAATCAGTAATACATATACAGTCGCCATCTAGTTCACAACAACAGAACCAGTCTCAACAATAGTACACAGGCTTTCAGGTTTCAACCAAAGATTAACTCGCGATATGACCAAAGATGTTAAAGCGAGTATAAATAACAGCGAGAAAAAAAAATCTAGACGGATAAGGGCCAAGTTCAAAATAAAGGAAGTCATGACAATATTTCGATTTCAAGGCCTCCTAATCGCTGTAATATTGACGGCATAAATGAAATGGATGCGCTAAGCTTATCTTGTTTTTTTTTTTTTTTTCCAAAGCTAATACAATAATTAAAAATACATCTTCCTCAAAGTTAATCATTTTATCACCAGGTTGAATGCAGAACACTACAAGGAAGTAAATAACAATAATCTTAGATATCAATTCGGGAATGCAAACAAGTGAGTGATACTATAATAAAAATCCGAACGCTACGAACGAATCTGTTCAGCTGTACAAAGTGGCTTGTGGTTCAGATGGTTGCGTGAGTCAAAATAATCTTGAATGTAATAGATATACGATGATATTCAAACATCATTTTTACAAAATGATATGTTGCGGGTTGTTAAGAAACAAGAAGCGCGTGGTATTACAGCAGGGACGTACGCAAATGGATGTTACCGGGTTTGAACCCCTCTCCCCTTGAACTTAAAAAAAATGACATATTTAGATTTGAGTACTTTTCATCCATAATCGTTTTCCATTCTCTGTCAGAGTAACAAAATCTATATCGACATAAGGCATAGTCCTCTTATCCCGCCTTCAATACAATCCCTGTGCTTGGTACTGTGGCAAGTTGGAATTATAATAATGATATCTTTATTAGGCCTATACAGAGACCTACCGACCTTGTAATAAAATGAAGCCGACACAATATGAAATTTAACTTGTTTGTTAAAATTGGATGGCTGTGATAAAAGTACGTTTCAAAGATTTTATAAGGATATTCATGAATATATTCTACTGAAACATAGTTTAATATTAATAAATATGCCGTAACATAATAATACTTACTTACTTATGACTTTTAAGGAACCCGGAGTTTCATTGCCGCTCCCACATAAGCCTGCCATCGGTCCCTATCCTGAGCAAGATTAATCCAGTCTCTACCGTCATATCCCACCTCCCTCAAATCCATTTTAATATTATCCTCCCATCTACGTCTCGGCATCCCCAAAGGTTTGTTTTTCCCTCCGGCCTTCCAACTAACACTCTATAAGCATTTCTAGATTCGCTCATATGTGGTACATCCCCTGTCCATCTCAAACGTCTGGATTTAATGTTCCTAATTACGTCAGGTGAAGAATACAATGCGTGCAGTTCTGCGTTGTGTAACTTTCTCCAGTCTCCTGTAACTTCATCTCTCTCAGCCCCAAATATTTTCCTACGCACCTTGTTCTCAAACGCCCTTAACCTCTGTTCCTCTCTTCAAAGTGAGAGTCCAAGTTTCACAACCATACAGAACAACCGATAACATAACTGTTTTATAAATTCTAACTTCCAGCTTTTTCGAGAGCAGACTGAACGACAAAAGCTTCTCAACCGAATAATAGCAGGCATTTCTCACATTTATTCTGCGTTTAATTTCCTCCCGAGAGTCATTTATATCTGTTAATAACTTAATAATAATAATAATAATAATAATAATAATAACAATAATAATAATATTTTATTTTTTTATTTTTATTTTACTTATTTATATTTATATTTATTTTTATTATTATATTTTTTATTTTCTATATTTCTCTTATATTAATGTTGTATTATATAATTTCTGTAACTGTAATTTTAATTCTATTTCCTATTTTATTTTATATTCTCTTATAGGCCTACTAATATTATATCTGAACTGCGACCGAACACGAGCGCTGCTCATTCGGTCTCAAATTTTGTTAATACTTCTGTATCTCCTTTTTTATATTGTTTGTATTATTTTATTTCTATTTCTCTTGTTTGTTTGTAATTATATTCTTTAGTCTGTATATTTAAAATTTAAATAAATAAATAAATTAAATATCAGTAAAAAAAAAAAAAAAAAAAATACACAAAATTTAAAATACCGATAATGTAAATATTGTAAACAAGTTTAATAATGATCCCCTCGACAAAATTTTGCGTACGCCACTGATCAAGTGACGTTATATTACTTACATTAATGCTGTAATTAAATTGAAATCACTAAAGTTTTTCATAGCATACGGCACACTGGGACATGCCTCGTTCTACAAAAATAATGACTACAGTCTACAACGAAATAGGCTATGCGTACGTTGTGACAGCGCAACTCACTTATCCATCTCTCCCAAGATGATGGCGAGTATTCCAAGCGCGGACACGGCCCCTACGATGCACGTGCCGACCCGCGTCTGGAACCAGGAGGCACCGATCACCTTCAGCATCGTAACGAAGTCAACCTGGCAACAATCAGGTTACATTCGAAGAATCCAAATAGTATCAAGAATGAAAATTTACGGGTATTGATGTTACATTATAGTTAAACAGGCTGATTTCTATTTAGAAGGATAGAATGAAAACGAATGCAAATCAAGATTTCAGGTATCGAACCCGGGACCTTTGGTTTAACATACCAACGCTCTACCAACTGAGCTACCCGGGAACTCTACCCGACACCGATCCAATTTTTCCCTCGAAATTATTCAAATCAACTTTACAGGGAGTTATACCTGAAATCTTGATTTGCATAATACACGTCACTGTTCGTTAACAGAAAACCACAATTTAAATCACACGGAGTTAGTGTGCACTCGAAGTTGGTTGCTTGACGGTTGTCAGCCCACTTTGAGGTCTGTGGATATAGAGGGAAATATTGGATCGGTGTCGGGTAGAGTTCCCGGGTAGCTCAGTTGGTAGAACGTTGGTACGTTAAACCAGAGGTCCCGGGTTCCATACCCGGCCCCGGAACAATTTTTCCCTCGAAATTATTCAATGAAAACGAAGAAAAAGAAAGAAATAGATGGAGAGAATATGGAAGGGAGGGTAGAAAAAATTACAAAATAAATTAGAAATATACACACAGAGAGAAAGAGATAAGAGGGAGAGAGAGAGAGAGAAGAGAGAGAGAGAGAGGAGAGAGAGAGAGTGAAAAAATAAATATACATCAGGTTTCAAAACGATGGCAATACCACAGTCTACTATATACAGTCACGAAGCTTGAGTTTCGAGGATGCTAGAAACAATAGACTATTTTGCATTGCCTGTAATGAGGCGATATTAGCGATCCTAGTGGTTAGCAACTATCTAATGTTTGCATATTTACTACGTATTGAGCTTCGCGACTGTATATACTAGATTGTGGTAATACTTTCATATGATTATTATTAAACAATTATTGATGAGAAATTAACAAGATACACATCACTTGATAGTCGAACTCTCAAAGATTAGATTTTCGGAAAACGTATGTATTATTTCTGTTGCCATGGGAGACATTGTTGAAAAATGACAACTTCACAACATAATATTCTTTCGCGTTGTAAAGCTTGCGAAATCAAATTCAGTAACAAAGACCTGGCCTATCGACCTTGGCCTCTCCAGTCACCAGATTTGACATCATGCGACTTCTTCCTTTGGGAATATGTGAAGGAAACTGTTCATATGTCACCTCTGACCTTGAAGAAGTGAGACTAGGATCATTGCTGCGATTGCATCCATAAACAGAAATATGTTGGACTGTGGCAAGAATTTGAATATCGTGTATCGTGTTACAAGGGGTTTGACAAATGTTGATGTATAGGGTTATTCAAAAGTCAAGAAATAATGTCTTCTAATTTTATTATGAAGCAAGTTTACAGAAAAATTACAACATAGTTTTGTTCATAAAATAATGGAGTTTATTCGGGTATAAACCAATTTCAGAATATTCATATTTGGTCGTGATTTTCTTCTTATCGTTAGTAATCTCTCTTCTAAGAAATGAATAGTATTCAGAAGAAAATCCTGCAGGATATCTAAATATTTTTACAATGATAACAAATTGCAGGGTCCACACTTCAATCCACGTAGTGAATATTCTAGTGTGCTGGAACAACCCTATTAAACACACACTCAAGAATAGCCTGAATTGCTGTTTATTTATTTAATTTGCAGTGAAACAAATGAAATAGAAGAGTCTGTAATAAATGCAAATAGGCGAAAATCATTGTCTCATTTTCTTGAATGAATTAAAAAACACACACTCAAGAATAGCCTGAATTGCTGTTTATTTATTTAATTTGCAGTGAAACAATTGAAACAGAAGAGTCTGTAATAAATACAAATAGGCAAAACATCATTGTCTCATTTTCTTGAATGAATTAAAAAACACACACTCAAGAATAGCCTGAATTGCTGTTTATTTATTTAATTTGCAGTGAAACAATTGAAACAGAAGAGTCTGTAATAAATGCAAATAGGCAAAACATCATTGTCTCATTTTCTTGAATGAATTAAAAAACACACACTCAAGAATAGCCTGAATTGCTGTTTATTTATTTAATTTGCAGTGAAACAATTGAAACAGAAGAGTCTGTAATAAATACAAATAGGCAAAACATCATTGTCTCATTTTCTTGAATGAATTAAAAACACACACTCAAGAATAGCCTGAATTGCTGTTTATTTATTTAATTTGCAGTGAAACAATTGAAACAGAAGAGTCTGTAATAAATACAAATAGGCAAAACATCATTGTCTCATTTTCTTGAATGAATTAAAAAACAGACACTCAAGAATAGCCTGAATTGCTGTTTATTTATTTAATTTGCAGTGAAACAATTGAAACAGAAGAGTCTGTAATAAATACAAATAGGCAAAACATCATTGTCTCATTTTCTTGAATGGATTAAAAACACACACTCAAGAATAGCCTGAATTGCTGTTTATTTATTTAATTTGCAGTGAAACAATTGAAACAGAAGAGTCTGTAATAAATACAAATAGGCAAAACATCATTGTCTCATTTTCTTGAATGAATTAAAAACACACACTCAAGAATAGCCTGAATTGCTGTTTATTTATTTAATTTGCAGTGAAACAATTGAAACAGAAGAGTCTGTAATAAATACAAATAGGCAAAACATCATTGTCTCATTTTCTTGAATGAATTAAAAACACACACTCAAGAATAGCCTGAATTGCTGTTTATTTATTTAATTTGCAGTGAAACAATTGAAACAGAAGAGTCTGTAATAAATGCAAATAGGCAAAACATCATTGTCTCATTTTCTTGAATGAATTAAAAACACACACTCAAGAATAGCCTGAATTGCTGTTTATTTATTTAATTTGCAGTGAAACAATTGAAACAGAAGAGTCTGTAATAAATACAAATAGGCAAAACATCATTGTCTCATTTTCTTGAATGAATTAAAAACACACACTCAAGAATAGCCTGAATTGCTGTTTATTTATTTAATTTGCAGTGAAACAATTGAAACAGAAGAGTCTGTAATAAATACAAATAGGCAAAACATCATTGTCTCATTTTCTTGAATGAATTAAAAACAGACACTCAAGAATAGCCTGAATTGCTGTTTATTTATTTAATTTGCAGTGAAACAATTGAAACAGAAGAGTCTGTAATAAATACAAATAGGCAAAACATCATTGTCTCATTTTCTTGAATGGATTAAAAACACACACTCAAGAATAGCCTGAATTGCTGTTTATTTATTTAATTTGCAGTGAAACAATTGAAACAGAAGAGTCTGTAATAAATACAAATAGGCAAAACATCATTGTCTCATTTTCTTGAATGGATTAAAAACACACACTCAAGAATAGCTTGAATTGCTGTTTATTTATTTAATTTGCAGTGAAACAATTAAACAGAAGAGTCTGTAATAAATACAAATAGGCAAAACATCATTGTCTCATTTTCTTGAATGGATTAAAAAACACACACTCAAGAATAGCCTGAATTGCTGTTTATTTATTTAATTTGCAGTGAAACAATTGAAACAGAAGAGTCTGTAATAAATACAAATAGGCAAAAATCATTGTCTCATTTTCTTGAATGAATTAAAAAACACACACTCAAGAATAGCCTGAATTGCTGTTTATTTATTTAATTTGCAGTGAAACAATTGAAACAGAAGAGTCTGTAATAAATACAAATAGACAAAACATCATTGTCTCATTTTCTTGAATGAATTAAAAACACACACTCAAGAATAGCTTGAATTGCTGTTTATAACAATTGCTATAGCAACAATAGTGAAACAATTGAAATAGAAGAGTCTGTAAAAATTAAAAATAATCTTTCGTGACCTTGAATATACGTTAACACAGAAAACTGAAGTTCATTTGCACTTAAATAACAAAACCAATTCATCGCATTTTAAAGCTACATAATACATTGTTTTGACTGTGAGATATGCCGTTCAGTTTGGAGACAACTAGAAGAGTCATCGAGTTGTATCAAAATAGCTGCAATCTTCCAAAACTAACTTACAAAGGAAGTACTTACGTTTAGTGATAATTTTGAAGGTTATCTGTTCTGCAATTCTGAGTGGTCACGTGTTGTTATTGCCAAAGACAGGAACTTAATAATTGCAGTGCGATTGTTGTCAACCCATCGAATATGAAGGATAGTGGAATTCCGTTGGAAGATATAGATTATTTCAACAGCATATGCCTGAAACATGAGATAAACAAACACGTGCTCACAATCATTTGTCATAGGTAATATAACCTACTTTAAAGGCGTTGGGTCTTTTGGAACGGCTGTGTAAAGCAAACTGTGATATACATATCTTAAATTCAAGCTGAATTTGTATTTCAGCAAGAGCACTCCATTAGTGTGAGTTAAGAGAAAAAAATTAACTAGAGCATTAATGCGGGAGTTGTGATGCGGTTTCGCCGAACTATGAGGATACAAGTGCGCGCAAGAAGTGACATAAGTAGCATCGATTTTCAAGTCAAAATATTTCATAAACGAGGAAAAAGCGAAACGAACGACTACCACCACGTTTCTTAACGAACGAAAATTAGCTTAACCCTTAAATTGGCAAAACACCCCAACTCTGGCAACAGGCATCTATAATGAACACCGATCAAAATACCCTTCATTTCTCGTGAAAAACAACAACTGAATAGATTACAGCAAATACCTTACTACAATAATACCGGACAGCTGTATACTAAGAGCATTGACGTGAGTGCGAAATATCGCGGACTTGACATCTAGCGGAGCGGCGTGGAATTACATCCACAAATACAAATATTAACATAGCGGGATTCGGACTATTTTTTAAAACGTGAGTTGCTATAATATAATGTGGAATAATATATGACGCACTTAAGAAATGGTGAATAGTATTTAATGTAAAATTATTATCTTATATCAAAGCTGCATATTATGAGAAATATTGCATACTTCATATTACTTTCCGTAATTAATTGTTACATATTTTTTCTTTGGTTTAGTGCGACAAAATCAATTCTGACATTAAGAATGAATTTACAATAATGCTTTATAATAATAATAATAAATAAAAATAATAATAATAATAAAAATAATAATAATTATTATTATTGATTTATTTAATTGGCAGAGCTAAGGCCGATAGGCCTTCTCTTCCGCCCAGCCAGACTCTAATTCTAATTGAATACAATTGGTTACATAGTTATTACAATTGGTTACATAGTTATATACGCATTGCTGACAATTGCAAAGATAAATTTGATAGTAATCTGATGCTTGTAATACTTAGTAAAGCCATGTGGACAACAATAAAACTTAACTTGATAAAACCTTAAAATTTAATATATGTATTTTAACTTCTATTCATTTATTAGGTCTAAATAAAAAAGCTAATTTGTATTTTTCTATCAACACAAAGACGAAGGAATTATGCCTACTAAAGAATGTTGTTGACTTACGTTTTATGATCCCTCGGAAATCGAAAGTACGATTTGGAGCAATTTGTAATGCTGTATTTGTAGCAATTATAAACAGCACATATACACAGTACTAAGTAATAAAACTATTAACTAGCCCGGCAACAATATACATTGCAGTTGATTACAGCGTGTTTCGCGAGTATCGCCACACCGGCCGCCTAGGTAGCAGCACCAGCGTCGTTCGCGCGCAGAACTGTTAGCTGTCCGGTATTATTATAGTAAGATATTTGACTACAGTGGACTTTATGTTGTCAGGAAACAGCTGGATACATTAAGAAGATTGATTGATTAAATTGGCAAAACTTCATTTCTCACACTAGTTTATTAAACCGTGTCGGACTGTAAAGAAAACAACTATCGCAATGTCCATATTTTATATGTTGTACAATATTAGCTATAGTATTGTGACATTTTGGTTAAATTTAATTTTCCTCAAAGAGTTTGTAATACTTACTAGAGACACATACCCGTGAGTGGCAGGCAAGAAAAATGTCTCAAATTGAATCGGCTAGCATCCGCCATTAAAGGGAGTGTTTGCGGCGCGAAATTCGAAAACAGTACCACAATACATTGATGTAGCCTCGTGATAGACACCGTTTTAAACATCTTTTACAAAGGATGAGTCGTGATGAAATAAACATGAATGGCAGAGGAGCGCTATATTTATTAAAGTATTATAATGATTCATCTTGGGCGATATTCTAAAAAATAAATTAAATCACCCATATACACTCGGCATAAGTATGTGAAATATTGAATAATGGCAATGTCAACATTTTCAGTATTACTAGTATTGTTTTAAGGACATAATAATATTTAAAGTTATCTATATTTCAGTCCTTTCATGCAAAGGAAGAGGAAGGTATATGGTGCTTAGAAAATATTTAGTGGTGAAATATGAGATCATAAAAATTCTGGAAACTGATTTAAAATATAATGAGAATAAATTGTACCACAAGACAATCTATTCATTGCGTAGTTGATGACCACCAAGTTAGAGGTCAGTACAGACTTCTTAATACAATTAGTAGCTGTAATAGTAGGCCAAGTAGTAGTGGCAATAGTAGACCTAGTAGTAGTGGCAATAGTAGACCTAGTAGTAGTGGTAATAATAGGCCTAGTAGTAGTGGTAATAATAGGCCTAGTAGTAATGGTAATAATAGACCTAGTAGTAGTGGTAATAATAGGCCTAATAGTAGTGGTAATAATAGGCCTAGTAGTAGTGGTAATAATAGACCTAGTAGTAGTGGTAATAATAGACCTAGTAGTAGTGGTAATAATAGGCCTAGTAGTAGTGGTAATAATAGGCCTAGTAGTAATGGTAATAATAGACCTAGTAGTAGTGGTAATAATAGGCCTAGTAGTAGTGGTAATAATAGGCCTAGTAGTAGTGGTAATAATAGGCCTAGTAGTAATGGTAATAATAGGCCTAGTAGTAGTGGTAATAATAGACCTAGTAGTAGTGGTAATAATAGGCCTAGTAGTAGTGGTAATAATAGGCCTAGTAGTAGTGGTAATAATAGGCCTAGTAGTAATGATAATAATAGGCCTAGTAGTAGTGGTAATAATAGGCCTAGTAGTAGTGGTAATAATAGGCCTAGTAGTAGTGGTAATAATAGGCCTAGTAGTAGTGGTAATAATAGGCCTAGTAGTAATGGTAATAGGCCTAGTAGTAGTGGTAATAATAGACCTAGTAGTAGTGGTAATAATAGGGCTAGTAGTAGTGGTAATAATAGGCCTAGTAGTAGTGGTAATAATAGGCCTAGTAGTAGTGGTAATAATAGGTCTAGTAGTAGTGGTAATAATAGGCCTAGTAGTAGTGGTAATAATAGGTCTAGTAGTAGTGGTAATAATAGGTCTAGTAGTAGTGGTAATAATAGGCCTAGTAGTAGTGGTAATAATAGGCCTAGTAGTAGTGGTAATAATAGGCCTAGTAGTAGTGGTAATAATAGGCCTAGTAGCAATGGTAATAATAGGCCTAGTAGTAATGGTAATAATAGGCCTAGTAGTAGTGGTAATAATAGACCTAGTAGTAGTGGTAATAATAGGCCTAGTAGTAATGGTAATAATAGACCTAGTAGTAGTGGTAATAATAGACCTAGTAGTAGTGGTAATAATAGGCCTAGTAGTAATGGTAATAATAGGCCTAGTAGTAATGGTAATAATAGGCCTAGTAGTAGTGGTAATAATAGACCTAGTAGTAGTGGTAATAATAGGGCTAGTAGTAGTGGTAATAATAGGCCTAGTAGTAGTGGTAATAATAGGTCTAGTAGTAATGGTAATAATAGGCCTAGTAGTAGTGGTAATAATAGGCCTAGTAGTAATGGTAATAATAGACCTAGTAGTAGTGGTAATAATAGACCTAGTAGTAGTGGTAATAGTAGGCCTAGTAGCAGTGGTAATAGTAGGCCTAGTTTTTGTGGTATTAATAGACCTAGTAATAGTGAGACCTAGTTAGTAGTAGTGGTAATAATAGACCTAATAGTAGTTGTAATAGTAGGCCTAGTAGTAGTGAGACCTAGTTAGTAGTAGTGGTAATAATAGACCTAGTAGTAGTGGTAATAGTAGGCCTAGTAGTAGTGGTAATAACAGACCTAGTAGTAGTGGTAATAAGAGGCCTAGCTAGGCCATCAGCTATATTTGCACTAATTTCTTTGCATTTAATACAACCAAAAACTAGAAGTACATTCTGTACAAAACGGAAATTACATGATTAATTCATTTATTGTGAAACAAAACAGTTGTATACAAATATAGTCTGAGGATTTTCTTATGGACTCTGCTATTATAATCCACTGTAATATGACACCTAACCCTTACATACATTGCTGAAATCAACCTTATAAACCTGATTAATGTGTTTCTGGAAAAACTTTATCCAAGAAATATTCCGACATTTGGAACATTCTTCCAAATATTAAGCGATGCATGCTTTCCTGGGCATCCTACAATAGTAGCTGTGTTCGAACAATTATTTGCGGCGCAGTATTTCACCATTTTCTTATTATTTCCCTTCAAGTGTACTTATATTTATTCGTACTCCTCAAATAAGCATGAACTGCTCGCACTCCCGGCAGAAATGGCGGCCGAACAGCGGTTCAATTTTGTACGCGAAACTAGCGCCGTTGGTGTCTCTAGTTATATATTAGAAACTCTTTGATTTTCCTACCAATTTTGTTTCTATTGTTCTATTAAAATTATAGCATATAACCTATTAACCTGTTGTATCCTATAGGATACTTTGTGAATTTAAGCGTTAAATATCCATTTTCATTAAATTCAAGCATCATGACCTGGGACGGTTCCCTTGTCTGACACCAGATAGCCACCGCAGCTGATAAAGCGTCTTAAAATAACCAATTAAAAAAATATGCTCGCAAATAAAACATAATAAATTCATCATTCACATTAAACCTAAGGGAATATTATCCTTTCTGCAGTGGAAAAAAACAATTGTATGAAAAAAAAAAAAAAAACACACAACTGAATCGCCACAGGCACAAGAATAAGTGTTTACCAAGACAACAGCGTGTTTAGCAATGGTAACTAGTAAACACTTGCAAATAACTGATTGGCCTGTGGACTCCACATCACATACCAGCAAAGTCCTCTGCAGTGAACACGTCTAATTATTCAATTGAATTTCTCGTTTGTGTTGGAAATAAGGTTTGTTGATTAGTTCCTATTCTTTCTCATACAAGAAAAATAAATATTAAAGCACCAATGAATGACAAAAGGATCCAACAGAAATAAATGATAGATCAGGATAATCTGAATAAAGTCTACACAGCTATAAATGCACAACCTCTGAACTACCGGTACCGGAAGTGAAGGGATTCCATGACCGTGTGGTTTACATGGCACATAATTACCGTGTAAGAAACCACAAACACAAGACAAATAATAAACAGTCTTTATTAAAAGGATATAGATCTTCACTTGCCGGACAGGAATAATAATAATAATAATAATAATAATAATAATAATAATAATAATAATAATAATAATAATAATAATAATAATAATAATAGGCTAATAATAATTATTTATTTATTTATTTATTTATTTATTTATTTATTTATTTATTTAGAATATTAACGTGCAAAAACAACAGCACAAGGCCAATTACAGTTTTGCACGATACAAAACAGAACAAAACAACAAATGATGATGAGAATGAATGATAGAAAATGGCAATGAGATGAAATACAAACAATATAATGGTCTACATCAATCATTGATCAAATAATAATTATAAAATTAGTACAATGAGAATTGAAATAATGGAATGGTCTACATGAATCAATAGACCAAATGCAAGAAATATATGGACAAATAATTATTAAAATTAGATCAGTGAGTTAAAACTCAAAGATATACTACACATTAAATGGATCCAAGTTGAATCCATGCAAATTAGCATATTTAATGCATCTGCAGACCGGAGAGAGAGATTTAGGATTCTTATTATAAAACAATTTATGAAATCTTAAACCATTAGCAGGAATACGAAGACTGATATTGCTTATGAAAGATTCACAATCAATATCACCCTTAATGACTTTACAAAAAAAAAATAATCAAGATCCTGACGTCTGGTGAACAAACTACCGCAATTGAAATAATTGCATTTAATCTCATAGTTATAATCGGAATTTGGTAAAAATCTATAAGAACACAAGGAAATAAATTTTCTTTGGATATTCTCCGATTTAGCCGAGTCAGTGGAAGTAATGGAGTTCCATACAACAGATGCATATTCAAGCTTGGATCTAACCAACGTATAGTATAAAATTAATAAACACATAGGAGTGGAAAAAGAATAAGTTATAGACCTAATTAGACCAAGCATTCTTAACGAATGGGTATAAATATATTGCACATGATCATGGAAATATAATTTTGAATCAAGTAGGACACCAAGATGTCTAATACAATCTTTCCTAGTAATTACGACATTACTGAGAGAATAGTTAAATTTTAGGGAGATAGTTTTCCGGGAAAAGGAAATAACAAAAGTTTTGGATTGATTAATTTTCATTCCATTTTCAACAGACCATTGTGAAATTGAATTAATGTCATTTTGAAGACTTTGACAATCAACCAAACTATTAATTTTGCGAAAGATTTTGAGATCATCCGCAAACAAAAGGCAGCTAGAATTTATTCTTTTACTTATATCATTTATAAATAATAAAAATAAGAGAGGTCCCAATGTAGACCCTTGAGGAACACCGCATAAACTATTAAATGGAACCGAGAGAGAATTACCTAGTCGAACACAAGACTGTCTATCTGTTAAATAATTTTCAAACCAATTAACATAGTTAGTGGAGAGACCAAAATTACTTAATTTATTTAATAAAATTTTGTGAGGAACAACATCAAATGCTTTGCTAAAATCAAAATAAATTGAGTCAATTTGACCTTGATTTTCAACTATAGGCATTATGAGATTAAGATAGGAAACTAAATTAGTAGTAGTAGATTTCCCTCTTGTAAATCCATGTTGGGCCGAATTGATCTTATTTTTAACATAAAATGAAATGTGTTTGTGGATAATTTTTTCAAAAATTTTAGAAAAATTGTTTAGGAAAGAAATGGGTCTATAATTAGTAACACTGTTTTTATTACCATTTTTGAAAACTGGAATAATGGATGCTTCCTTCCAAAGTGACGGGTAAATTCCTGTTTTTAAGCTAAGATTAAACAAAAAGTTAAAACAGGCAAGAGAATATTAGAGCAACCCTTGATTATAAAATTAGGAATGCTATCAGTACCTTTACATTTATTAGGCTTTAGCTTTTTAATAGCTTTATTTACATCATCGAATGTAATATTAGGCAGGGACAAACAGTCAGTAATATTAGAATCATAAGTAATGAAATTAGAGTTACAACAACAACAATAATAATAATAATAATAATAATAATAACAATAATAATAATAATAATAATAATAATAGGCTAATAATAATAATAATAACAATAACAATAATAATAATAATAATAACAATAATAATAATAATAATAATAATAGGCTAATAATAATAATAATAATAATAATAATAATAGGCTAATAATAATAATAATAATAACAATAACAATAATAATAATAATAATAACAATAATAATAATAATAATAATAATAATAATAATAATAATAATAATAATAGGCTAATAATAATAACAATAATAATAATAATAATAACAATAATAATAGGCTAATAATAATAATAACAATAATAATAATAATAATAACAATAATAATAGGCTAATAATAATAATAATAATAATAATAACAATAATAATAATAACAATAATAATAATAATAACAATAATAATAATAACAATAATAATAATAATAACAATAATAATAATAATAATAATAATGACACTAATAGGCTAATAATAATAATAACAATAACAATAATAATAGGCTAATAATAATAATAGGCTAATAATAACAACAATAATAATAATAGGCTAATAATAATAATAATAATAATAATAATAATAATACAGTGAAAACCCTCCTTACGGACACCTCCAAGATACGGACACTCCTCATATACGGACAGATTTTTATGTCCCAACTGAAATAATATAGAAATAATGATAAATTCAACTCTCGTTCGCGGACACTCTCAGACACGGACAGGGACAGCTGTTTCACAGTCCTAAAGCTTGCTTTACCTCGTGATTGCGGACAGAACTTGGATTTCAAGATGTGTTACAGAAATGGAAAATTTAGTTGTGAGAACTGTACAAAAATTCCTTAACATGAAACATAACATAAGGGTCTCATAGGCTACCACTAGCCTACTCGGCTACCCCATGTTAGCTGGAAGCGGATGGATAAACAAAATCATAAAATTTAACCTGTCTGATGGGCCAAAGGTTTCCGCGATCGTGAAATTCGACATATGATGAGGTTAGTAGGATTATTCTCTCCAATTCAGTCAGTTCTGTTTCAAGAGATATGGCACCTCAACGTAAAGGTTAAGTTGAAAACTGTAAATTACAGTACTGCATAACTGTAGACCTGGAATAAAACTGTATGGCACAGTACTGTATTTTCCTTTTTCAGTTTTATCTACTGTAATTCAGAGTTGCAAAGAATTTACTGTAGTACAGTATACTGTATTTAGAATTAAAGTACAGTAAAACATTTCATTTAAAGCGTGAAGGGATACATAATGCATATTATAAATTTACTGTTAGATTGGGGAGCCTGCCTCCCAATAAAGGACACCTCCCACATGCGGACAGATTCTTACGTCCCTTCGATGTCCGTCAATGAGAGGTTTCACTGTAATAATAATAATTACAAATGGCTTTTAGAGAACCCGGAGATTCATTGTCGTCCTCATATAAGCCTGCCATCGGTCTCTATCCTGAGCAAGATTAATCCATTTAATATTTGAGGAGAAAAATTCACTCCGGCGCCGGGGATCGAACCCGGGTCCTTGGTTCTACGTACCAAGCGCTCTGACCTGACCACTGAGCTACTCCGAATTCAACCCACAGCACCGGATCGAACCTTCCTCCTTCAGTGTTTCCCTTTGTGGCCTGACTCCAAGTTAGGCATATATGTTGACATATATGTCCAATATCAACTGCCATTATACTAGGAGCGCACTCAGCTGAGTGACTTGTTGGCCGGGATTCCGCAGTTATTATGCACTGCTACCTGAGAGAATATTGTAGATATATTAATTTGCCCTACAGAATTTATCTGTAATGTTCACACTTAATATTTTCGGCGTAGCTCAGTGGTCAGAGCGCTTGGTACGTAGAACCAAGGACCCGGGTTCGATCCCCTGCGCCGGAGCGAATTTTTCTCCTAAAATATTACTTACTTACAAATGGCTTTTAAGGAACTCGCAGGTTCATAGCCGCCCTCACATAAGACCGCCATCGGTCCCTATCCTGTGCAAGATTAATCCAGTCTCTATCATCATATCCCACCTCCCTCAAATCAATTTTAACATTATCCTCTCATCTACGTCTCGGCCTCCCCAAAGGTCTTTTTCCCTCCGGTCTCCCAACACTCTATATGCATTTCTGGATTCGCCCATACGTGCTACATGCCCTGGCCATCTCAAACGTCTGGATTTAATGTTCCTAATTATGTCAGGTGAAGAATACAATGCGTGCAGCTCTGCGTTGTGTAACTTTCTCCATTCTCCTGTAACTTCATCCCGCTTAGCCCCAAAATTTTCCTAAGCACCTTATTCTCAAACATCCTTAACCTATGTTCCTCTCTCAGAGTGAGAGTCCAAGTTTCACAACCATACAGAACAACCGGTAATATAACTGTTTTATAAATTCTAACTTTCAGATTTTTGGACAGCAGACTGGATGATAAGAGCTTCTCAATCTAATAATAACACGCATTTCCCATATTTATTCTGCGTTTAATTTCCTCCCGAGTGTCATTTATATTTGTTACTGTTGCTCCAAGATATTTGAATTTTTCCACCTCTTTGAAGGATAACTCTCCAATTTTTATATTTCCATTTCGTACAATATTCTGGTCACGAGATATAATCATATACTTTGTCTTTTCGGGATTTACTTCCAAACCGATCGCTTTACTTGCTTCAAGTAAAATTTCCGTGTTTTCCCTAATCGTTTGTCTATTTTCGCCTAACATATTCACGTCATCCGCATAAACAAGAAGCTGATGTAACCCGTTCAATTCCAAACCCTGCCTGTTATCCTGAACTTTCCTAATGGCATATTCTAAAGCGAAGTTAAAAAGTAAAGGTGATGGTGCATCTCCCTGCTTTAGCCCGCTGTGAATTGGAAAAGCATCATATAGAAACTGACCTATACGGACTCTGCTGTATATTTCACTGAGACACATTTTAATTAATCGAACTAGTTTCTTGGGAATACCAAATTCAATAAGAATATCATATAATACTTCCCTCTTAACCGAGTCATATGCCTTTTTGAAGTCTATGAATAACTGATGTACTGTACCCTAAAATATTAAGGTCAATATTACAGATAAATTCTGTAGGACAAATTAATATATCTACAAGATTAATCCAGTTCTACCTCCCTCAAATTCATTTTAATATTATCCTCCCATCTACGTCTCGGCCTCCTCAAAGGTCTTTTTCCCTCAGATCTACCAACGAACACTCTATATGCATTTCTGGATTCGCCCATACGTGCTACATGCCCTGCCCATCTCAAACGTCTGGATTTAATGTTCCTAATTATGTCAGGTGAAGAATACAATGCGTGCAGTTCTGTGTTGTGTAACTTTCTCCATTCTCCTGTAACTTCAACACTCTTAGCCCCAAATATATTCATAAGCACCTTATTCTCGAACACTGTTGGATTGGCTAGTGAAATCAAATCAGTAAATAACAATTTGTTTAAATAAATAAGGATGCATTGTTGGTGTGTACTTCGTTCTACCACTAGTCAAGTACCACGTAACAATATTTCTGAAAAGTTGGAAAAGTCAGGCGACGATAGAAAACAAAAGATGCGAAAAACAAATGAATGAAGTGTATAAACAATTGAATGCTCTTTCATATTTAAGTATAAAAATATAGGGGTGCCATTTGAAATTTCAAAGTGGGGGTGGGGATGAAATCTAAAACGCAATTAAGCCTGGTTTCAGACTTCCCCCTCAATATCTAAATTGACGTGTTTTTTGTTTGTTTAATTGAATTCAATTTAAATAATTAGTTAATTAGACTGGAAAGTTTTGAAGTGAAAGTCCTATATGCTATCCGTAGTCACATCAATATCACGAAAATTAATATCGTAAATTCATAATACAGTGAAACTTCCCTTAACGGACACTTCACAATAGCGGACTCCTCTCAATAGCGGACATTTTAAAATTCCTCTGCAAAATAACATTGGCCCTTATGATAAAATTCTTCCAAATAGCGGACATTCTCAATAACGGACGCGGTCACTGAAATGTATCTCCCAACAACAACTTCCAAATAACGGACAGCGTGAAAGAAAAAAAGAAAAAGACAGTTGTAAATTAAACGGAATTCTAACAGAATTCTTTGCAACAATCATTATCGTGCATTTGAACGTTCTTGTACTTTACTGAAGGTAAGCAACACAGTTGTTAGTTGTGATACTGTACGCGAGCAGTCCGTACTTTCTTAGTTTGAGTGTTCGGAAGTACAGTCACATTAGAAATGTCATAAAAACGTAAACGTTTGTCACTAAAAGAGAAAGTGGATATTGTAAAGCATAGTGAGAAAGAGAAATTAAGTGTTCGTGAGCTGGCCACAAAGTTTAATGCGGGAAAAACTCAGATTAGTGAAATTTTGAAAAACAAGGATATTATTTTAAAATCATACACTTTGAATGCAATTCCAGATTTCTTTGTGTAAGGTGAAGTGGTACAGTGACTGATGTTTATTTCATTTGCAAAACATTTACTAGTACGATTTCTCTCTGGATGAATACTGTAAACAATCTCACAATCTCACTGTCTACTGCACTGTACTGTAGGCCTACTGTACTGTACTGTAAAATATAATGATGAATATGTGTGTGAAATTTTAATGTACTGTATGGGCTATTCCATCTCAAATCGACGGAAATATAGAGAAAATTGACCTTGCAATTTTTAAATACAATGAAACTTTTTCTGTCCGTTCACAATTACTGTGATACAATGCTTTGTGCAAAGTTTGAGGCATCAGAACTTCATAGTGTTTACATTAAAAATATTTAAATTTATCGTATTTTCATAAAATTAGCAACTTTAAACTGTTGTGGCTCCGAAACCCTTTCACCCAGTGATCAAAATCATGGTTTATTTTGATGATGAGAAGTTAAAGTTTATATTGACATGTAAACAGTTTTTCTTATGTTTTATGGAAATGGAGAAATTTAGATTTTTCTTCATTAAGACGCCTTTGCCCACGAAAAAATATTTTTAAAATATATGGTTAGATTCCGCATTGAAAGTACAAATAAACACATTTTTTACTGGTGCACCGTTGATAAGAAAAGTATAGAAAATATCAAATAAAGAAAATAAATAGTACGCGCGTGAACTAACCAGCTGACTGTGAGGCGGGAGCTAGCCTAGGCAAGCAAGGCCAGAAGACATAAACACGTGATGTTTCGTCTAGTAGCGCATAGCTGGACTTGCTTTATCACAAGTTTTCATAAACACAGGAGTAAAATGACACCCAACGTTCGCTTATCTTCAGCTCTCGGCCAGTACGTGCGGTACTGCGCCGTTCAAGTCTAGGCGTGTGAAAATAATTTATTTAATACCCTCGAAACTTATTGCCGAGCCACTAAGCAAACAATTCCGAATCCCTCTTAATAATGCAAGGGTTATTTTACGACACTGTATCAACAACTAGGTTATTTAGCGTCTGAATGATATGAAGGTGATAATGCCGGTGAAGTGAGTCTGGGGTCCAGCACCGAAAGTTATCCAGCATAATAATGCAAGGTTTTTTTCTCAGTATTTTTTACATTTTTACAAATGGGCAAAAAGCCTAAAAGTAAGTAAAATCAGATTATCTGTCTCTCTGTATACAATAAAAATAAGGATTACTTCTTAACATAATCTACCAGATGTCAGCTTCAAAATGAGCTCCCGTTCAATGTTCTGCAGTAAACGGTTCCAGAGTTCTGAGCGCTGAAAGAGGCTTGTTTTTATAAAAATACGCTAAATTTGTCGCTTAATAGTACGAAAACCGTTTGACTTTCGATAGTATATTTTTGAAAATGCACTCTCCTCAGCACCTTGTATAAATAGGGAAAAAATTAGAGTATTAAAAAATGCGAGGTTTTTTACTGATCGATTTCATGGAATAGCCCGTATACATACTAACGATTTTCTAAATAGCGGACACTTCTCAATAACGGACATTTAATTTTTCCCCGGCGGTGTCCGCTATTGGGAAGTTTCGCTGTACATGGAAGGGAAGATTTATGAGTTTTTTTTTTTTTTTTTTAACTCAAGTGTTTGAACCCACCCAAGTTTCTTCAAAAGCTGGCGCAATGAATACAAAAGTTAAACTGGAGCATCATTTGTCAATTTGCAATCACTTCTGAATAATTACTATTGCTATGACAACCAGGCTAGACTTCCCCACCTGCCCGCCTGGCTCCCGACTTGGCGCCATGAGGTCACTCGCAGAGTTTGAGGCCGCTCGCATCCGGCTGGAGAGTAGGTGTTGCGATGACGTAAGTAGGAAGTCTGTTCTGTGAAAATGCTCTGTCAGCGGAAGTGAAGTACCGTGAATTACCGGACGTCAGGGATTTGACACGCGTCACCAGCGAAAATACCTCGAGAACATACAGCAGATGATTTGTGTGACAGCGGCTCTTATGTAAACCCATCTGATGCAGAGACGAGCCCAAGGGCGCGACCAGTGATGACTCCAGAGGAATCTCTGCCCCATCCGGATTCCATAATGCCTCCCAGAATATTTCAGACTTTTTAAAACTAAGTAGCTAATACAATTTAAACAAAATAACACCGACTTTATATAACTAGTGGCTTGTGCAGCAAATGCTGCAAACTAAGTTCATTAGACGTTCAAATAAAAATTTTTCAGATTTATTTTCAATGAAAAATACCAGACATTTTGAAAGTTATTTGCTTCCACAATAATGAAACATACTCCTCTGAATGGTTTTTTATGCCAAATACCTTTTCTTGAATCAATACACCTTCAGTTTTTGAGTTTCAACGCGAAAACGCAAGTAACAATGTCAGGACGATCAGTGATTTTTTCATGTGGGAGTAAAGCAATAGCTATTTCAGGTCACTGTGGATTCTAGGTGAAAGTTAAAAAAATGTCAGTTTTGCTATGCTTCCGAATAGACATAGCATCTTGATATAGTTGCTGCATGTAGAGCTTGAAATGTAGAGAGTGAAATCAGTTTATCCTGCTAAGAGATCTTGCTGAAATGATCGGGAGACTACAAAATGTTGTAGGCTTCTTATTTTATCAGTAATTTTCCTTAGGAAGTGTAATTTTTGCGCTCAATACTGAAGAGAATGACGCATAATGAGTATCTACACCACACTGCCATTAAGTATATGAAAAAGACCCAACCCCACTTGATTAATAACTATAAAAATATTTGATTTTTAATAACAATGATATTATCTTACGCATGTTTTGTAGTTATAATGGCTATATATATTAACATCATGGCATTAACTATAATAATATTTCATTTCTAATGGTAATAATATCATCAAACCACCTCAAGTTTTGTAGATTTGAATATCCAATACACAGCTGTACTCACAAAATTACACACCGCAGAATCAGACCTGTAAATTATTTTTAGTAAGTCTTGAACCTTTTAATAACCAATTGAATTTGAACTCTAAATATGTCAGCAATCCTCCAGATCATGGCCTTCATGTAATAGCATATTGTTTATTGTAGTGTGTGTTTGTGTTTTGTTTTATTCTGAAAAGCCATTATTTCTCAAAACTGACGACAAATGGATTTTGGAAAATAGGAAAATAATGTAGGAAAATTGAAATTTCACTGAAAACTACTATTTTTCTGAAAAACTTTGGGTTCCAAGCTTCAAAATGACGGGTCATTTATTAAAATCCGTTCAGCCGTTTTCCCGTAATTTCCATTACCAGTTCAAATTATATATATATAGATTTTACACAGATCCCATCATCAGACTTGAGTGACATGCAGATCAACCGCATGAGGTGGACAGTGAAAAGAAACGCATCTATGAACCCGTTCTATAAAGATGAATATAGTCTGTCCCACATTGATGTAATATATCTGATGGTGGGAGCACAAGGTACCATACCCTCCTTCTTTGCCAACAAATGTAAAAACCTGGGGCTAACACACAGGATTGTGAAGGAAATAGCCATTAGTGCCCTCAAAGAATCGCTTCAGATATTGAGAAATCATTTGTATGGGAGTGATAATGGAAATTTCAAGTTATCTTAACCGATAGCTATCGATTGGTTTAGATATCAATGTCAATAAATTCGTAGCTATTATTTTCTCGTGGCATATGGCATTCAAATCATTCTAACATTTCTGTTGAGACTACTATCTCCTGCTTAACTGCAAATGATCATATACTCTACTTAAATTTGTCTGACGTTTTGCATATTCGATTCCCTAACCGTTTCAAATGTAAATCATTTTACCTTTCAGATGTGTTTTCCAAACTATATATAATACGCTTTGTCAAACCCGGATAATCTTTTCATAAAGGACGCTTAATTAATTAAAAAATTATCTATTCATATTTACTATGTTTATGTAAGAAACAGTATTAACACTTTTAAGTTAATGCTTATATTAACGTGTAGCAGTATTTAAAACAAATATAAACGAATTAAAGATTTTTTTCTTTAATTGATCCCTTTTTTCTATGTTCCCTAGGGTTACCAGGTCTTCTGTAGAAAAAAAAAAGGAGAATTTTGATCGGCTTAATGAAAATCGCTAGAAAATGGCAAATGAAGTGTAACTTGGCAATATCGTTCGTAACATTAAAAGAATTGAACTGCTGTGAAACTCGTTAAAAATGCAAATGGAAATGATGCATGGGTTTACTGATTTTGTATTTTTTAACAGCTTTATATCACTTTTTTGCATTTTACAAAATGTCCTGGCATGGAAGGTGAAAATTTACAACAACTTGCATTTCTGACTCAGTCAAGTCCTTGGTATAGACTACCGATTTCTTACATCTGTTTTTTTTGTTTCATTAGGCACATATAAATGACACATGGGAATGACACACGCAGAATAAATATGAGAAATGCCTGTTATTATTCGGTTGAGACGCTTTTGTCATTCAGTCTACTCTCAAAAAATCTGAAAGTTAGAATTTATAAAACAGGATATTACCGGTTGTTCTGTATGGTTGTGAAACTTGGACTCTTTCTTTTTACATTTTTGTCTTTCTTTCTTTCCTTCTTTATTTTTTCATTCTTTCTTAATTTCTTCTTTTCCTTCTTTTTTTCATTCTTTCTTCATTTCTTTCTTTCCTTCTTTATTTCTTCATTTCTTTCTTTCTTTCCTTCTTTATTTTTTTCATTCTTTCTTCATTTCTTTCTTTCCTTCTTTATTTTTTCTTTCTTTCTTCATTTCTTCTTTATTTTTTCTTTCTTTCTTCATTTCTTTCTTTCTTTCTTTATTTCTTTCTTTCTTCATTTCTTTCTTTCTTTCTTTTTCTTCATTTCTTTCCCTCTTTATTTTTTACATTCTTTCTTCATTTCTTTCTTTCTTTATTTTTTCTTTCTTTCTTTCTTTCCTTCTTTATTTTTTCATTCTTTCTTTATTTTTTCTTTCTTTCTTTCTTTCTTTTTTCATTCTTTCTTCATTTCTTTCTTTCTTTATTTCCTTCTTTATTTTTTCATTCTTTCTTTATTTTTTCTTTCTTTCTTTCCTTATTTTTTCATTCTTTCTTCATTTCTTTCTTTGTCCATTTCTTTCTTTCCATCTCTCTTTCTTCCTCTCTTTCTATGAATTTAAAAGCTTAGTCTGTGCTCTCCATGCAAACATCTATCTGCAAGTTCAACATATTGGTCCTATCTGCAACTACTGTAAATTATTATTACTTCTCTGTTGAGGAATTTGACATTGTTCCATAACTTTTAGTCTCGCGGTATGAAGAATTATAATTTGTTTGAACCTGTACACATTTTCTCAAATTTCCAAAATCCTTTAGGCCTACTGTTTACATATTATGTAATAGAAAATGAGTTAATACATGGTACTATGTAAGTAGCAACTTACAATGCAATCTCAAGCTACTCATAGGCTATCTGGAAGCAGCTGCATAGCAGAGAGTGGCAGAGTGGCATTCCTTCCGACCGAGAAACATGCGCCATATCATTCGGTACTAAAATACACGTCTGGAGAATCAAGTTCAGCTGAAAACAGTTGCTGGAATTACGAGTGTGATTCTGCAGAATGCATGGTATGCGGTTCATTATGAATTATTCTTTTGTGAAATAGTAGTAGACTAGTTTTATTTTGCCTGGCAGAGTTAAGGCCATAAGGTTTTTTTCTTCCACTCAACCACGTTTGAATCGTATAGTTAAGTACATGAAATACACAGAACACACATTTTGTTTTAATAAAAGATATCCCCGCCTAAATACAAAGTTTGACGTGCCTAGGTGTTTTTTGTCCAAAATCCCCTATTCAATTTAAATTGCAATTATACGTTACTTTTGAAATCCCTGTATAGGCCTATAGTGTCAAGGTTCCGATATCTCGGCTCGATAGTCACCGAGGATAACAACATATTAACTGAGATCAAGGATAAAATAGCCATTGGCAATCGAAGCCTCAGAGCATTAGATAAAATTATAAGAACCAGATATATCTAAAAAAAAAAAAATGAAGGTGAGGATTTATAAAACAATTATTAAACCTACAGTGACTTTTGGAAGCGAAACCTGGACTCTACCTGAACGAGCAATAACCATCTTAAATACGTGGGAAAGGAAAATTTTAAGAACAATTTATGGCCCTATTTATGATAAGGGAGAGTGGAGAATTAGGACCAATTCTGAACTACAAAAACTATATAAAGATTCAAGTATTGTCACTGATATAAAAATTAGACGGCTGGAGTGGCTGGGCCACATTATCAGAATGGACAATAATAATATTCCTAAAAGATTACTAGATGCCACGCTAAGTGGTAAAAGAAGAGCAGGAAGACCTAAACTACGATGGTTGGATGATGTTCAGGATGATCTAGTTAAAGCAGGAATTAAGAGATGGAGACGGAGAGCCCTAGAGAGGGAAGATTGGGCGGCAATACTTAAGGAGATCAAGGCTAAACTAAAAGGGCTGTATGACCACAGATGATGATGATGGTATAGGCCTATATTATTTTGTTATCGCTTATTAACATTTATATTTATATAAGTTATGGAAATATAATTTTAATCATGATGTGAGAGACTTTCTCCTGGAATGTGTGAAATGTTCATTTTCTGCATTGCTACGAGAGTCGTTCTCAAAGTATGCGTCCTATTTATTTTCATGGAAACTACAACCGATACACAAAGCATAACAACGCAGTTAAATACAGCAAGATTTCAGCTACAAACAGTTATTTTTCCACAAAGTCACCACCGTTCGTTATGCACTTTTGCCAGCGATGAACAAGAGCCTGTATTGTATTGTATTGTATTTATTAACATTCCATGGTATTCATACATGCTTACAGCTAGAATATGGAACAAGTCAAAAAACTTAATACTATTATAAAATCTTAATTTATAGTCACAGTCTAGATGAAATATATACAGACGAGATTTACAATAAAGTCTATTAGTACAACACAAAGGTTTAGTATAAATTTCATGAAGCGTTATTGAATGTCACCTACAGAATAGAAGGCGTGAGATTTTACTGTAGGTACTTCTTTAATTTTACCCTAAATAATTTTATGTTTTGAGTTTCATTTTTTATATCGATAGGGAGGCTATTCAAAATTTTTACTACCATATAACGCACTCCTTTTTGATAGGACGATAGACTTGCCGATGGAGTATGAAAGTCATTTTTTGACGTGTATTTATGCTATGAACTGTTGAATTAGTTACAAAGTTTTCGCGATTACATACGAGGAAGATTATTAATGAAAAGATATACTGACAAGCCATGGGCATTATTTGTAGTTTTTTGAAAATAGTCCTACACGATTCCTTAGATTTGGCACCTACTATTATTGTAATTACTCTTTTTTGTAATAGAAATATATTGTTACTATCTGTGGAATTTCCCCAGAATATTATTCCAAAACTCATTACCGAGTGGAAGTATGCAAAGTATATTGTTTTTAAGGTATTGATATTTACTATCTTTTGCATAGATCTAATAGCAAAACAAGCTGAATTTAGTTTGGGGGTAATTTCTTTAATATGATTTTTCCAATTTAACACATATCGATTTTTAAGCCAAGAAATTTGGTTGTTGTTTCTAATAGGGATCTATTGTTAATTATTGCGCTAGAAATTTGCGAGGTTGAATTTGCACAGGATTTAAATTGAATTATGTTAGTTTTGTTACAATTTAATACTAATTTATTGACTGATAACCAGTCACATATTTTGAAGAGAATTTCCTCTGTTGAAGATTGGAATCTGTTGGAGTTATTGGCTGCGCTCGTGAAAATCTGAACCAGCAGAGGCAAGCCCCTTTGTTACAGCTGCGATGACGGGATCACTGTCTGGAAAATGTTGCTGCACACGTAGTCCATCTTCCATATGCTCAAAGAGATGAAAGTCTGAAAGCGCTAAGTCCGGACTATACGGCGGATGTGATAGGACAGTCCAGACAAATTTTGCAACATGCTTAGTGGTCGCGAAACTGGTATAGGGCCTGGTTTTATCACGTTGCAAGCGAAAGGTTTTCTTCTCTGGCCTGACACTGGAAATTCAGGCTTTCAGCTTAGCCAGAATTGACAGTTTCACCAGGCTCCAGGGCATCCAAAAGAATCACATCCCGCCTATCCCAGAAGACTGTCATTTTCGTCACTGTTGAAACGCACTACTCACGGCCTTGCTATGCTCGCATCCAGTGTATGGTCTCCGTACGCCTTCAGCAAACGTCGACGGATGTCAATGGGTGTAATTTGTTCGGGAGTGAAAAATTCAGTAACATATCTCTGTTTCTTACGCATCTCTATGTAAGATGTCATTTTGGTAGATTGCCCTGCTGCCACTATTTGTCGCACAACAACCAAACTAACAGAACATTAGCGTGAATGTTCAACCTTTACTATAACGCCACTAACATCTGGCTGAGACGTTACAGGTAAACACAAAAAAAAAAATAGGCGACGGTACTTTCGGAACGACCCTGTATATGAAGGGTCTAGGGGGAAAACACATTCAGTCCAAATTTAGTAATTTTTATATTTTAATTGAATGTGACAATTAAAATTGGGATCTTTAAGATCCCATAGTCATACAGGGGTAAAACTCGCTTGGTTCCATATTATAAGCATCTATTAAGGAAAGGTTTACAATGGAAGAAACTGTCAGTTTTGCAGTCTGTAAACGCGATCCTGAAAAATTTGCAAAATGTGACTAAATGTGTTTTTCCCCTGGACCCTTCATATGTCAACTGTAACAATCCGGTGTTCTGTTCTGCTATTTCAGATTAAATGATTAAATTAGTACATTTAATACGAAGCTGCAACGGAAAACATTCCAGTCTATGTGGCAAATAAGAAAAATATTTCGGGAAGAAATTCCTCGATAAATGAGTAATATACAGATTCATGTTACGAGAACAGTATCGCATTTTTCCATTTTAAGTTTGGATCTTAGGTAAAACCTTTCTTCCTTTCTTTCTTTCTGTTTTCCTTTCTTTCTTCCTTCATTTCTTCCTTCATTTCTTCCTTCCTTCCTTTCTTCCTTCATTTCTTCCTTCATTTCTTCCTTCCTTTCTTTCTTCCTTTCTTTCTTTCTTCCTTCCTTTCTTTCTTCCTTCATTTCTTCCTTTCTTTCTTCATTTCTTCCTTCCTTCATTTCTTCCTTCCTTTCCTCCTTCCTTTCTTCCTTAATTTCTTCCTTCCTTCCTTCCTTTCTTTCTTTCTTCCTTCATTTCTTTCTTCCTTCATTTCTTTCCTTCCTTTCCTTTCTTCCTTCCTTCATTTCTTCCTTTCTTTCTTTCTTCCTTCCTTCCTTCATTTCTTCCTTTCTTTCTTCCTTCATTTCTTCCTTCCTTCCTTTCTTTCTTCCTTCCTTCCTTTCTTTCTTCATTTCTTTCTTCCTTCATTTCTTCCTTTCTTTCTTTCTTCCTTCATTTCTTCCTTTCTTTCTTCCTTTCTTCTTTCCTTTCTTTCTTCATTTCTTCCTTTCTTTCTTCCTTCATTTCTTCCTTTCTTCCTTTCCTTCCTTCCTTCCTTCATTTCTTCCTTCATTCCTTCCTTTCTTTCTTTCTTCCTTCATTTCTTCCTTCATTTCTTCCTTCCTTTCCTCCTTCCTTTCTTCCTTAATTTCTTCCTTCCTTTCTTCCTTCATGTCTTCCTTCCTTACTTTCTTCCTTCCTTTCTTCCTTTCTTTCTTCCTTAATTTCTTCCTTCCTTTCTTTCTTCCTTTCTTTCTTTCTTCCTTCCTTTCTTTCTTCCTTCATTTCTTCCTTTCTTTCTTCATTTCTTCCTTCCTTTCCTCCTTCCTTTCTTCCTTAATTTCTTCCTTCCTTTCTTCCTTCATTTCTTCCTTCCTTCCTTTCTTTCTTTCTTCCTTCATTTTTTTCTTCCTTCATTTCTTCCTTCCTTTCCTTTCTTCCTTCCTTCATTTCTTCCTTTCTTTCTTTCTTCCTTCCTTCCTTCCTTTCTTCCTTTCTTTCTTCCTTCCTTTCTTCCTTCCTTTCTTTCTTCCTTCCTTCCTTTCTTTCTTCCTTTCTTTCTTTCTTCCTTTCTTTCTTCATTTCTTTCTTCCTTCATTTCTTCCTTTCTTTCTTTCTTCCTTCATTTCTTCCTTTCTTTCTTCCTTTCTTCTTTCCTTTCTTTCTTCATTTCTTCCTTTCTTTCTTCCTTCATTTCTTCCTTCCTTTCTTTCTTCCTTCCTTTCTTCCTTTCCTTCCTTCCTTCCTTCATTTCTTCCTTCATTCCTTCCTTTCTTTCTTCCTTCATTTCTTCCTTTCTTCCTTCATTTCTTCCTGCCTTCCTTTCTTTCTTCCTTTATTTCTTCCTTTCTTTCTTCCTTCATTTCTTCCTTTCTTTCTTCCTTTCTTTCTTCCTTCATTTCTTCCTTCATTTCTTCCTTTCTTTCTTCCTTCATTTCTTCCTTTCTTTCTTCCTTCCTTTCTTTCTTCCTTCCTTTCTTCCTTCATTTCTTCCTTCATTTCTTCCTTCCATCCTTTCTTTCTTCCTTCCTTTCTTTCTTTCTAGCTTGCTTGCTTTCTTTCGTTCCTGGAAACAACTAAGCTTTCACTTTTGTAACAATAGTAGATAAACGTAATTTAAATAAGTATACCAAACCAACCACCCTACCCCATTATCTCCTGGTCTAGTTGCCTCATAGTTGATGTCTTGTTGGTATCATTTGTGAGGTTCAGACCTGTTTTCTGACGGTTGACTAAACAACAACAAACATTCAATGGTGACACATTTTGAAGGAACTTACGTGTTATCCGAAAATTTACCTCAATGGTGCTTAAAAACACTTCAGCTTTCTAGGAACGACAGATGTATTAATTTTTTTATATATTTCAGAAAAAAGAAGTTAATTTTGTTTGGGTGTAACCTATATTAAATTACTTCAATTAATTCAGGAAAATGAAGTGTAACTTGGTAATATCGTTCGTAACATTAAAAGAATTGAACTGCTGTGAACACATTAAAAATGCAAATGGGAAATTATGCATGGGTCTTTCCGACACTCATTTCTCGCGCTCTTACAACGAACAAGAGCACAGCGAAAATCAAATTACACACTTCTCGACGGTTGCTAAGTCACGGTTTCAGAGCAAAATGTCCGACCTCAGATTTCTTTCATCTGTCGCACGTGGACTGTTGCTGTATCCAAGATGTATGCAATAAACAAAGCAGCAGCGTCCTGCGAAGGTCGTCATAAATATCAGCAAGGCTGTCCAACTGCAGCGGCCGTCAAACTACAAGTCATTGAGAACACGGACATTGCCACTCACTTGCTAGCCCTTGCAGTTGCGGACTTCCGCTCAGTATATACATTCAGAAGATTTCTCAAAACTGGGTCAACAATACTGCTGCGGACCAAGTTTTCTCCGAGGACACTAGTTTATCATTCCACCATTATTGCTCCATTATCTCACATTATATTTAGTCGAAATTGAATTTCTAATAAATAAAATTAGCAATTATTCGATTTATAACCACTTTTATAAACTAAACGGTGTTCTACAGCGTTGGCCTCGTGCCCTGCCTAAAGGAATTTAAAAAGCAAATTTATTCCCAACAGTGTTAAATACTACAATGGATTCCATTAATACCGTTTCGTTGTTTGGTCGTACTCACAATGAAACTGCGTCTTCTATAATCCGGATCAGCTTACTTAACACCTTAAGGGTGAAACCTAACCATTCCCCCTATTACTACATATGCTAGTGAATTATTGTATTGTATTGCATTGTATTTATTAACATTCCATGGTATTCATACATTGCTTACAGCTAGAATATGAAACAAGTCAAAAAAACTTAATACTATTACAAAGTCTTAATTTATAGTCACAGTCTAGATGAAATATATACAGACGAGATTTACAATATAGTCTACTAGTACAACACAAAGTTTTAGTATCAATTTCATGAAGTGTTATTGAATGTCATGAATTCACCTACAGAATAGAAGGCGTGAGGAATTAGGTACTTCTTCAATTTGGCTCTAAATAATTTTATGTTTTGAGTTTCATTTTTTATATCGATAGGGAGGCTGTTAAAATTTTTTACTGCCATATAACGCACTCCTTGATAGCACGATAGACTTGCCGATGGAGTATGAAAGTTCATTTTTTTGACGTGTATTTATGCTATGAACTGTTGAATTAGTTACAAAGTTTTCACGATTACATACGAGGAAGATTATTAATGAAAAGATATACTGATAAGCCATGGGCATTATTTGTAGTTTTTTAAAAATAGTCCTACATGATTCCCTAGATTTGGCACCTACTATTATTCTAATTACTCTTTTTTTGTAATAGAAATATATTGTTACTATCTGTGGAATTTCCCCAGAATATTATTCCAAAACTCATTACCGAGTGGAAGTATGCAAAGTATATTGTTTTTAAGGTATTGATATTTACTATCTTTTGCATAGATCTAATAGCAAAACAAGCTGAATTTAGTTTGGAGGTAATTTCTTTAATATGATTTTTGCAATTTAATACATTATCGATTTTTAAGCCAAGAAATTTGGTTGTTGTTGTTGTTGTTTCTAATAGGGATCTATTATTAATTATTGCGCTAGTGATTTTCTAGATGTCAAGTTGAATTTTCTTTTACCAACTTCGTTTCGAATTTCGAGTACCGACAAATACAACTGGCAGTTATTTTCTGTTATGTTGGCAGCAATAATAATTTTGGTTTGCAGTAAAGGAAACTGATGAAATGGAAGTATAAGTTTGTGAAATTTGAACGTAATTAATAATTAATTAGTAATACCGGTATTAATATAAATATCAATACATAATTCAGTTGTGTTGAGTTATGATTCCAATTCAACAATATATCCACGTAAGCGTAGTTAAATAAGATATGTACGTGGCTAATAGGTTTTTATGAAAATGTGCAAGAGAGGAAATAGCATGGTAGCGACTTAGGAGAAGGCCTATGTATTTTAAGTAGTGTATACATTTCAAGAGGTAGGCCTGATTCTGTTTTCGGAATTTGTACTAATCATTTCACATGATGAAACAAAATACATTTTCAGGTTAGGTCTCGTGAATCGTAAAATGTTTAGTCAAAGCAATGAATTTCATGTTGTCAGACAAAATACATTTTAATATTAGATCATACTAATCCTAATTACCAACATAATATGCGAGAAGTCCAGGAGGAAAATATAATCTTTCACAAATTACTGAACCATTTAGAAAACACCTCCCAACTTAAAGATGAGATGTAGTAAATAAGCAAGACATCATCATTATTATTATTATTATTATTATTATTATTATTATTACGTCAGTACATGGCATTGTGACTTTACCCTCTTTGGTGATATCTGGTGTTTGTTGGCAATACTGTAAAGACGGCCAAATTAGTCTTTTTAGGAACTACTCTTACCTGATTCTCACTATAGACTTGTACAGGGATATCATTTTATTTTTACTAACATTTTTAATATTAACCTGGCTATACCTTTAGAGAACCGGAAACATAGTTTGCTATCCCCTTCCACGACTGTAGTTCGATGATACGGGCGTAAAACACAAAGAAATCACTCTACTAGGTATAGGAGGGAAGAAAAGTAGTTCATCCATTTACGTAAACTAGGAAATATCGCGATTTTGAGTTCGATAGTTTTCATTAGGTTTTTGTTTAATCAAAATATAGTAGCCTACTGTATTAAGAATAAGTGTTTTTACTCACGAACTGAGTTATCCATGCGAACGTATTCATTATGCAGTGTATATTATACTGTCTACAGCACATTAGCGTACAATATAGAGAAAGAAGTTAAATTGAAAAATAATCATAATATGAATATTTAAACACAATTTTGAAAATGGTGGCCGTTCATTTCGATACAGGCTTCAGTTCTTTTGTGCATATTATCGCACTATAGACTATTGCATCTAATTCCAATTGCCAGTTTCGTCCTTCGTACTAGTAACTCATGTTGAAATAATTCTGTACCTACTCTACTTACTGTGAATTCAATCTTCACTTCTGCCCGACCCGAAAATAAAAATTACTCAGACATGCTATCTACTGTCCGTCCAAGTGGTTATGCCGCAGGATTGTAGAAAGGGAGGAAATCACGTGACAGCTTTATGTAGATATAACATATATATATATCTACATAAAGCTCATGAATTTCATGTATCACATATATTGTTCTCTATTTTCCTGTTATTTGCATAATATAACATTATAGGTCCAGATAATATGTTTTGTTATATCTGAAGATGCCCTAAACGGCGAAAACGTTCATATGTTGTTATTAAATAGCAAATAAACATTTGCAAGTTTATATGCCTTAAGATTGAAATTCATTAAATACTTATTAATAACATATGTTTGCATGACTGTTCTACGAAATAAGGGCACCATACAGGGCTATTAAAATGTTCTCGTGTTGGGTTTTATTATTTATAATGTGTTACAGAAAATATGAGAATACTTGTTTTAGCACTCTAATATTACTACATGTAGCAGGACATGTAGCACGTATGGGCGAATCCAGAAATGCATATAGAGTGTTAGTTGGGAGACCGGAGGGAAAAAGACCTTTGGGGAGGCCGAGACGTAGATGGGAAGATAATATTAAAATGGATTTGAGGGAGGTGGGATATGATGGTAGAGACTGGATTAATCTTGCTCAGGATAGGGACCAATGGCGGGCTTATGTGAGGGAGGCAATGAACCTCCGAGTTCCTTTAAAAGCCAGTAAGTAAGTAATATTACTACACTGAGTTCTCTGTTTATTATTTGTGATTCCTAATATTAAAATTATAACAATGTAAAATTTTCAACAGTTTTTCTCAAAACACCATTTTTGTAGACGTGCCCTCCTTCCACCTATCGCCTCGATTGTAATTTCTGATTGACTGTTTGAATGATGTAAGACACGGAAGAGGGCATGTGTACCGGGAGTTCGTAAAGTGGCTTTCATTGTATTTATAATTAGTTAATGGCCATGGACGTCTGTTTCATTAGATACTTTTTCGTGTTGGCATTAGAAGGATGGGAATTCGGATTCTCGTGCGATGAGTGTAGGATGTAACTGATGATCATTGTAACCGGAAGTAGAAAAACCAGCTAGATTACTTCTAATGCAAGTTGTAGTGTTCCATAGATAGGCCTACGTCTTTGATCGCAAGGATTTTCGTTCAATGTCATGCACTGTAAAATAGGGCAGTCGGAAATACGTGTGCCGCTGGTAAAAAAAAGTTGATAATGAATTACATGATGACGTAGCAATAGGATCGGGTTAAATGGAAGAACATTGTTGAGGAGACCAAGGTTCATAATGAACTATAGAGCCACAGGAAAAGAGAAGAAGACGCCGTAGCAAAGGGGTAATGAGCTTATCTCTTGATTCAAGACTGCTCGGATCAGTGGTGATTCCTCGGGGGAGGGAAGGGAGGAACGTCCTCCTCACATTTTTCTTCTTTTGAAAGTAAATACCAAATAAAATATATGCCTTGAAATTCCAGGAAGATTCGATCATTTTTAAGTTCACAGCTATAAGAAAACCTCGGTTGATCGAGTTTTAAACGACGCGCACTCATGTGCTGCTAGAAAACTGTGAGAAAGATGCGACATTGTTTATGTGGAGGAAAGCCAATCCATTCCTCCTTTACGGCAGTTAGCACACAGACAACAGCGCACTAGCGGCCAGAGAAAGAAGCAGAGTTTTAAAGCAAGTAAATGAATGGAGAGGGAGGAGATCCTCCTCTGAATCAGCGCATGGGCGGGAAATAGAAACCGACTGGTCGTGCAGCAAGCTCGCTACCGCTGCCATCTAACGATCTTGCATTCAACCAGACTTTAACACAACTAGGAGGAGGCACATTAAAACAGTTAGACACCATATGAACTTTTTTTTTAATTATAAATCAAAAATTTTATTCATTGCACTTTATATAGGCTACTATTCATGGTTTGAAACTTTCAAGGATATTTGAAAGTTAAAGTCGTGTTTATATAAAACAAAGAGGAAGTAGTTCTACGTTAGTATCGCAGATCTTTTTGGCCCCTGAAATTCACTTCAGGACAACAGCCAAGTTGTCAGTTTTGTACAAATATATTTGAAATTGAAAGTAAGTAGGTACTCCAAACTACATTATTTTTAACATAAAAAATTGGGCACCGGCAACTTTGAACAATAATGGTAGTATGTATGACTTTACAAGAACTGATATTCTTCAAAAGCATGTGATACTGAACTTGTACAATGTACATGTGGCAACACAGACCACGTGGGTGGGTGCAGTGTTCTCGCTTTCCTCAGATTATTTCCCATTCCTATTTCCGTGGTTCCGATTACGTGTTAATTGCTATAGTCTCTTCCAACACGTGTGATGCTGTAGTGTGCTCGAAAAATGCTGCGAGGTGAATTTCCTTGTAATTGTTAATTTGTGCAATTATTCAACAATGAATGGAAGTGAAAATATATTTTAAGAAAATTTAGGAAACTCAGTTTACAAGAACAGATTATTTCTATACAGAAGGGAAGGCCAACACCAACACTACCTGGTCTTACATGTGTGCATGTTTGCTAATTTGTAGCATGTTTCATTCAAGAAGGTGTCATTTCGTCCTGTTACCTTCTTTCCTCCTCTTAAGAAATACGCAGGAGCCGCCACTGGCTCGGATCCAGCTTGGGATCATTCCGAGCTTTTCCTAACTGTAAAGCCAATGCCAGTTAATCTTATGACGAATCTTCGGTCTTATTTCGCAAAAATACCGTATCACTGTAGCCAATATTTCACCGGCCTTGGTAACCACGTGCTTAGTTGATACAGCGTCGTTAAATAACATTGAACATTATATGATAAAGGGCGCTTTGCAGTTTAGATTTGTCTGTGCAAACAGACTACTGCTTGTATGCACAAACAATCTGCACATCTAGTCTGCACGGTTCGTTTTGCCTTCACACGTTCCGAGCTCAATCGTCAAGCTTCCTTACGGTCTGAGAGTCCAGGGTGTTCTTAAAAAAATTGGTAATGACAAAAGTAAATACGAGTAACTTCTGGTTAAGTGGAACAGAAGGCCTTGTTAGAGCCTTAATTCTGCCAGAATAAATAAAAATTATTATTATTATTGTTATTATTATTATTATTATTATTATTATTATTATTATTATTATTATTATTATTATTATTATATGAATACAGTGAAACCTCTCATTTACGGATAACGAAGGGACGTAACAATCTGTCCGCATCTGGGAGGTGTCCTTTATTGGGAGGGAGGCTCCTCAGTCTAACAATAAATTTATAATATGCTTTACGTATCCCTTCACGCTTTAAATGAAATGTATTACTGTAGTTTAATTCTAAATACAGTCTACTGTACTACAGTAAATTCTTTGCAACTTTGAACTACACAGTAGATAAGACCGAAAAAGGAATACAATACTGTGCCATGCAATTTTATTCTAGGTCTACAGTTACGCAGTACTGTAATTTACAGTTTTCAAATTAACCTTTACGTTCAGGTGTCATGTCTCTCGAAACAGTACAACTGATTGAAGTGAAGAATCCTACTAACGCTATCATGTATCGAATACAATTTCACGATCGCGGAAACTTTGCACCCATCAGACAGGTTAAATTTTATGATTTTGTTTATCCACCCGCTTCCAGTTAACAAAGGGTAGCCGGGAGGGCTAGTGGTAGTCTACGAGACCCTTATTGTCTCCTTTCATGTTAAAGAATTTCTGTACAGTTCTCAAAACTAAATTTTCCATTTTTGTAACATATTAATTCTTGAAATCCGAGTTCTGTCCGCAGTCAGGAGGTAAAGCAAGCTTTAGGCCTGTGAAACAGCTGTCCGTGTCCGTGTCTGAGAGTGTCCGTAAACGAGAGTTTAATTTGTCATTATTTCTCTATTATTTCAGATGGAACATAAAAATCCGTCCGTATATGAGGAGTGTCAGTATCTTGGGGGTGTCCTTAAGGAGAGGTTTCACTGTATTCTTCTGTGTGCGTTATTTAAAATTTTCCTACAATTACTGTTTTTTTCTGTATATTTGTTTTACGAATTCTGTTCATTAAACTATGTATCAATGAGGTCGTGACTTACAGTCCTTGTTTCCTATCCTTATCGCCCGTTGGCTACAAGGTAAGTGTGTACTAAAGATAAGTATACCGGTACCAATTTTATTGTTGACCACATTGCACCAAATCACGTTAATATAAACTTACAAAGGTTCTGTTAACGATCTTATGTTAAAAGCTTCCCTTAAGATATAAATGGAGACAAGGAGGAAGGCAGAAAATAGGAAAGACTGGAGAATGCTGGGTTTGCAGTGAAAGACCTGTCCTTGGGCAGAACACTATGAATAAATGAAAGTCATGTAAACATAAACAGAGAACTCAGTAGCAATATTACAGTTCTAAAACAAGCGTTCTCAAGTTGTTTACTATAACGTCTTGATGAACAACACTCAAAAATAACAGAAAACGATTTTGTACCTTTCACATGTTTTCCCGAAGAACTAGTATAGGGTTGACCAGACTGTCTTACTAATTTTGATTTTTCACGTTTCCATTCAGCTTTAAGGAATAGTTCTCTTTCTACCACGATTATTTCCTGCATTATTATTCACATTATCCACGTTTATCCAGCACTCACAACAGTATACATACAAAACAGTCTCCAACAATGTGCAAAAATGACAATTTCTAGTATTACATTGCCTCCTTCAAAGTGCTGCCACTACACAAGTATTTAAAAAATTCAGGCTTGCCATTTCAAGGTATGGAGAGTTCAAAAATGCGTTCTCTGGAAAAGGGGCACATCGACCAACATGCTCTTCTTCCACCTACCGCCTCAATTGCATTCGCTGAGAAATGATAAAACCTTCGCTGTACCTCACGTAGCGTTTCTGATACTCACTCGAGCGGAACAAGTTCAATTGACAGCAATAGCATAGTCTAGTATATAATTTTCCTTACTGTGTATACTTAAAAATATTGTATTCATTGTATGCTTTGTACTGCACTATTGTATTACTACTATTAGTATTATTATTGCTATTAGGCCTGTTATTATTATTATTTTATTTATTATTATTATTAATATTATTATTATTAATATTATTATTATCATTACTATTCTATTTATTATTATTATTATTATTATTATTATTATTATTATTATTATTATCAATAATAATTATTTTTTATACTTTGTAGGCCTCATTTATTTTTGACCTGCTGTTCACATTTTATTATGCTTTTTCTTTCTTTCTGTATGTTATATAATATGTCTGATTTCTTCTTACTTGTTGTTTACATTTTATTATTATTATCTTATTCAGTTTTGTGTGTACTTTGTCAATTTGTAGTGTTTCTATAACGCAGTTTTTACTCCTGGTTGAGTGTTAGAGAAGGCCGTATGGCCTTAACTCTGCCAGGTTAAATAAATCATTATTATTATTATTAGTATATACAGTCAAGAAGCTCAATACGTAATAAATATGCATCCATAGATAGTTGCTAACCACTAGGATCGCTACTATCGCCTCATTACAGACAATGCGAAATAGTACCTGCACAGTCTATTGTTTCTAGCGCCCTCAAAACTCATGCTTCGTGACTGTGGCAATAGATAGTACCCTAGATCATATATGTAACAGATAACTCCTCGCTACGTTAAAATCGGCAGCACTTTGAAGAGAACAACCGCCAGGATCGCCACCCGTCCGCCGTAAACGAACACGAGATGGAAGCATAGTCGCTAATGCAATTCAAATGGGTATTATGACGTGACTCCTTGTGTAATAACTAGATGGCAGCGTAGTAAACCTGACAAAAGTTGTTAACCTCAAAGCCTATAACCCCGACATATCTGTTACATATATGATCTAGGATAGTACGTATGTTCTCTCTCTCCCATAAGAAATGGCTGTGTGCAGAATAGTGCTACATTTTCGGCGGCCTGGTCCAGTTACTCTGCTTATCGTATAAACAAATCGGAGCGCGCTTCCGAACAGAGACAGCGGCATTTCTCTAAGGTTAGAGCTCAGTTTAGGTGCGTGTATTAATCGAAAAAAAATGTCATATAAACATGCGTCCTATTCTCAATATTTTCTAGCCCCTAATTTTCGATTAAGATACAGACACCTGTACGGTAGCGCGGCAAAACCTTTTATCTGAAGCTTACCTTCCTGAAGACATCATATGAAAAGTAAATTCTAATTATTTTACTTAATCTCTCGTCTTTACGTTCACACATTATACCGGGATCACTTTTCTTTTTTCTGAATTTTTCTGCAGTATGTTATTCATATTTCTCCAAGTGGCGGCCTGAACACCTGCAGACTATTAACACATGAGTACAGGCTGTTACAAAAGAAACATTACAGTGCTCCCATTCCTCAAATGAGGTATAAAAATTTTTTAACATTCAGAAATTTAAAATAAATATTATAGTTTTATATGCTATTCATATTGAATTTGGTATTCCCACGAAACTAGTTCGATTAATTAAAATGTGTCTCAGTGAAAAGTACAACAGAATCCGTATAGGTCAGTTTCTGTCAGATGCGTTTCCGATTCACTGTCGGCTAAAACAAGGAGATGCACTATCACCTTAGTTTTTAACTTTGCTCTAGAGTATGCCATTAGGAAAGTCCAGGATAACATACAGGGTTTGGAATTGAACGGGTTACATCAGCTGCTTGTCTGTGCGGATGACGTGAATATGTTAGGAGAAAATCCACAAACGATTAGGGAAAACACGGGAATTTTACTGGAAGCAAGTAAAGAGATAGGTTTGGAAGTAAATCCCGAAAAGACAAAGTATATGATTATGTCTCGTGACCAGAATATTGTACGAAATGGGAATATAAAAATAGGAAATTTATCCTTTAAGAGGTGGAAAAATTCAAATACTTGGAAGCAACAGTAACAAATATAAATGATACTCGGGAGGAAATTAAACACAGAATAAATATGGGAAATGCGTGTTATTATTCCGTTGAGAAGCTTTTATCATCCAGTCTGCTGTAAAAAAATCTGAAAGTTAGAATTTATAAAACAGTTATATTACCGGTTGTTCTCTATGGTTGTGAAACTTGGACTCTCACTTTGAGAGAGGAACATAGGTTAAGGGTGTTTGTGAATAAGGTGCTTAGGAAAATATTTGGGGCTAAGAGGGCTGAAGTTACAGGAGAATGGAGAAAGTTACACAACACAGAACTGCACGCATTGTATTCTTCACCTGACATAATTAGGAACATTAAATCCAGACGTTTGAGATGGCAGGGCATGTAGCACGTATGGGCGAATCCAGAAATGCATATAGAGTGTTAGTTGGGAGGCCGTAGGGAAAAAGACCTTTGGTGAGGCTGAGACGTAGATAGGAAGATAACATTAAAATGAATTTGAGGGAGATGGGATATGATGATAGAGACTGGATTGATCTTGCTCAGGATAGGGACCTATGGCGAGCTTATGTGAGGGCGGCAATGAACCTCCGGGTTTCTTGTAAGTAAGTAAGTAAGTAAGTAAGTAAGTAAGTATTATAGTCCAGGTCTGAAGACGTTAATTCGCCAATTTAAGCACAGAAACTTAATGATAAACAAAAGCAAGAAAAACCTTTTCAATTCAATATTTTCTTACGTTAGTAGGAAAAACAAGAGTTCAGACAAGTTTGGGGGGGGGGCAGTGCCCACGAAAGCCAGAAAGTGAGTTTGAAGCCTTTGAATTGTGTACAAAAGACGGGAGACATTGACAAAGACTCCGCACACGTGTTTAATAATGGGAGGTCACAACCTGACCTCGTGGGCTACATAGCAAAGAAAATCTACACTTACCTAGTGGTCATCGAAATCTCCTTCTCTCTCTCACACTCTCTCTTGTGTATAGACAGTTGCTAGGCGACTACATTCCTCTCTTCGTGTGTAAAGGTCTGGACTAGGAACCGCTCCGCCTGGTGCCTAGCCTCGCTCACTTGCTCACTTTACGACGGTCACAGCTCGAATGACGAGAGCTGCGCGTTCGACAACGCCACGAGGCGGCGGATTCCAGCGTTGACGTGAGTCATCCGACGTTCACATGTTCCGTTTCCATAGATTGCTTCTCCGCGTGCAACACTACGATGCAATTAAGACGGAAGTTATTTCCCAATACCCCAGAAACAGGTGATTCTACATAATACACAGATTAAATCACCTGATTTTTATCTACACATTTATTTTTCTTTGGATTTTATTCTTCTCTGCTTGTTTGTTACTTGTCTCCCGTGACGTGGGATTAGCATGACGTCAAAACGCCGCACGCTCCTGAATTAGGGTACGTACACGTTGGAGCAACGATAAACGATAAAAGAAACGATCTAGCGACGCTTTGGTATTATCAAAGAATCAAGTGTTCGTATCGGAGCAACGAGGACGCGGGAAGCGAACATTTTAATTTATCAGTAGAAGATATTCTATGCATCCACTTATTGAAAGAAGATATATATAGGAAATATCAGCTGCTAAGTTCAAGGTTAATGTAACTTAAATACGTACAAAATTCAACCCGTTTCTTATCCCAAAGATAGTATAAATTCGTTGTGTTGTGATTGGTTTTTGTGATCACATAACATATGACCAATAAATGCACAACTGATCAATTTGCCAATATCTACAATAATTAATTTAATATGCCGAAATAATAATAAATCGATTAATATTCGGATATATTGGCAACCACCGGTAATTAATATTATCTTAATCAGAGACCATATAAACGACAAGAGCGAAGAAAATGGTACTTTTCTTTTTCGTCGCTTTTATCGTGTATCTTCGCGTTTATCGTTACTCCAATATGCACACCTCAATGACAATGCAAGCTTCAATTCTCTCTGATATGGCATCACTGCTTCTTTTATCGTTTATCGTCGCTCCAACGTGTACGTACCCTAAAAGAGAATAGAGCTGCATCGTCTCGGATTTTTCGGTACCGTACAGCATTCGAGATCTGAGTCGAGATGTCCGAGATTTCAACGAACAAAAAAAAGAAAGAGGAAAGAAGAAAGTAGCGTTTCATTTCTTTTCACGCAATTTTGTTCTCTTCAATATGTAGTTGCAGTACGAAAGCTCAAAAGGGTTAAAAAAATAAAGAGCTAGACGGCTACACACAACATTGGATTTAAATTCACGATTCAGACAGGTTCATAATACTGAATAAAACATTTGTTTCATTGGAATGTCGGGGGAAAATCGTTCAGTTCATGTCTGGGTAAGGTTCGGGGAAACCCGTTTTGCTCAAGTCTGAGTTCGGTTATTGTTGTCGGGGAAAACCGTTTTGCTCAATTCTGGGTACGATTATTGCCGTCGGTATTACTATTTTGTTTTCATGTGCCCTTGCTTCAGAGTTTTATTATTTGAAGTTCATACAACAATGTTGTCTTCCACTAAATTCGTTCGTAATTTAGAACCCTGTTCACAACAATGCTCAGAAGAAAATGCGTTTCTTGTTGGCAAATATTATTATTATTATTATTATTATTATTATTATTATTATTATTATTATTATGCCAACATACATGGCTGCGAATTCGATCCCTTCGATGTATAGACTTAGTTTGCTCTTGGCAACGATTTATCATTTATGTATTCTTTTAGGCATTTTACTCAATTAACATTGTCTCATAGTATTCTTAGTAATCCATTCATCGTCATTATTGTAATTAATTGTAATTGTATTTATGTGTAATAATTATTTTGTATTATGTTTTTGTTATATTTGTGCTGAACTGTAATTGGCCACTGGCTGTTGTACAACACATTAAATATAAATAAATAAAAATTATTATTATTATTATTATTATTATTATTATTATTATTTTGTCTAATGGCTGGTACTTTACTGTTCGCCATTCACCATTATAACAACACCGGATACCCAATAACAAAAAATGTTAAAAATATTGTTAAAACAAAACATTATGAGATGTAAATGTTGTATTTTGTTTTATGTCCTACAAATAAATTTGAATAATTAGTTTCGATTGACAATAATTTTTAAACTTTTCCAATGGTCACTTATTTCCGTCCCTCTCTCATAAATGCTTACAGTAAAAATTTCATCCAGATTGATTAATATTTGGCATAAAAAGATTGGCGTTGAATCAAGAAAAAGTAAACTTGTGGAAAAATTGATTTGAAAGCAACATTAATATATATGTAAATCATACTATTCTATATTCTATTCTCCTCCGCTACATTCGTCTACTAACGTCAGGGAGCCAACTTTAGAACAAAAAGTTACTAGATTTGTAATCAGAAATTTGTAAAAAAGAATTCTTTGATGAAAAAATAATTTTGGCAGCTCTTTAAATGTCACGTCCCCTTACAGCCTTAATTAAAAATAATAATAACCATATTGAAATAGTCAATAAAAATATTTTGAAAAATTTTCATGATTTTCAGTGGAGTCTCCCCTTAATGTATTATTTTTTTACCTTTTTCGTTTCGCACATCTGAAACATGTATGTAAAATTTCCCGGATTTTCAGTTTTTAAATATGGCAACCTTAGTCTAATACAGAGATCTGAACACACGAGCATAATCTTTACGCAACGTCAAAAGATGCGTCTAAACTCATTGCGTACAACTCTGCCGATTATTGATTTTACTCCATCTCCCCATCTGTCTGTCCGTTCTCCTTCTGTGCGTTTGTATCACAGTCCCTTACGAGTAATTCGCTGCCAATCTTTCTGTCTGTCTGTCCGTCCGTCCGTCCGCCCGTCCGTATGTCTCTCTGTTCGCCCATCTAGTCATCCATCTACATATTGATGGCTAAGTGATACCTCGTATCTACAAAAATGGTCATTTAGTTTAACTACATCATTATTATTATGTTCATAAAATTGGACAGTTCATTAATATTTTGTCCTCGAGTAGAAGATCGCGCAAAACAGAAGAATTTACAAAAAGTTTGCCTATTTTGAGAAAAATTAATTTTAAAAACATTTTTCTGCATGCATGCATACATGCATACATACATACATACATACATACATACATACATACATACATACATACATACATACGGGCTATTCCATATGAAATCGATCAGTAAAAAATCTCGCATTTTTTATACTCTAATTTTTCCCCTATTTATACAAGGTGCTGAGGAGAGTGCATTTGCAAAAATATACTATCGAAAGTCAAACGGTTTTCGTATTGTTGAGCGACAAATTTAGCGTATTTTAGAAAAACAAGCCTCTTTCAGCGCTCAGAACTCTGGAACCATTTACTGCAGAACATTGAACGAGAGCTCATTTTGAAGCTGACATTTGGTAGGTTATGATAAGAAGTAATCCTTATTTTTATTGTATACAGAGAGACAGATAATCTGATTTTACTTACTTTGAGGCTTTTTGCCCATTTGTAAAAATGTAAAAAAATATTGAGAAAAAACCTTGCATTATTAAGAGGGATTCGGCATTGTTTGCTTAGTGTCACGGCAATAGGTTTCGGGGGTATTAAATAGATCATTTTCACACGCCTAGACTTGAAAGGCGCAACACAGCACACACTGGCCGAGAGATGAAGATAAGCGGGCATTGGGCGTCATTTTACTCCTGTGTTTATGAAAACCTGTGATAAAGCTAGCCCAGCTATGCGCTACTAGACAAAACATCACGTGTTTATGTCTCCTGGCCTTGCTTGCTTAGGCTAGCTCCCGCCTCACAGTCAGCTGGTTAGTTCACGCGCGTACTATTTATTTTCTTTACTTGATTTTTCAATACTTTGTTATTAACGTTGCACCAGTAAAAAATACGTGTTTATTTGTACTTTCAATGCGGAATCTAACCATATATTTTAAAAATATTTTTTTCGTGGGCAAAGGTGTCTTAATTAAGAAAAATCGAAATTTCTCCATCTCCATAAAAAGTAAGAAAAACTGTTTACATGTCAATATAAACTTTAACTTTTCAGCATCAAAATAAACCATGATTTTGATCATTGGGTGAAAGGGTTTCGGAGCTACAACAGTTTAAAGTTGCTGATTTTATGAAAATACGATAAATTAAAATATTTTTAATTTAAACACTATGGAGTTCTGATGCCTCAAACTTTGCACAAAGCATTGTATCATAGTTGTCTACGGACAGAAAAAGTTTCATCGTATTTAAAAATTGGAAGGTCAATTTTCTCTATATTTCGGTCGATTTGAGATGGAATAGCCCATACATATACATACATACATACATACATACATACATACATACATACATACATACATACTGTCCGTTACTCAGGAGAAGACGAGCGGAAAGAATGTGACCTTCTTGACTATCGCTGCTGATTATTATAAACATCGCTCAGATAAGCATCCCAGTAGCCAGGTTATTACTCGTGCAGGAAACATGAGTAACAATGCGTATGGAAATTAAAGCTAAGTTGAACAGAAGGAGACCTAATGTTTCCGCTTACTACAGTACAAATATTGCACGTGTTGTCATACGTTATCTGTTCACATCCCTTACTCCTCAGTCCGCTCTCGTCTTCTCCTGAGTCACCGACAGTACATACATGGCTACATGCTGTCCGGAATTTGTATACCCCTGACTTTTACAATAGGCTACTGTGGGATTACTGATAGCTATTGTCCTGCGTTTCCTGTCCTGAAGCCTCCAAACGACCCGCAACAATGTAACTATGTATGGAGTATATAGATCGGCGGAACCCGATCCTACTACACAGTTCAGGTATGCTGTTCAATGAACATGCGAAAACAAAACAAAGCTGGGCGCTTGGAGATCAGTGCTCTAATAGAAGAATTTGGTAGCGATCACTTCATTCGGAAAGAAGAAAATGTATTTTATGAGAAAAAAGGAGAAATGTTTCATTTGAAACACATTGTAATGTGTGGAGACTCGTCAAACACGCACCTGTAATTTGTTTCATTTTAAGTTTGTACTGATACATTTGTTTTTCAATTTGTTAATTCCAACCTTTAATTAGATCGAAAGTATCTAAATGCATTTTACGTAGTACGCGTCCCCTCAATTCTGGGAAAGTCAGCTATAAAAATATTTTATATAAATAATCACACGTTACCTATCACTTCACAATTTTGAAAAAAAAAATGCTTAAATGGTTAAATCCACGACATTCTTATATAACTTCAATAGAAAAGCTTAATAAATTCGGTAAAATTCAATATAGTACATTATGCAACGAGCCTATAATGGTAGTAATTAAGACGCGAATATGTTTGTTTATGAAACGAGCGCAACGAGTTTCATAATTTTCATACGAGCGTCTTAATTACCATTATAGGCAAGTTTCATACGACTTTTATGCTCGACCATATTTCTAACTTGAAATTATTCATAAGTATTCATGTTATGGTTATGTAAGTGAGGAGCGGAACTGACCTGAATTGTGAGATGTGCGCAGACGCGAAAGTATTGATTTTTTTCCGAGGCACGAATGTCATTGACCTTGATATAATCTAGAGAATAACGTGAACATTATTCTTGATATAACCTGGAAATTTATTTAGAATTGAAACACGAGATGACAAATTGAATTTATTTGAATATTATTTACAATTAACGCTAATTATTATAGTAACAGAACATAACCTTCTGCGACAGTATTGGATTTCCAGCCTCCGTGACTTTTCGCTAATTGTCTTTCGATTGCATATCCGAGAATAATCGATACTTGCGGTTTTATAATGGTACAATGGTGATTTCTCATTGGCTGAACAACTGAATTATAATGAATAGGTGTACTTTAATGAGGTGCATTAAAGGGCTACTACCAGGTGTATAATTACTACATTTCGGCATGGTCGAGCATAAACATAAAATCGCGTCTTTTCATGGGACGCCATGTTCGTTTACTTAATTTTACATTGAAAGTAACACCTCGCTACGTCACAAGAACAATGAGCTTACGAAACGACAACAAACTCGCACTTCGGCGCATTACTGAATGCTCGAAATTATGCGTATCCAGGAGAAATGTACCGGTGCATGATCTGACAAAAAGAAAGTGCATAGAATTTCGATGATAATCGAATTTAATAGTATTAAACAGTTAACTACGATTTGTAGAAGAGATGATAGAAGCTAAACTGAACTACAAGGTATCTACTTTTAACCCCTCCACCAGATAGTTTTTAATCCCTGTCATTATTTCGCTTTTTCACGAATTCTGGACAGCTTACGCAGTTTCGAACTATTCTTAATTAAATAAATTCATCTATGAATGAACAACAAGCGTGTTGGTATTCGTTTCCATTAGATTGAAACGGTCTCGTGCGGCAAACGAACTTCGTATTATAGCAAAGTTGTTTCTTAATCCAAGGGCAAGGAATATTAACAGCAGTAATTATTCCAGGCTATTGTTAGGTTCCAGTTTTAAGTTATTATAATAAGCGCTATCAAGTAGTAACTTAAAACCAGATACAACTGCTAACGGTCAATATTCGTCGATAACGCGATAACATGCAATGTTCAAGGGCAGCTCGTTTCATATTCGTACCCCAACTTCAGTCGTGGACAAAGAATGAGTGGGTTTTCGTATTATCTGCGTAGACCTAATGACTTATGAACTCCGGCGAAGGCAATACACTACTTGAAGTTATCGCAACGTAATTTTTGACGTAGAACTGTCTTTGTATTCGGCACGATAGGCAGCCAACCAAACATTATTTAATGACGCTGTATCAACGGTGAGGTTATTTATCATCAGTAGAAATAGTAAAAGCATGTTATTCTGAAGATTCGCTATACGAGGCACATCCAGAAAGTAAGTTTCCCTATTCAAAAAGAAAAAGAACACTCACTTTCAGGAAAACATTTATTGGCAACAGGTACAGGAATGTTTCAGCTATTTTTCAACATAGCCACCATCAGAATTGAGACACATGTCGTATCGTGGAATCAACTTTTGTATCCCTCTGTCGTAGAACTCTGCCGCCTGTAAATGGAACCAGCGTGTGACAGATGTCTTCAGCTCTTCGTCGTTGCCAAAACGCTCACCGGAGGACAGGAATTTCTTGAGGTGCAAGAAAACGTGAAAATCGCTGGGAGCAAGATCAGGACTGTAGGGTGGCTGATCAAACAACTCCCAGTCAAATTCCGTCAAAACAGCTGCTGTGCGCCGAGCCGTATGTGGACGACCATTGTCATGGAGGAGCACAACACCTGCAGTAAGCATTCCACGCCTCTTGTTTTGAATGGCACGTCGCAATTTTCGCAGTGTTTCACAGTAACGGTCAGCGTTCACTGTTTCACCTCTTGGAAGGAAGTCAATGAGCAGAATGCCCTTCCTGTCCCAGAACACCGTGCACATCACTTTCCGTACCGACAGCGTCTGTTTGAATTTCGTCCTGACCGGAGATCCACTATGCCGCCAATGCATTGACTGCTGCTTGGTTTCCGGGGTGAAGTGCGAAATCCAAGTCTCATCGCCCGTGACGATCCTGTCGAGGAACTTGTCGCCGTCATCGTGATACCGTTGCAGAAATGTCAGTGTTGCTCCTAAACGTTGCAGTTTGTGTTTGGGTGTCAGGTTTTTCGGCACCCACCTGACACACACTTTTTTGAACAGCAGGTGCTTAGTGACAATCTCATGCAACAAGGATCGCGATATCTGCGGAAAATGGCTGCTCAGCTCCGTAATCGTGAAGCGACGGTTCTCCATGATGCACTGCCGCACCAGCTCAACACGATCATCATTGATGAGGGACGGTCGCCCACTGCTCTCTTCATCATGGACACTTTGACGACCTTCGGAAAACTGCCTACACCAGCGACGCACCATCTGCTTACTCATGATGTTCGGCCCATAGACCTGACAGAGCTGCCGATGAATTTCAATTAGCGCAATGCTTTGTGCATTAAAGAACTTTATCACCGACCGAATCTCGCAGGCGGTGGGAGAAGGAATAAGAGCTTCCATTTCGGACCACTGCTGCCGCGCTACTGGTACCAGGCAGGACCTGTGGCTGGCATATGATTGATACGTCATAGATCTGTTACGCATGCGCAATTGACACGACTAATTACGTTTACTTTCAAGGGGAAAAAAATCGGGAAACTTACTTTCTGGATGCGCCTCGTAGAATTATTCGACATTCGCTTTATAGTCTGAGAAAAACCTTGGAGAACCCTCAGTCAGGCAATCAGTCCAAGCGAGATTCAAACCCATCCTCAAGTATAGCTACGGGATAGGAATCTAACTTACTACAGAATGAGCTACGCTGGTGGCTTCTATATTACGAGGTGTGTTTGAAAAGTTCATTTTGTGACACAGAGATGGCATTAAAATCGTGTCGACAATGCAGTCATTGTTAGCACCCATTTTACATTAGTTCAAGCACGAGAAATAATAATTTTCTGTCGACTACATTTTGTGTAATTTAATTTTGAAGTTAGTGCGTTGAACAGATTGGCAAAAATGGAAAATATCGAGCTTCGTGCTGTCATTAAATATTTCGTAAAAAAGGGACAATGAGTCCAAGAGGCATTAAAGTAGAGCTGGATGCTACAATGGGGGAATCCGCTCCAGCATTTTCGACTGTGAAAAAATGGGCAGCTCTATTTAAATATGGCCGAGAGAGTGTGAAAGGCGACCCACGGAGTGGACATCCAGTAACAGCAACAAGTGAAGAAATCGTAAAAAAAATCCACGATATGGTGTTGAATTACTGAAAGTGCAGGAGATTAGCGAGGTTATGCGCATCTCAACTGAACAGGTGCGCCACATCTTAGTCATTGTCTTGGGCATGTCCAAGGTCTCCGCAAGGTTGGTTCCGCGCTGCAGTAAATTCATTGGAAATAGATTTCCGAATACTTGCAGAAAAGAATACACATGTTGAATAGACCGCAATGTATGGTGGTATATGAAAATAACATTATATATGATATAATAATATCATAACTATATTAAATACTGTATAATAAATAATGTAATGACTGAATATTACAGTGTATACTCTTTTCTTTTTCAAATGCAGTATTTGTAAGAGTGTTAGAACTATGCCACTGGCGTTCTGCAATGTACAGCACAATGCAATGTAACTGCAGAGCCCAGTCTGTACACTGTGTGTGTTATGCAGTGCAGCAACATCCGTGTAATCGGTGCTTTTACAATTTTGAGCGAACGTGGTATAAAATGTGGAGTGTTTCAATTAATTCAGAAAAATGTCAAGCTGTGTTATTCATCAAATGTAGAAAACGTCCAAGAGATGCAGGGAACACAGTACTGTTGGTGACTCAGGAGAAGACGAGAGCGGACTGAGGAGGAAGGGATGTGAACAGATAACGTACGTCAACACGTGCAATATTTGTACTGCAGTAAGCGGAAACATTAGGTCTCCTTCTGTTCAACTTAGCTTTAATTTCCATACGCATTGTTACTCATGTTTCCTGCACGAGTAATAACCTGGCTACTGGGATGCTTATCTGAGCGATGTTTATAATAATCAGCAGCGATAGTCAAGAAGGTCACATTCTTTCCACTCGTCTTCTCCTGAGTAACGGACAGTAGGTGGAACTTAAACTAAGAGGGATTCAATCCGACATCGAAGCTTGAATCCGGTGTGGCTTAGTGGATAAAGCACCAGCACATACTTACTTACTGGATTTTAAGGAACCCGGAGGTTCATTGCCGCCCTCACATAAGACTGCCATTGGTCCCTATCCTGAACAAAATTAATCCATTCTCTATCATCATATCCCACCTCCCTCAAATCCATTTTAATATTATCTTCCCATCTACGTCTCGGCCTCTCTAAAGGTCTTTTCCCTCCGGCCTCCCAACTAACACTCTAAATGCATTTCTGGATTCGCCCATACGTGCTACATGCCCTGCCCATCTCAAACGTCTGGATTTAATGTTCCTAATTATGTCAGGTGAACAATACAATGCGTGCAGTTCTGTGTTGTGTAACTTTCTCCATTCTCCTGTAACTTCATCCCTCTTAGCCCCAAATATTTTCCTAAGAATCTTATTCTCAAACACCCATAGTCTCTGTTCCTCTCTCAAAGTGAGAGTCCAAGTTTCACAACCATAAAGAACAACCGTATAACTATTTTATAAATTCTAACTTTCAGATTTTTCGACAGCAGACTGGATGATAAAAGTTTCTCAACCGAATAATAACACGCATTTCCCATATTTATTGTGTGTTTAATTTCCTCCAGTATAATTTATATTTGTTACTGTTGCTCCCAGATATTTGAATTTTTCCACCTCTTCAAAAGATAAATTTCCAATTTTTATATTTCCATTTCGTACAATATTCTCGTCACGAGACATAATCATATACTTTGTCTTTTCGGGATTTACTTCCAAACCTATCTCTTTACTTGCTTCCAATAAAATTCCCGTGTTTTCCCTAATCGTTTGTGGATTTTCTCCTAACATGTTCACGTCATCCGCATAGTCAAGAAGCTGATGTAACCCGTTCAATTCCAAACTCTCTCTGTTATCCTGGACTTTCCTAATGGCATACTCTAGAGCAAAAAAGCACCAGCACATAAAGCTGTTAATCCGGGTTCGAGTCCCGGTACCAGAGAGAATAACTGAGGAGCGTTTTTGCAAAAATCGATAGATGCAGAAATTTTCGAAAGTGAATTACATATGGATATCGTATGTTTTCTACCTTCGGAATCGATCTATGAAACCAGATTTACCAAAACTTGATTCATACCATATGTAGAGACTACCAAACCGTCCAGGTTTTTTCAAAACTCGATAGATCCTGTCACTTAGTGTAATTTCTGTAAAATCTTGAGTGCTGAATCTATCGACTTTTGCAAAAACGCTCCTCAATTTTTCTCCGTTCTACTGATTCTTCACCATATGGAAAGGTAGAATTACTGCAATGAAACTCTATTATGTACTTCGGTACATCACAGTAATATTGAATGTTAAAGACAATATATGGATTCATTCGCACAGTCTCATGCACGCACGCACACACACTCAAAGAAAAAAAAAAATACGTGCATTCCTTATTCCTAATAATTGAAAAGAAAACTCAGGAAATACAATAAACCAAACAAAGAACAGAGTGTAACTTGTATTTCTTGCAGGATGTATAAACATTATACAGATTTACTCCAACTAACGACTAGGTAATGAACTTTCCAACAAGCAAGAATCCTTGCTTGTAAGTCTTTGTCAAACTAGTGTTATTACTAAGAGTACAGTACCTTTAATTATTAAAATAAAATCAGACTTTGGCTCTCACCTGCCACAAACTGAAGCCCTAATACTTATCAGGATTAGGCCACAACATGTTACACGTCTTTCTCAGCTGCAGAAGATAATCTTCCTTCATTCCCATTAACTGTTGTTGACGATCCTATAGGGTAGATTACCTTACACAATACTACTTCGGGTAACTTAAAATGTGATGTTCTGTTTCTTTTTTAATATAAAAAGCTTTACTCGGATTAAGTTACATTCTTTCAAATTTCAATTCATTCTTAAAGCACAATGTAACTTTTATCACATATTTCACAGACGCTAACAAAACACGACATAAGGCTTAAATCACGTATTTCATGTCTGCTGCTGCTCGAGACAGCTTCCGTGCTTTGTTCCATCATTCGTTATTGTCTGTCTCGGCTGTGAGTATTGTCGAAGACTTGGACCGTTGCTAGAGTTTGTACGCCTTCGGAGGCTTCAGCTCCACGTACTGACTGTGTAGTCTCAACACCACGTATGCTTCATTTGCGAACACCCGGTGGAAAGGTGCAGGACTCTGCACAAACAACTGCGGACACAGGGCTGCATTGTGTGCATTGGCTGGCTCCTCCACATCCCACAACTCCACCATACTGCAGCCATTTCTACAAACACAACGCAACTCTTTCATTTCTGGTGCACGGAACGTAAATCTTTGTTAATCTTCAGCTTCAGCTATGTGCAAGTCAGATCTAGGGTATGAATTTTTTTATTTTATCAGGTTATTTTACGACGCTGTATCAACAACTCAGGTTATTTAGCGTCTGAATGAAATGAAGGTAATAATAATAATGATTTATTTTAGCTGGCAGAGTTAAGGCCGTAAGGCCTTCTCTTCCACTCAACCATCAAAAAGTGTATATACATATGCATGAACTTACAAAGAATTCAACAATTTGATTTAGATGAGAGTTACATGTATACAAGAGTTATTTACGAATTAAACAACAAAATACTATGAACTATTAATTAAACATTGAAATACAAACTATGTAGTAGAATTAAGCTAAAATACATAGAATGTTAATATATTTCAAATAATATTAGATAATAGAAAGATATTATTATGAGACAATTTTGAAAATACAGCACTATCAGGATGATGTCTAAAGAAAAAAGTAACAGTGTAGTCAGTGATAGTTAAAATCAGTATGATTGGAGTGAAATGCTAATAAGGTTATCTTTTAAGCTGTTTTTAAAGGTGTTTATTGTCTTGCAGCCCCTAATACTGTGTGACAAGGAATTCCATTGACGCAAGGTGGATACTGTAAAAGATGATGAATAACAAGATGTTCTATGAAGAGGTATACTTAGCGTGATCTGGTATTTACGTCGTGGTTAGAGTATAGATAAGAGAAATGAGACGAAAGGTAATTTGGTGTTGAGGTGTGCAGAATTCGAAAGAGTAAAGACAAAGAGTGTAAAGTTCTGCGTTCTTTAAGTCGGAGCCACGAGAGACTTGCGAAGGACGGTGATATGTGATCATATCGTCGGATGTTGCACACGTATCTGACGCACATATTCTGAGCTCGCTGATAATGGCGGTGAAATGAATCCGGGATCCAGCACCGAAAGTTATCCAGCATTTGCTCGTATTGGGTTGAGGGAAAACCCCGGAAAAAATCTCAACCAGGTAACTTGTCCCAACTGGGATTCGAACCCGGGCCACCTGGTTTCGCGGCAAGACATGCTGACCATCTATAATCTTTTCGCTGTAAGAAAAATCCTAATGTAAACAATAGCACGTGACTGAAGTGAGGCTTCATTGGCTGCTGTTTGGCGCCATAGATTCTCAGTACGTGTTCCCGCTTACTGTTGTACATTCTGTTTCATGTTAAACATTTCCCGTTACTCGTCAAGTAGGCCTAACCTCACTACTATGCATTCGTTTGCTTAGGAAACATTTACTTTATAATTACTACAATTAAATTATTTTTAAGTCTTATGTCTTCACAATGGATATTTGAGGATACAGAAACCATACTTCAATACTAGCCTACGTGAACAACAAACTACGAACTCAAGTGACGCCAGCTTGTTACAAGAACAGACTACCTCGGTACTACTGTTGGTATTCATCCGCGTTCATAGTACATAACAAAATATAAAAGTAGCTTTTCTTTTATATAGCGTTTTACACATGAGTGAAGTTAAATGTTTCATCGTATTTAACAACTGGAATTCAATTTTTTATTTTCAAATAATACAAGATTGTGGTTTCCAAATACGAACTATATTTTCCTGCGTCATGTGAGTGTTTCGACTGGGAGCCAATCACGGGTATGACAGCCACGTACTTATGTTTACATTAGGATTTTTCTTTCAGCGAAAACAGTATAGGGTACGAATGTTTGCAAGTTATCAAAGAGATGTATTATCGCCGCGGCCTCATGCTTAACATGTCGGCATCATAGACTACAATAACGTGCGGTGTGCTTTTAAAACGTAATTCTGCCGACCAACTGTTGCTCTGTAGGTTTCAATCTAAGCGTCACGTTGTCACGACTACTTCCTCCATAAGAATAAGCACTAGTTTGTTATATTGTTAAATGGCTATTATTATTATAATTATAATTATTATTATGACCAGCCTCATGGTCTAGTGGTCAGAGCTTCTGGCTATAGTTCATGAGGTCCCGGGTTCGATTCCTGGTTAGAGCACAGGAATTTTTCCTTAAAGGGATTATTCCTGTATTCGTCCACGGTCTGGAATTTAGGTTAAGTTTAGATTTAAGACCTCTCCTGGCACCACATTATCATAATCATCCTATCACATCATCGGGGTAATGTAACTCCGCCTTCCAGGCGCCCCAACCTCAGAAGTGGGTTACAACTAAGCCACGGCCAGGAGAGAAGACCAGAAATGTCGAAAGACAACCTGGTGGCATTGGATTAAAAATAATAATAATTATTATTATTATTTCATATACGAGTATGTTGACATTCTTAACTCTTAATAATAACTCCTTAATAATAATTTTTAATCACATACCTTAATGTTCGTCCTCAGCACAAGACATTGCAACCTCGGTTTTAGTCCACGTGGATTAGACAAGTAGGTGTCATTTAATAATGGAAGCAGCTTATTGGTTGCAATATTGAAATTGAGGCGAGTGATTATAGCAGTGACGTAAGAAATTGAAAACAATAATGCAATTAAAACTTCAAAGATCTGCCGAATGTAATGCATGAGGCCGCTCAAAGACCTGCCGAATGTTAACCATAAGAGCGCGGCGATAATACTATGTTTTGTTAGGGTACGAACATGCAGCTTTAAGACTAGCAGTCTCTGCTAGCAGTTTTGTGAAACACATTTATCATGTCGTAACATCTAGATTGTTATAGATTTCTGTGTTTGGGGTCATGCAAAAAGCCTGGTTTGCACTTCTGAGTTTAACACACTTCAGGAATTGCAATTTCGGATTGAACATGCTTTTAATCAAAAAAGGAATGATCCAGGACTGCCCAAGAAGATTTGCAGCTCACGACAGAGAAAATTGCAACATTGTGTTCAGATGCGTGGACAGCATTTTGAACACCTTCTGTAAGTAGAATTCAGTTAAGTATGTCTGCACGTCTGCTCTTAATCAGTGAGGAATCTCAACAGAAAATGTGTATTATCTCGACAATAGTTAATTTGCGGAACAATGAGTATTAAAGCTTTTTTCTTTGGGTTAGTTTATGCTCTTCATCTGTAAATTATTGACTATCACTTTTGAAACACCTTGTATACACACATTCCAAGACAGACACTGGTACACACATAGGCCTACCGAGTACAAACACATTGGCGTACACTAGGGTTGGGTGTACACACACATATTAAAACCTTCTCTAATTCTTTCATTCATACATTACATAGTTAAAATTATATACATTCCACACAAAAAACAACACACAAGCAAGATACAATTTATGAATTCAGCTAGGTCTGTACCTGTTTTCCCTAAAGCACCACGATTCTTCGAGGACAACATATTCCACTTGGAGCTGAGACAGGATTCTGAACACTTCTTGTGGACCCTTACGGCTGAATACTGAATAAACTTTCTTTGTTCGTTCTCTGGAAAGTAATAGGAAAACATCACAAGTAACACAAACTTTAAGATACAAAATATGGTACTAAATTTCTTCAAATGAAGAGAGAAATCCGGGCACGCAGCTGTGAAAAAAACTACTGTATTGTTGTTGTTTTCTAATGCCAGGCGTTTGACAATAAAGTCATTTGACCTCTTGTAGTTCAATATTTTTCAAAGATATTATCATGGTTTATCATAATATCAAGATATTATTTATGGCTGTGAAACCTGGACTCTCACTTTGAGAGAGGAACATAGGTTAAGAGTGTTTGAGAATAAGGTGCTTAGGAAAATATTTGGGGCTAAGAAGGATGAAGTTACAGGAGAATGGAGAAAGTTACACAACACAGAACTGCACGCATTGTATTCTTCACCTGACATAATTAGGAACATTAAATCCAGACGTTTGAGTTGGGCAGGGCATGTAGCATGTATGGGCGAATCTAGAAATGCATATAGAGTGTTAGTTGGGAGGCCGGAGGGAAAAAGACCTTTAGGGAGGCCGAGATGTAGATGGGAAGATAATATTAAAATGGATTTGAGGGAGGTGGGATATGATGATAGAGAATGGATTAATCTTGCTCAGGATAGGGACCAATGGTGGGCTTATGTGAGGGCGGCAATGAACCTCCAGGTTCCTTAAAAGCCAGTAAGTAAGTAAGTATTATCATGGTCAGCCACTGAAGCACAGATTCTGAGGTGTTCCGAATCCATTTCTTGGTTTGAGTTGCACAATGGGCAGTTAGGGGACTGATATATTCCAATTCTATGCAGGTGTTTGGCCAAACAATCATGGCCTGTTGCCAATCTAAATGCGGCTACAGACGAAATCGGGAATTAACTGTGGATTATGATGCAGAGAGTTCCATTTTTTCCCATGGGATTGTGTTATCAAATTTTGTTTGTTGAAGTCTAAGTATGTAGATTTAATAAATCTTTTCACAGAGTAATACGTAGATTTAGTAACAGGTCTGTAAGTAGCAGTGCTGCCCTTCTTTGCAAAAGCATCCGCATTCTCGTTTCCCAGGATTCCACAATAGAATAGTAGGCTATCCATTGGAATACAATTCTTTTATTGAGTGATATTAATTGAGAGAGCATTTTAGTTATTTCTGCTGTTTGAGATGAAGGTATGTGTTTAGAGACTATTGATAGAATAGCTGCTTTGGAGTCTGACAATATAACTGCATTCTTAAATTTATTGATGTGGCATAGAAGATTCCTGAGACTTTCACTTATTGCAATGATTACATACCAAAGATTATGTCGACAGAAATATTTTTCGATTTACAACCAAACTGTCACTAGGATCGTATCTCCATGTACCCAGGACCAAGTTATGGTTAAAATATTTCATACTTGTGCCTGTATTTTAGACAGACATTTATAAATTAATTAATTATTCTATGGTACGTATATTAAATAAAATAAATATCAGCAGAGAAAATATGTAAAAAGCAGTTAGAATGGTTTCAATAATTTCATCCGTTACAGGAATAATGAATAACAATTACTTAAGACACAACTCTCAAGATTATCTTCAACAACAGGTGCCGGTAATGTTCCACCTGAAATTAAAAAATTCAATAATATTATAGGCATGCCATAATAAATCCTCAGTTTTGGCTGAAAATCCTAATGATTTAGCCAATGCAGCTGCACATAAAACACTGACAGAACCAAGGCATGAAATTGATTTTATAATATTACGAATCCTCTTAATTGCGTGAAACATTTAAGTGGTTGGTGGTTGTTCGACTTTATGGGTTTGGATATCTGTAGGTTATGAGGCCTACAAAATAAATTGAAAACATTACACATGTTGAATTTTTAAGTTACTAGTACTTTATTTGTATCCTTTATGCTATGCACTAAAAGGAATTCGAAATTTCCTTCCGTTGCTTCTCAAGAAGAATTTAATGCAGTCGCTCTTGATGCCTCATTTTGATTACTGTGACACTCTCTACACTGACCTTAACATGAGACTGACAGACTACAGCGTGTTCATAATGCATGTGTTCGATTTATTTGCAATGTCCGTAGATCTGACCTATCACACTTTCACTAAATATGCTGTCCTGGGTCCGTCTCAAAGAGCGAAGAACTATTTACTCTCTCACTTTACTCTTCAATATTCTTCAGAACTCTAACCCTAGCTACTTAGCTTCTTGTTTTCAACATTTGTCCTCATATCACGAAATAGACACTCGCTCACAACACCATATCACACTCTCCATTCCTAAACATAGAACATCCTCCTACTCTTCATCTTTCACCGTCTCTGCAGCTCATCTCTGGAACTCTCTACCACAACATGTCAGAGACTGTCGGACATTGTTATAAGCCCTTTTCTCTGCGATAGTTTTGTAAAAATATAGACTATATATTTCTTTCCTTCCTTTCCTCTTTCTATCCTCTTTATCAGCTGATGAATTTATTATCATAGCCTTTTTATTGTGAATTTTATTTAATTTTCGTATTGCTTTTCTTTTTTATTATTGTTTTATTACATTCCATTTTGTTATATTCTTCCTTACGTTTTCCATATTAACTATTTGTATTAAATGAGTTGTTTTTACTATATTCCAATGTATTTACTTTCTTTTTTTCTATTATGATATTTTTTTATGTTGTTTAGTGTCGATTTTATTATGCTATTATTATTATTTTTTTTTGTAATATGTTAGTATTCTGTTCTTTTAACTTTTTGTTAAATTTTAACTGCTTGTATACTTTGTGACCTGGTAGAATGTAAAAGAAGGCCCTACGGCCTTAACTCTGCCAGTATAAATAAAGAATTATTATCATCATCATCATCATCATCATCATATCCCTCACATATTAGACCCTACAGGATCTGTTACGGTCTCATGCCAGCGCTTGCGTGGTCTTCCCAATTTCCTCTTTCCTCTTGGTACATAAGTAAGAATCTGTTTAGGCCATCGTGTGCGATCCATCCTTTCGACATGTTTTTTCCACTGAAGTCGATATTGTTGAACAAAATTAACTATAGGATCCATTTTGAGTTCCTGCAATATGTCCACATTTTTACGGTGTTCCAGCAAAGAGCATCCCGCTGTTCGTCTCATGAACCTCGTTTCAGCTGTCGTCAGCCTTTGCTCATAAGCTTTTCAGATTGTCCATGCCTCGCTACCGTAAGTGAGGACCGGTCGAGCTAGTGTCTTATATACCTTTAGCCTTGTATGTTTCTGAACATGGGAGGATTTGAAGACTGCGTTAATTATGCCAGTGATTTTTATCAATTTAGATATTTTGTTCGACATATCTTCATCAGTGATGTAAGAGAGGTTATAACCTAAATAGTTAAATGAATTAACACGTTCAATTAAAGTATTATTTATCATGATCTTACTTGGAATTGGGTTCTCTCCCGAAAATGCCATGACTTTTGTTTTCTCTTTTGAGATTTTCATATTGAAATCAGAGGCGATTATTTGCAAATTGTAAATGGCTCTTTGTAAAGCGTCCTCTGTTTTAGCGATAATAACCTGATCGTCAGCAAACATTAGTGTATCGAGAACTGTGTTTCGATTAATTTGAATTCCAGCATGATGACTTTGCCTCCAAATGTATAAAATATGGTTCATATATATAATAAACAACAGAAGGGAAAGACCGCACCCTTGTCTAACACCTTGGTTGAGGGAAGTCCAGCTAGTAGTTCCGTTCAGTTCTTATGGCAATTTCATTTTGTTGATATAAATTATAAATGGAGAGAATGATTTGGTTTGGCACATTATCATAGCGTATTATTATTATTATTATTATTATTATTATTATGTTGTGCATTGCATCAGTTTCCTGCTGCTAAGGAACAATGATATGTTGCAGGTTGTATCGGCACTAAGGACCAAGATGAGCACAGAGTAATACACAAATGCTAACGGACTATTTCCCAAACAGGTGCCCACTTGAACGTTTCATGCTGAAAATAGCAACATACCTGAGTTCCGAATTCTCGTAGTGAGGGTGGTTAACAATTGGTCTTCTAGTGGACAACAAGAGGTTGGCCATGACGGGCATTGGGCCAGCAAACACAGCTCGAGGATTTGTTTCAGTCTTAACCCATATCAACAGCTCCTCAAACGGAACATTGCTATATTCACCTGAAATACAATTATTTAGAACTGTCACTAAACATTAAGTATCTCTTACGCACTTTGCAAAACATTAACTTAATTAGGATCTAGTTATAACTCTATTATAATTCTCACTGAAGAGGACAGAGTTTCGAATCTAGAAAGATCACACGAAATTTGTGATAGACATGGCAACTGTGGAGCAGATATTTTCGAAAGACGTATCTGTGTTTCCCCTACCAGTATTACTGGTACAGCACTAATGCTCCACTGTCACCATATCATTTTATCTCTTAAAGTTTACATATTTAAGAAAGGCTGTTAAATAATAATGAATAATCAACTACTATATTGGCCCGAATCTAGTACAACCCCAATTTTTCTGGTGTTCTATATAGAAAAATCTTCTTCTTCTTCTTCTTCTTTCCTTCAAGTATTAGGCCAAATGGCCTGTTACGATCTCACAGTTGAATTTTCAATCCAGCGCTTCTTTGGATGACCGAGAGATCTCTTCCCGTTTGGATGATAGTAGAGCATGACTTTTGGGATTCTATCTCTATGCTTGCGATGCAGATGGTTTATCCAGTTGTTCTGATAATGTTTTACGTGATTAATTACAGGTTCTAGTTGTAATTCTTCCATTACATCTTCATTGCGTTTGCAATCCCACTTCGTGTATCCCGCTGTATCTCATAAATTTCATTTCATTAGCAATTATTCTGCTTTCGTCTTTCTTCCTCAATGTCCATGCCTCACTGCTGTAACAAAGTACAGATCTCGCCAAGGTCTTGTATAGACGAATTCTAGTATGCCTTTGTACTAGGGAAGGTTTCATAATGTTGTTAATTATTCCCATTGTTTTGGTGTATTTAGAAATTTTCTGTGAAATGTCTACTCCATCGAAAAAAGATAATGTGTATTCGAGATATGTAAAAGAGTTTACTCTTTCTAATATTTTTTAATCTAAACATATTTTGCTAGGCACAGGGTATTCTCCGTAGAAGGCCATAATTATATAGAAAAATGAAAGTACAATAAAACTTATTCGATACATTAAGCACTTACAAGTTTTTCACTTATTCATCAACTTTCCTCGAAATTAGGATTACTTTGAAAATATACGAACGTGAAAATATAGTATGTAGTCATTGTTAAAATGCGGCCCACTTTGAAATTCGTGGAAATTCAAAGCTGTCCATGCTTGCCTCCAACAATCTTGTATCCTTTACTGATGCTGTTATTGCTTCAGAGAGAGTGAAATATTTTGTAACACATCATGATATAAATGAATAGATTCTGAAAGAGTTATACCAATTTGATGGCATAGTTCAGTGGCCGGGAGGAAAAAGGTCTTAAGTAAAAATTTTATACTTTTCAGGAGAGCAGTAGAAAAATTGAAATTGGTGTCAATTATAGAGTTTTTTTAATTAAGAGGTTTTTCCTTTTTGTTTATATCTCTTCTAAAATAGGTAATGTTGCTCATTTAGTAATTTTCTTGATTACTTCCAAAATAGCCGCACTTAAGCCCTTTTAAGACTAGAAGCCAAACTGAGTAGAAGGTACCATTTAAACATAAGACCTTTTTCATGTCAAAATAAATGAGAAATGTAAATTATTAGAAATGCAAAATGGGTCTTAAACAATTATAGGACTGTTTACCCTGATACTTAAAGTTTTAAAAGGAAAGGGCAACAGTATGTGATAAAATGGCTAAAATACAAGTTAGACCTTTGTAATAGGCAAGCATGGAAAGTAAACATGTGATAGTTTGTAAGGAATAAAGTATTAAATATTCTTAAGTCCTTTATTCTGTGTGTGCTCAATTCAAGAAGTACTTAGGACATTTGGTAATGCTCTATAAATCCAGTCAGGAGTCTTATTTGACTTTAGCCGTTTTACCAGATTGTAGATAATTGTTTCTGCTTTCAGAATATATAAAAATCTCATTTTCACAAAAAATTGACTTAAGACCTTTTTCCTCCCGGCCACAGAGTTTATTCTTTAGGAACAAGCAATTCTAAATGATTGCGGTTTTAGTGCTACTTGGTAGACCTGCTTGTATAAAAAAAATTCAGGAACCTAGCTCAAACCATTTTCAAGTTTAAATAATATTGTTTTTATTTTGTGTTAGAAGAAAATACTGATATTTGACCATTTTTTTAAACGAATTTATTTTTTATCAGACAATCCATCGAAGGTAGAGAAGTGCTCTTGCATCATATTGTTGATATGACCACAGTATAAAGAAGATACAGTAGAGACAACTCTTGTCGGCACCTTTGATGTTGTTGGTACTAAAATCAAACTTAGGGAGGTGTAGTTCTCAATGAATCCAATCATGTCGCTAGTATCGGCAGCGCTAACAGCTGATTTTAGCGATCAGCTGTTCAGACATGCTAAACTTTCAGATGAAACTTTGTATTAACTGTTGTAATTATCCCTTTGTTCTGTAGTGATATTTGTGTCTTATTATGTAGGTCTAATGAAAATTCACTTTTTCTTTTCAAAATACATATAAAATTGCAGTGTTTATGATTGAAGTAAAACATAGACTACTATTAGCGAAGTGCTTACCGTTTTATTCTGTTTCTTCATATCTATTGCATTTCTTTCCATATAATGTTATTAGCTAGTCAACAAAATTTTATTATATCCATTGTTGACGTAACTTCATCGAAACGAATGTCATGATCTATGTAGCTAATGATTCAATATTACGTTACCAACATAAGCATCTACCAGTGACTTTAAAATTAGCGTCAATTAGTGAATATTTTCATGATGTTTATATACGGAAGTAATTATTATTATGATTATGTTGCCATTCCTTTGCCTCATGTCTTTCATATTGTTAAAAGATGAGTAATGAATGTTTTCAGTTAATATTAAATTATGCCAGCCTGTCATAGATGGAGATCCATCTGGTGGAGGTTCCAGATAATACACCCGGTTTCGTGACATGCACACTCAGAATTTGTTCCCACGAAATGGGCTAGTTGACCTTACTGTATCTTCTTTATACTGTGATATGACATGTATAAATACACACAAAAAATTTCATCATAGAATGTTGGATAGTTTTTGAGTTATGAGGGAAACGCTTCATCACTGCACAGTGAACTGAATTTTGAAAAGGTCCACACCTGTGGAGTAACAGCTACCGCATCTGGACGGGAAACCAGGTGGCCCGGGTTCGACCCGGTCGGGACAAGTTACCTGGTTGAAGTTTTTTCCGGGGTTTCCCTCAACCCAATAAGAGCAAACGCTGGGCAACTTTAGGTGCTGGACCCCGGACTCATTTCACCGGCATTATCACCTTAATCTCTTCCAGACACTAAATAACCTGAGATGTTGATAAAGCATCGTAAAATAACCTACTAAAAAAAAGTTGAAAAAAAAAATGTAAATAATTTTTTTTTTTAAATCGTAAAAATATTTTTTTCATATAGCAGAAGGACAGTGTTTTAAACATACTAATTTTCATTATTGTACAAGATACAGTAATGGAGAAAAAAAATGTTGAATATTTCCAAAATTTTACTGCTGTAAGCTGTACCCAACCCTTTAAATTTGTACAATTGTAATTTATATTTTCGTGAAACAAGCCTCTGGAAGTAATTTCTTTTTAGAAGGATTTCTCGTTTAGACTTCTTTCATGGCAGAAAGGACTAGGCTGAAACATGTTACATCTAATTAATCAAAAAATAAAGACTAATCTATCTAAAGTGATGATTAGTTTGTTCCCAACTTAAAATTGTACTCAGTTTAAACAATAACCCAAAACATATAATATTTTTCCAGGTAAATGAAATAAAATAAAATAAAATATAATCTTTTTTTACAAATGGCTACAGATATCCTGAAAATTTGAAACAATTTGAACAGTACGGTTTATAAAACTAAATACAAATATTGACATACGGAATACTGTACTTAATAAAATTTTACAGGAGAAAGAGTTCATCCAAAGGGATGGACTCGGGAAGAGTACCCAAAACGCTCGTTGCATTTCCGTGTTGAATTGCAATACTTAAATGTTGACGCAAATAAGTAGTGCAATGACGATCACCAGTAATGGAGATCAAAATTTGGCCAATTTGAGATACCAAAACTTTAGCGTCATGACTCCAAGGACCAAGGCTGAAATAAATTATAACACGAGTATGGTTTTATGGTTTTCATATGGTTGTTTTTATGAAAAAAAAACACACACATCATACTAGATTCGGGCCAATGTGATATTTATCTTAGACACAACAACATTCATAAAACAATTGGATTACCTAAGATATTTCTCTGCTCACTGAGATTACGGATGCCTCGCACACTCATTCCACTGATGATGATCGCCAAGATGGCCCAGTGCACTTCGATTGTTCTTATGAATCGAATATACTGCAATGAAAAAACAATTTTCAGGTTCACATCAGAATACAACTAAATGTCATCAATAGGTCTCAATTGCGAGCTTCAAGAAGCCATGATGGAAGGCTTAGAAAACAATTCTCAACTGTGAGAGACAAAAGTGGCAGATGAAGATTTTAAACTAAGAAATATCATTGTAATAACTATCTTCACCCACAAAGTTAATTGTTACGAAATTACAGACGCTGCAAAATTATTGAAATGGTGTCAAAGGAGATGAAATTGTTTCTTTTGAAGGAAATAGAAGCAAGAAAAGATAATTCTGTAGCACAAATTATCAAAATATATATCTTAATATTATGAAATAAATATATTTAAATCGTATTAGTACATGTATGTTAGGCTGACCAGATGTCCCCGATTTCCAGGGACAGTCCTCAGTTTTGAGTTGCTGTCCCGGAGAGCAAATGTCCCCGTTTTTGTCCCCGGAAGTTTTGATTTTGTTTCAATGACATTTTACACGTGAATATTTAAGTATCATGATGGAACTGCTGCGATTCATGCACATTTCAGAATGGTTCTCAGTATGAGACAGAAGACCCAGCGAGCACAGTATGAGATATTCTGCATACCATCTTTGTCTTCATTCGCATTGCTCGGAAGCGTCCATTTTTAAGTAGTTCAAAAAATGAAAAGTTTTGTGACAAACCAACAGGTGAAAATTGGTATGATGTTTTTCAACATTTCAAAAAAAATTCTATTCCATTTAAAAATCTTCTCAAAATAGTGTCATTAATTATGTGTCTTTCAGTCAGTAATTCGTCAGTTGAAAGACTTTTCTCCACAATGAACTCAATCTGGACTGATGAAAAGTCAAGAATGAAAATTGAAACAGTCTCGTTACAAGTGAAAACAAACTTTCATTTCTCATGTGAAGAACTTAGTGTTAAGCTGTATGGGAACGTACAGATCCTTAAAAAGATATATTCTTCAGACAAGTACTTGTAAAATGTTTGTTTAGAGTTCAGTGTGTACAATATTATGTGAAAGATTTCAATGCTTGCGTCAGTACTGAAATTGAATTCTTAGTGACCATAATTATGCATAGAAGTTATGTGTGTTTATTCATTTAATTCAAAATGTTAAGATACTCTACAAATTTAGTGTGCAAAGTTCTATAATTGTATCTACAGTTACATGTATTCTCTGCAACATTTCAACGGATAGTGACTAGATAAGTGTTTGTGGTTTTTCTTGAAGTTGCCGATGTCCCCTGTAGGACCATAAAAAATCTGGTCAGCCTAATATATGTATTAGTCTCCTTTTATTGGTAGAGAATACTAGACAGTTCACTAGTATCTAAGTTACAAAGACTAATACTTCTGTAGAACACAACCATAAAACTTCATTGTAATTTGTAAGTATGGAACGGTAAAGTACTATTGTACAAAGGTTTCTGTGGAACAGAAACTCTAGTATTTTTACTGCTTACTAAAGAATTTACTTGTAATGTATAACATCGTACCTTTGTGGAATAGGTCCTAGTAGGCATTCTTTTTACATTACTGTTGTTGTCATCTATTCTTTACAGTTCACCAGTTTTCGCAAATTCCATTTCTTTGATAAACTCTAGAACACTATTTACCAGATTGCTATGAAGAGCTTCTACACCTTTTTCAGTTGTATTTCAGAAATTATCAATTGTATTTCAGATTTGTCATTTGTATTTCAAATTAGTCAATTGAATTTCAGATAGTATCAATTGTATTTCAGAAGTTACGGTTGGCACCTTATTCTCCATTGTTAAATCCAATCGAGATCATTTGGTGTAAAATGAAGACGTACGTAAAAACCCATCTTGGAAGTCCTGACGTCATAGCGCCTGGTTTTGTAGGTTAATTTACCTAGTGTAGAGAGTAAAATTGATGAAGCAACACACATAATATTGTTGGTGGTGATTGTGCTTGTGCAGTACAACACAGTACAATTCATCAAGCTGCAGATTTAGCTATGATGAATATGCCTATTGACGCTAAAATGCAATAAAGTTGAGGATTTTTTAAATCCATTTTTCATTTTTTAAATATATGTTAAAATCTCAAGTAGGCCTACATTTGTTATTTTGTGAAATAGAAGTCACTATGTAATCTTAAATGCATTGCTTATTTTCTGAAATACATTTGATACCATCTGAAATATAATTGACAAATCTGAAATACATTTGATCGGTTCCGGACAATTGGCCACAGAAAATTGGTAACTGGGACAATTGGCCACAGAAATTTGGCAATAGGGACAATTTGCCACAGATAGACAATTTGCCACACCATCCATTATCCAAAAATAGGACCGTAACAATTTATTTAAATGTGAATTAGTGGCCCAAGAAACTAGTTCGATTAATTAAAATGTGTCTCAGTGAAACATAGAGCAGAGTCCGTATAGGTCAGTTTCTATCTGATGCTTTTCCAATTCACTGTGGGCTAAAGCAGGGAGATGCACTATCACCTTTACTTTTTAACTTCGCTTTAGAATATGCCATCAGGAAAGTTCAGGATAACAGGCATGGTTTGGAATTGAACGGGTTACATTAGCTGCATTGTCTATGCGGATGACGTGAATATGTTAGGAGAAAATCCACAAATGATTAGGAAAACGCGGAAATTTTACTTGAAGCAAGTAAAGCGATCAGTTTGGAAGTAAATCCCGAAAAGACAAAGTATATGATTATGTCTCGTGACCAGAATATTATACGAAATGGAAATATAAAAATTGGAGATTTATCCTTCGAAGGGTGGAAAAATTCAAATATCTTGGAGCAACAGTAACAAATATAAATGACACTCGGGAGGAAATTAAACGCAGAATAAATATGGGAAATGTGTGTTATTATTCAGTTGAGAAGCTTTTATCATCTAGTCTGCTGTCAAAAATCTGAAAATTAGAATTTATAAAACAGTTATATTACCGGTTGTTCTGTATGGTTGTGAAACTTGGACTCTCACTCTGAGAGAGGAACATAGGTAAGGGTGTTTGAGAATAAGGTGCTTAGGAAAATATTTGGGGCTAAGCGGGATGAAGTTACAGGAGAATGGAGAAAGTTATACAATGCAGAACTGTACGCATTGTATTCTTCACCTGACATAATTAGGAACATTAAATCCAGATGTTTGAGATGGGCAGGGCATGTAGCACATATGGGCGAAACCAGAAATGCATATAGAGTGTTAGTTGGGAGACCAGAGGGAGAAAGGCCTTTAGGGAGGCCGAGACGTAGATGGGAGGATAATATTAAAATGGATTTGAGGGAGGTGGGATATGATGATAGAGACTGGATTAATCTTGCACAGGATAGGGACCGATGGCGGGCTTGTGTGAGGGCGGCAATGAACCTTTGGGTTCCTTAAAAGCCATTTGTAAGTAAGTAAGTGAATTAGTGGCACGTTGTCCTCCGGTTCAAAATACAACAACCACCTTTCTCCTTGTACGGTCTTAATATATCTGTCGGCTATAACGTTCAGTTCGTCAATATTCCTTGGTTCAGGTGGTAGGTGCAGCTTCCTGGCACGGCGCACAATTTTTTAACAGATGGTTTCTTCAGTAGATTCACATTGGCTTCGCTTGCAATACGCTGTAACTCATTTTGAATAATGACAGACGTTGGTTCTCGGGAAGTCCCCGCCCTTGCCTTCATGTTCTCTACACATTCCTTTGCCTTAATCCTTCCCCAGTCTGCAGAATGATTCTTGTGTTCAGACGGTTCTTTGACGACACTGCTTCCATCTTCTGATAACGTGACTGTTGCATTACACCCGCCACACGTCACAGCGCCAAACAACTCCATTCTTATTTTCTCTAAGTCTCGTGTACATGTAGCTAAGATATACTAATTTGTCAGAGCCTCTTTCTGATTTTGTGGAGCAAATTTCTTCTGCCATAGTTCCGAATTAGTTTACAGCTTCTAGATTTGTCTTGTGTTACCATAGAAATATATTATAAATTGTTGCGAATTTGAGTATTGCCTTGAATTTTAATGTGTGGCTAATTGTCTTTGATACGAATTTCAATTATGTGGCGAGTTGCCTCTGTGGTCAATTTTCTGTGGCGAGTTGTCCCCAACCCACATTTGATACCATCTGAAATACAGTTGACAAATCTGAAATACAATTGATACTATCTGAAATTGAATTGACAAATCTGAAATACAATTGATATTTTCTGAAATACAACTGGAAAAGGTGTAGATTGCTATGAAGAACTTCTAGTTCAGTTCAGTGGTATAAAACGGACATTCTTTCACGTGCAAATGTTTCACAGACAGGTATGTGGGCAGTTGTATTTACCAGTAAATTACATTTTTCTACATACGGGTGTGTGTAAATGCTTCCTGGGAGGACAGTGGTAATTAATATGAGAAGCACTCACTCTTCTGGAAGCCAGTAGTGAAGCGATGATGCAAAGCTGTGGTGTGAGGAAGAGCTTGAGCCTCATTACAAGGCCGGCCATCACAGCGAATGCTGCCAGCTGAAGAATGTTGTACAGAACTTCTGGATCAACGTAACTTGCAAGTCGATTATCCGATCTGCTGGAGAAGTGGGAAAATCAACATAAGCAAAAATGCAATCAATCCAAGTGTTCATTTCTATTTAATGACAGGTGTTACTTACACTTAAGTATTACACTGCAAGCAACAACTAGCTTGATGAGTTAATGACTGAATTTGGTATAATTTTCCTCTATTCAATACCTAATTCCCTCTTTACCCTTTCCTATCCAGTCCTCTGACTAAACTCTTACTTTCTTCGACCCCGACAGCATTAGAGCATTCGAGGCCTTTCCTTCCTCCTCTTTCTACTTTTCTGTTCCTAGTGCTGACCTGCTATGGCACTAAAATCGTCCTCCAGTGGCTTAAGGAGGGAAAGCTGGTGATCAACAAGATCTCCCAACTAGGTCCAGTGGACCCGTCGACCAACAGCAGGTGTGGTCCTCCAGACATTCTGGGGTTGTGTGTGAATCAAGTAGCCACCAAAACGTTAAAATATGGTGTTCACTTAAATCGGCTACAACTTGCCATTTTCTCAAACCAAGAAATGGATTCGGAACACCTCAAAATCTGTGCTTCAGTGGCTGACCATGATAATATCTTTGAAAAATATTGGAGTGCAAGAGGTCAAATGACTTTATTGTCAAACGCCTGGCATTAGAAAACAACAACAACATTTGTAAATAATTTTATTATTATGATTATTATTATTCCGAAATTGTACTCTAGATACATTATTATATGCAGACGATCAGGTTCTTTTTGCTACAAATGAAGACGAACTGCAATACTCAATATATCAGCTGAATATAATAGCACAAAATTTCAATATGAAAATTTCCCCAAACAAAACAAAAATCATGGCATTCCAAGGTAAACAGCCAGTTAGGAGTAAAATTTGCATTGGAACCCATATGTTAGAACACGTAAACTCATTTAAATATTTAGGTTATAATTTGATATATTTACCGGTTACTGATATATCTGAAAATATTCAACATTTTATTGGAGCCTTAAGAACCATGAAACCAGGTTTTCACAACCACAAAAACATACCAGGTTAAAAGCATATAAAGTTCTAGCAAGACCTGTCCTCATGTATGGTAGTGAGGCCTGGACTGTCCGAAACTCAGATGCTCAAAGCCTAACAACTGCAGAAATGAGATTTCTAAGGAGGACTGCCGGCTACAGCTTGCTTGACCACAAAAGGAATGAACTAATTACAAAATAATTGAAAATTACACCTATTTATGAACATCTCAACCACTATAGACAATAATGGCTTAACCATGTCAATAGGATATACCGTTCCAGACTCCCAAGACAAATTCTCCGCTATATACCATAGGGCAGACAATCTTTGGGATGCCCCTGAAAAGATGGACGGAGACTGTAACAGGCCACTAGGCCTAATACCTGCAAGGACGATGATTATTATTATTATTATTATTATTATTATTATTATTATTATTATTATTAGTGTTTTAAAGTTTGTAATAGAATGAGTACACAGAGATATTCCATCTTGTAGCAAGTGTAATTACACAAACTTACTTACTTACTGGCTTTTAAGAAACCCGGAGGTTCATTGCCGCCCTCACATAAGCCCGCCATCGGTCCCTATCCTGAGCAAGATTAATCCATTCTCTATCATCATATCTCACATCCTTCAAATCAATTTTAATATTATCTTCCCATCTACATCTCGGCCTCCCTAAAGGTCTTTTTCCCTCCGCCCTCCCAACTAACACTCTATATGCATTTCTGGATTCACCCATACGTGCTACATGCCCTGCCCATCTCAAACGTCTGGATTTAATGTTCCTAATTATGTCAGGTGAAGAATACAATGCGTGCAGTTCTGTGTTGTGTAACTTTCTCCATTCTCCTGTAACTTCATCCCTCTTAGCCCCAAATATTTTCCTAAGCACCTTATTCTCAAACACCCTTAACCTATGTTCCTCTCTCAAAGTGAGAGTCCAAGTTTCACAACCATAAAGCACAACAGATATTATAACCGTTTCATAAATTCTAACTTTCAGATTTTTTGACAGCAGACTAGATGATAAAAGCTCTTCTCAACCGAATAATAACAGGCATTTCCCATATTTATTCTGTGTTTAATTTCCTCCCAAGTATCATTTATATTTGTTACTGTTGCTCCAAGATATTTGAACTTCTCCACCTCTTCAAAAGATAAATTTCCAATTTTTATATTTCCATTTCGTACAATATTCTCGTCACGAGACATAATCATATATTTTGTCTTTTCGGGATTTACTTCCAAACCTATCTCTTTACTTGCTTCCAGTAAAATTCCCGTGTTTTCCCTAATCGTTTGTGGATTTTCTCCTAACATATTCACGTCATCCGCATAGACAAGCAGCTGATGTAACCCATTCAATTCCAAACCCTCTAGCTACACAAACTAGCTACATTTAATAAAAAGCCATCTCAGTGGCCTAAAAAAAGTATTTTCACCTTTGTTCATTTCCTTTGGACCTGGAAAGGAACTTTGATATCCAACACCAAAACACCGCCACCAGAGACAGGATTACTGCTGGCAGAAGAAGTGTTTCTGTCAGTTTCCACAGTGTCTCCAAGGGCAGGAAATCGAACTCTGGGGAGCACGTGTACAGCAATGTATGGAAGTCCCGGTAGCCTGTTAATTTGGATTTCAAGACGTTGATAATGTGACTCTGCAACAAAATTAACAATACAGTTTTCATCCATTTCCATTCTTTTGTGAAGATAATTTATACTGATAGTTAAAAGCATGCTGCTCAAAATTAATACATGATAATTTCTTTCCTCTTACATTCATTTGTATCAACTCTGATGTATCAGCAATCAAACGATTAGGTAAGACTCAACATGCAACAATAATTAATTATAATAATTGCACAATTAATTACTATTAGTAAAAATGTTTACAATAAAATTAAACACGTTGAAAATTATAGATAAGCAATGATAAAAAAGTTTAAAATAAAGTGTTGTTATAACCTCAAATGTTCAGTTGTTTTTATTCTAAGGAGTCTTTTATTCTTATCATCTCTGCTTCGATTCGACTGTTTTTCTCGATCTTATTATCACAGTCAAGTATATACAGTCACGAAGCTCAATATGTAGGGAATATGCATCCATAGATAGTTGCTAACCACTAGGATCGCTACTATCGCCTCATCACAGACAATGTGAAATAGTACCGGCACAGTCTATTGTTCCTAGTACCCTCAACAACTCAAGCTTCGTGACTGTATAGGCCTATATTAGACTGTGGTAGTACTATAACCTCGAAAGTTTAGTTGTTCAGAATTACAATTCTTTGTATTGGAATTATCTTGCCGAATACAATTCATGATAATAGTTATCCTCAGGTAATTTAGTTTGGAACAACTGGATAATACACACGGCAGACCAATATCGATAGTCGACTCTACTCGCTGGCCACTAGTCACCGGGCCGTACCGAGCCGTATCAAACAAAATATAATCGAAATGGTGGTAGTCAAATTCGCGACTATATTCTTAAATAATTCACTCCATTAGTCAAGTTCAAGGTTTTATGTAGTACAACGGCGGTTTTTTGAATGCATTAAATGAAAATGAAGATGTAATAAGATAATAAACTAGGTTATCACAAGGAAATTAACAGGAAAAAGATGTGTTTCACGGAATACAATTAAAATGACGGAAAGTAAATTTCCGGTTAATGTTCGCCAAAGCGTAAAGTACGTAATTATGACGGCGTTGCTGTTTTATTTCTGGCCTATAGAAAAATACCTAGCCTTTTACGAAAAAAATTTAAGGACCGTGAAATTATTCACCGCTTTCATTATAGGCCTATTATTTTTTAACAATATTACGAATCAAAAACTGTCATATTATATAATTTTAACTACTACATGGACGAACCAAATCAAGCTAACCTAACCTAACCTAACCAAAGCTAACCTAACCTAACCAAAGCTAACCTAACCTAACCTAACCAAAGCTAAGCTAACCTAACCAAAACTAATCTAACCTAACCAAAGCTAATTTAACCTAACCTAAGCTAACCTAACCTAAGCTAACCTAACCAAAGCTAACCTAACCTAACCAAAGCTAAGCTAACCTAACCAAAACTAATCTAACCTAACCAAAGCTAATTTAAGCTAACCTAACCTAATCTAAGCTAAGCTAACATAACATAACCTTCGTAAATGCAAGGCCTGTAACCGGAGCAAGAAGGGATCTCAATCATTTAATCTGCAAGTACACGCAAAAATAAATTCAAGTAAGGATCACGCTCCCACTGCATGAGAGGTCCGCGCATGCGCTACAGCAAAACTGTTTCTGTCCCGAGCCTCTCATCTAAGGCACTCGTCATAATTTACTCGCAATATTTACGCAAATACACATTGTCGCTAACAGTGGTGCTATCTCTCAATAATGTTCAGAACGAAGGAGGTAGACAGAGAGAGAAAAATTTCTCCCGCCAACTACGCCACACACCAACGTCACGTTCTTATGTTGGTGACATTGTGTATTTACTTAAATTTGGTGCTAAACATAACGGCACGGTTCAAAGTGACCGTGCTAATTCTCCAGTATAGCGTTTAGTTTCGCTTTTAAACTCATGTTTGCTGTCGTTATATAATTATTTCGAGACAAGTAATTATTATGACAGCAAACATTCGTTAAGCTCAATTAAATTACCGAAAAACTATCAGCACTCATTGTATTATAGAAGATAACAAGTGTGTGAAATTATCAGTTAATTTTAACATTAAACTAGCAAATGAATCACAGCAAAATTAAAATTATAACTCTTACATTACTTCCTTTGAGGACTGCTCACACAAATTGGAATACATTAAAAACTGATTGCTTAAAAAAATAATAATAATAATAATAACAACATTCTTAGACTCTTATAATTTGGAAATTTTCAATACCTGAAGCTAGACAGCAACTATGATTCGTTTCAGAAGATGCACAATTAAGGATCAGATTTTGTTTCCATAGTTACATAAATAGGAAGCAGATTTAATAATAATGTAATCTGTTTCCATTTTCTCATAAATAGGAGGCAGATTTATAATATTAATGGTTCATACAGAACCTGTGCATCATGTGATAACTTCTTGGAGAAGGTGTCTGATTCTATTGTTTCAAATATTCAGTAAATTACACATAAACATAAATAATAAAATAACAGTAATACAACAAACAATAATAAAGATCTAATTTCAAATATTGTCCCTTTTTTACTTCAAATAGTTGTTGTTGTTTTCTAATGCCAGGCGTTTGACAATAAAGTCATTTGACCTCTTGCACTCCAATATTTTTCAAAGATATTATCATGGCCAGCCACTCAAGCACAGATTTTGAGGTGTTCCGAATCCATTTCTTGGTTTCAGTTGCACAATGGGAAGTTAGGGGACTGATATATTCCAATTCTATGCAGGTGTTTGGCCAAACAATCATGGCCTGTTGCCAATCTAAATGCAGTTACAGACGATTTTCGTGGTAAATCGGGAATTAACTGTGGATTATGATGCAGAGAGTTCCGTTTTTTCCTTGAGATTGTATTATCAAATTTTGTTTGTTGAAGTCTAAGTATGTAGATTTAATAAATCTTTTCACAGAGTAATACGTAGATTTAGTAACAGGTCTGTAAGTAGCAGTGCTGCCCTTCTTTGCTAGTGCATCCGCATTCTCGTTTCCCAGGATTCCACAGTGGGATGGTATCCATTGGGATACAATTCTTTTATTGAGTGATATTAATTGAGAGAGCATCTTAGTTATTTCTGCTGTTTGAGATGAAGGTGTGTGTTTAGAGACTATGGATAAAATAACTGCTTTGGAGTCTGACAATATAACTGCATTCTTAAATTTATTGATGTGAAATAGAATATTCCTGAGACTTTCACTTATTACAACAATTTCTCCATCAAAACTTGTTGTTCCATATCCAAGAGATCTATAAAGTGAGAAGAGACAGCACGTAACACCTGCACTGGCACCTTGTTCTCTGGGGATCAAGGATCCATCGGTGTATAAATGAAGCCAATTTTGTGGAGGGTACCTAATATTGTCTCTAAAGACAATTGTTTCATTATTTCAATGCTTACTTCTGATTTCAGTGTTTCTTCTGTTAAATTTAGATTATATTCTATATTTAATAGAGTTAAAGGGTTTGGTTTAATATGTAAGTTTTCTTTTAAATTCGGGATATTGATTTTCTGTTTTAATTCTTGAACAATGGATATGAAACTTTTTTGAGTTTTCAATCTACAGAGAGGACTGTATGAATGCCAATTGTTTCCTGGTAATCTAATAAGTTTTTCATATTGAATCAGTGCTTTTTCTTCTATTGTCATTTTGATGCTGTTAATATTAGTGAGGAATCTCATAGAATCTATTTGAGTTATTTTGATTCCACCAGTAATGAGTCTGAGAGCTTTGTTTTAAACATATTCTATGTCGTTTATGAAAGGTGAAGTAATTAAAATTTCTCCGCAGTTTGTCAGCACTGGCTGTATAAACATTTTGTATGTAGCGTTCAAAGTATTCCTAGAGCATTCCCATTTCTTTCCTTCTAGTCTTTTTAGAAGGGAGACTCTTTTACGAGCTTTTTCAGAAATTACTTCAAATAGTTGGTGACTGTCTAGTAAATACATATTAAGCAATAACACAAGTACTGGTACTGGTAATAAAAACAAGTGTTACTCAAATATTCTATTTAGGTTTCTACACATTCATATTCTGAAAATAGGTGCTGGCCATGAAAATAGCCACTGCAAAATATGAAATGTATGTTTCCAATTGGTATGAAATAAATGTATCGACATGACAGGTGGCATGCGGCTCACGACAGGATCATCTTGGCTGTCTGTGCATGCACGAACTTGGTTAATAAAAAAGCCTACGAATCCACATACAGGTACAAAATACTAGACAAATGGACAAAGTTAGGACTCCGCTTGTAAGTTATACAAATTTCATTACATACTTACATCATCTTTGTAGCCCAGAGCCTGGGACAAGCGTGTTTTCAGTGTGATTGTGCCCAACGTGGTGAGACAAATCATCATGAATCCCCTGGGTATCGAGTTGAACTGAGTCAGAGTTGGTTCGAACATGAGCATCACAATCAGCAGGGATGCAATCAGGCATGTTAGGACTGAAGTCAGCAACAATTCATTGCCGAACAGTGAAATGCCTGCCTGAAGTATTCCTAGCTGTGAACACAAACACCTCTTGTTGCAGAATCTTTAGATACAACCAAACTTAACTACTGTGTGAGGATACTGAGAGCAACCAACTGGTAACAGTCTTGCTTATGTTAATTATGATAACGTTCAATTAACTCTCTTTTATTTATTTGAGTTTTTTATGTGCAACACCAGGTGATAAGTTAAAACATCTCTTATTCGTCTACAGGGTGATTCAGTGACTATGTTACAAATTTTAGGGATGATACAGGAGACAGTTATAAACAGTTGTCAGTGTAACGAGCTAGAATAAAACCCAAGGCCATTCTTTTGAAGTCTGGTTGCAGACTACTTGATCCTGCAAACGACATTTAGACTGATTAAACCTTAAAACTTTCATTGTAACTTTCAACTTGCTGATATGCATTCCATTTATGGAAGAGCAAAAGTAAGAAATGAAGAGAAGAAATAAAAGGAGGGAAATTTATTTATATATTTATTTATTTACAATGGTGGAGTTAAAGCCATCAGGGCTTCTCTTTCAAACCACCAGAAATGTAATACAAGTACAGTAAAATCCCTCGTAACGGGCAATACCAAAACAATGGCACTTTTGGCTGGGCAAAAAAGAAGTTTAAATCTGCCACATTGCCACAGTCTGGACCATCAGGTTTGCCACATTAGGAAGATTGCACGAACTTTCATTTTCAGTGAATACTGTGATCTAAAATTAGTGTATTATTTGTGTTGTGGGATGTATTTTAATACGGAAAATCCACACAGTTTTTATGTTTATTCAGTTATGAGCAAGTGATAGAGAAATAAGCTTCACAGGGCTGCAGTTTCAACATTTGAAACCATGAAATACGAACTTTTTTCTGTCTATACCGGTATTTATTCAATTATCCGGCAAAATCTCGTATCCGGAACTAGCCTGGTCCCTTTGGTGCCGGATAAGAGGGATTCTACTGTATAAGAAAAAGTGTACATCATTATCATGCAAATTAATACTGCTATGATGGTATAGCTTATGTTAAGGTACGGTCACACGTCGCTACTTTTGCAGCGCTACTTTTATACTGCAGCTGCAAAAGTTGCGTGTCGTGTTCACACGTAAGCCAAAAGTAGCGCGCTGCACGCTACTTTTCGTGCTGCGCAACCCGAGTGCAGCAAAAGTTGCAATTGGAGGTTGCGAGTCTGTTCACACACAAGGCGCTACTTTTGCAGCCACAGTCATGCTGCAGGTTTCCATCTCCATGTTGACTTCTCAATATACATTTTGTGGTTATGTTCGCATTATTAAGAAACTCATGCGAAAGCTTCCTTATCTATTATTTGCTTTTCTGTCGTATCTAGTATTCAGAAATTGACATTATTTTTACTATAAAGCTTATAAAAACGCCTATATACTTAATTGATAACCAACAGTATATTCACGTAATCAATGTTGGCAATCCTCCTGTTTGGAACTACGCTAAGGAAAATTTTAAAAATGAATTATATCGTCACCAATTATGCTCAGACTGTGTTGTGTATTTAATAACTGTTACAAATAATTTATTTTCATCACATTTAACATTGAAATATATCCAAGCAATAAAAGTATCATTGGCACATTTGGGTGGTAACACTGGTTGCAACCGCAGCAAAAGTTTCAACAAAACCGATATCAAAAATGCTGCGGCTTCAACCCTGAGAACCCTATTCACACGTCACTACTTTTAAGCTGCGCGCAGCATGGAAAAGTAGCGGCAGCAGGTTCGGCAGCCGCTACTTTTCGGGTTGCACCGTTGTTCACACGTCGCAGTACAAGAGTTGCGCAGTTTTTTGTACTGCAGCGCTGCAAAAGTAGCGACATGTGATCGTACCTTTAGATTGTAATGCAGGTTCTAGTTGCATGGAATGTAACAGTACGGCCTAAAGAAAGCCTGCCTACTTTAAACAGTAATATTAATTTCATGTGACAATGGATTTGTGATAACTCATGCCTGCATTCTGAATGTATCACGAATGTTATGTTATAAATGTTATGTTTTTATTTAACGACACTCGCAACTCCAGAGGTTATATCAGCGTCACCGGATGTGCCGGAATTTTGTCCCGCAGGAGTTCTTTTACATGCCAATAAATCTACTGACATGAGCCTGTCGCATTTAAGCACACTTAAATGCCATCGACCTGGGTGATAGTTGTGGAAGACGAATAAGAGGAAAAAGACAAGGAATAGGTGGGAGACATGAAAGAGGGGAAGACCAGAAGTAGGAGAAAGATCAGAAAGAGGGGAAGATAAAAAAGAGGGGGGAAAAGGGTGAAAAGGAGGAGATGAAGGAATAGATGGAATTGAAGCAAAAAGAGAAGATGAAGGATGTGGTGTAGGATAAAAGACGTGGAGAAGATGAGAAAGAAGATGAGAATGGGAGAAGTGTGGAAGGAGAAAGAAGAGATAGAAAAGGAAGAAGAGAATGTGGCAGAGGAAGAGAAAAATAATGAAGCAGAGGAAGAAGCCGAGAATGAGATAGAAGAGGTGGAGGCTGGGGTAGACAAGGAGTCTGATCAACAACATGGATAGGTGGAATCAAATTCCTAAGTCAGGAGAACTAGATGATATTAGCAATTACACAGATTCGACTGCTCTGCTGTACTTACAGCCTGTCCAAACAGGATGACTAGCAGTGTGTGCTTGTCTATAGCACCGACGATGAACATAGCAGCTAGGGCGACAATCTGTGTGACGAGAACAAACTGCGAAAACTGCCACAGAATGAGACACATCCACGTGGATCCTGACACAGTGAGCAGCTGGAACAAACAAGATTCAGCAGAAAATGCAGCCAGTGATATCAACAGTACCAAAATGGAACTCTCTGCATCATAATCCACAGTTAATTCCCGACTTACAACGAAAATCGTCTGTAGATGCCAGAGGTCTGCATCGGATGTTTTTGCTCGAGCGCCAAGTAGTTCATAGCATAATCCGATAGGTAGTGCACATGCATGATGGGTAAAATTGTCACGAGCGATAAATCCTCGAATGGTATAAGCCGAGCATTAGACATTCGTTCTTGTTACAGTGACGAACTGTGTAGTAACATCATAAACGTTTATCATTTCAAAACTTGAAGTATTTAACTAACCTCTCCATAGTACAACTACAAAACTTGCCTTAAAATGTAATATAAATGTTGTAGATAAATGTTTTTTTTTTTCCACACAGGAGTGATTTCGTTTTTGCCAAATCTGATAGATGTTATTGGATGTAAGTGTAATTGTTATAAACGGAGAACACAATCACGATAATGCAAGAACTGTATCAAGTTTTCTAGTAATAATAATAATAATAATAATAATAATAATAATAATAATAATAATAATAATAATAATAATAATAATAATAATAATAATCTCTAATAATTATTAATGTATCAATATTTGCGTCTGTAACAGTTGTGCAGCATGATTATTCGTTTTATTATATTTTCTGTGACGTTATCTCTGTACTAATATTGTTATTAATCTACTGCTATATCAATAATATTTTGTAAAACGTTTCTACATTGTCGCAGTATATAGGCGGAACACTATGTATGGACCTATCATATTATATATGTGGTAAATCAAATAATGAATAATCATTAATTAGCAATAATAACTGTGTATCGAAGTTTTTCATACTATTTTATTTATAACTTCATGTTCCTGTTTTGGCACGTTCCCTTGACCGTTCCATTAAACGTTTGTCATAAACGCAGAAAATAAAGCCTTATTTTTGCCGTGTGAGCAAAAATCTGTGTATCTTATCTGTCGCCTTCCATACAAGATAAGACATGTCGGTGAGATGACCTTGTACTGTGCTTCTATTTATTGCGAGCGTATCATGACCAATCATATCTCACTCGAGGGTGCGACACTCGACTGAGTTCAAGCGAGTGATTTAACTCCAATGTAGCACTCTGGTAGCTGCATTTAGATCGGCAACAGGCCATGACATTTCCATTACAGCTTACTTCAATTTATTGTCGCAATTCTGTACATCATACCTGGATTAGGAGAGAAGGTTTTACTGATAGGTTGCCTCTACGTTTATGCAGGCAGACGCTGACACAGATCATCTGCAGAAGGCAGAACGGATATGCGAAGCTCTCACGCAAAGGTGGGGTCCACTGTACTCGAGTACACTGGAAACAAGCAAGATTTTAAATATGAGACACACTGCGACTACAAAAGAAGTAACACTACACAAAACATGACACAATCAGCTGCAGCATACATAGTTCATGGAATTAGAAACACAATATTTACAACACATATGAAATTATATGAGGGTGGATTGGAAAGTAACGCACAATGATTTAAAAAAAAAAAAGTTTAATAGGTAAACAAAAATAAAAAAATACACAAATGAACTCACATCTTTTAGAAAGATTAAAAATTTCGAAAAGATGGAGAAGTGAATGTAAATTTATTTTCTTATCTAGTTTAAACCAGCTTATTGCTTCGAGGGATGGGGTAATATATTTGCGAACATTGCTTACAAAACGTACAGACAAATTATGAGCACGTTGAAGTTTGTTTTGTTGTTGCTGGAAATGTTAGTAAAATGTCGGCATAGTCAAAGCAGGGCAATACAAGAGTCTACACAAGGGACCTTCTTTAAACAAGAAGAAAGATGAACATTTATTTTTTTTAGCACATGGATTGTATAGAGCACATCTAGGTCAGAAAGCATGGGTAGACATAATGGCTTGGTTTGAGAAGCCAACATACTATGGTAGGAACGATCATGATTTTAAAATCAAATGTAGGAAACAGAAAACGGATGTAGGTAAATTCTCATTTTTAAATAGAACTATAAATGATTGGAATGACCTACCTGCAGCGGTCTTTGAGGGCTGTCCTTTCTTAAGGAGATTCAAGAATTACTTAAAAAGTTGTGTATGAAGTGTAAATTAAAATTAAGGTGACATTTAATTTTTAAGGTGACATTGTTAGTTTAAATGTAGTTCCGTTTATAAGTATGCATAAGGGTGTAATTATTTGTCTTATGTGAGCTGTTGTATCAGTGAAGCGAGGTGAGTCAGTGAAGTTATGGTTTTACAGTGCAGTGAATAGTTCCGATCAGTGATAATTTATAGTGTCAGTGAAATGTGTCCTAAAGTGTCAGTGAAATGTGTGCTAAAGTGTCAGTGAAATGCGTTATAGTGCCACTACAGTGAGTGAGATGAGAGTAAAGTGAAAGATTATTATCCGTACAAATGTAGGTTGTAATGTAAAATTAGGTTCACTTATTAATAGACATCGGATTTTTAGGCACTAAAAATTGCAGTTTTAGGCGCCTAAAATAAGCTCAAAATTAGTAAAATTAGGCTCTATTTTAATGAAAATAGGCATTTTAGGCACATCAAGGTATCATACTTATTTCTTTCACTGAAATTTTTAGTTATACACTAAAATACGCACAAAAAAGTATGTTTAAACATTCAAAAAGAATACTATATTATATTTATAAACAGAGCTGCACAAATTTAATATATTGAAACTAATGAAATAATGATTATTGATATCAAGATTACTCATTTTAAGTTATTGAAATTCAGTTCCATGCTCAGACTTTATTATAATTATCTGCACAGTACACCACCAGAATTTTTCTAAATTCTCCACAGTTAACCTTTGCCTTTTGTCACTGAGAATCATTTTGAAAGCAGAAAACTTCTTTCAACCGAAACTGATGTGAGAGGCGCAAATTTTAAATTAGGTACAATAGAAACATCAATACTTACTGGAACATTTACACCTAATCCTAATTGTTGTATTGCCGTATTTCTATCACAAAGTTAGTGGGTTCGAACAATCAAAGTTTTAATGACCTGCAAATACTTTAACTATCGGAATTTAAAAGGTTAAAGTGTAGTGGTCTTAAAAAGAATTATACCTCAGGATAGCTCAGTCAATGTATAAATATTATAGGCCTACTCATTAAAATTAATAGAATTTATATATTTCAACTATTGTTACATACCTGTTTGCTACAAATCTTGCAGAATATTATTTTTCCATCATAAGTGAATTCTGAATATTCTGTTAGCCATTGCCGGATCAATGTAGGTTTTGCACTTATATTTTTCGGCATTATCGCGTTAAACTTCACAGGAAAACGTCCTACCGCTCAAAACTTCTCAACACAAATAAGGTGAGGTAAAGAGCAACTGTTAACGAGCATTCAAATGAACCGTTGTTATTGAGATTCAATTGGACAAAAATACAAAGTTCCACTTATTGTTCCATTTCCTGGTAGTGTTAACACTAGGAGGGCCATTCTTTTAAATATTTTGTAACGGTTTACCCTACTAATTCGCAGTTTTACGACTTTTCATAAATATTTCAAAAACACTCTTTCTCCAAAAATTGTGATTTTATGACACTCTGAAGGGCAGTACAGCTAATCGGTTTCAGACCGAAAACAGTCATTTTTATAGTATAGTATATCTCTGAGTCGGTAGCAGCACATGTTGTGATTGTTGCCTGCTTCAAAACTAAGGTTGGTTCTTTGCCGGCATTTATGCCTCCAAACATGTTAAATTCGGTGAAATCTATTGCGAGTGTCGTGAGATTCAAAACATTTTGTTTCCTTTATCAATGGTTTCATGGCCGGTGTGAAGCAAACTTTCCACTTTTTAAATGCCTTAAATTTCGCAGTGAATGCATATATAAATTATAAAAAGTAAGAGTAAAATGCGAAACTTTACAGTGAGTTAGGCATTTTTAGGCGAATGTTAACAAATTAGGCTCTAATAACCGTTTTAGGGCACTATAAAACTCTTTGAATACCTTTCAATTTCCATGAAACACAAATATTAATAATTATTTTTACTTTTCTCCTAAAGAAACAAAATAGGCATTTGCCCTAGAATCCGATGTCTGCTTATTAATTAGGTTATTTTATGTATTATTATTAATTGTAATTATTGTGTACAATTGTATTGTGTATTCTTATTGTATTGTGTATTGTAATTTTATTGTGTACTACCCGTACCCATGCGCTCCGCTGCACCTGTTAGAAGTAAATATAAAGTAATTACATAATTAAAATAGGACGTTTGATCCAGGAAACATTTGTGTTTGATAGAAGGATAAATCGTTTAATATGTTACTTAATTTAAATTGTATTTAAATAATTAAAATGCGATCATTTTGGTCCAGAGAGCACTCAGAAGTTACTGTAATAACATTACAGCATTATGTCCATCTAGAGAAACTACACTTTCCAATGATGAAATAATAATTAATTATACAAATCGGTTAATTTAGCTTCCGATATTATTTCATGCAAACACATAAACATTGTCTGTAGGCTAAGTTTAATAGCTTTCGATTGTTGATGTCCAAGGCCCCTTTTTCGATTGTTGTTGTCCAAGGTCCCTTACAGATGAAGTCATTTGTTATTTCATTGCACCGTCTTAGATGGCGTTATTTTAATTTTAAAACTTATTTATCTCATTAAATATCAGTCCTATCAAAATTTTGTAAAGAATAAAACTTATCGGAAATCATTTTTAAAGAAACTTTTGTTATGTAACATTTTTCACAAAAATCAATAATAAGCGAGATATTTCGACTTATTTAATTCAGGCCCCCTTATAACCCCCCTTTTAAATAATGTATTTTGAATGCCATATAGCCTAAAATCTAAGTTACAACGAACTTAATTTATATTCCAATTTTCATATAAATCGGTTCAGCCATTATCGCGTGAAAAGGTAACAAACATACAGACAGACATACAAACAAAAATTTCAAAAAGCTATTTTCTGTTTCAGGGTGGTTAATTATATATGTTAGGACCAATTATTTTTGAAAAATCGAAAATTACCAGAAAAATTTCGGCTACAGATTTATTATTAGTATAGATTGCCTATATTGTGTATACCAATCCCACCAGGTGCTTGCCACTTGCAGTGTAAATAAATACATACATAATAGAATATACTTTTCTGCAGGTTTCTGTCGCAGTTTTGTGGAATGAATAATTTCGATAATCGAAGCTCATCTGTATTCATAAAACAAAATAAATTATAGCTGAACAAAAACCAAAAATGTGCTGGAGCATTTGTGCATACAGGAATTATTATCATAATCAGTTATCACTGCATTCCAGATGTGTAACTTAGACATGTCTTTTAGACAGTAGGTCAATCCAATCAATCATAAGCTTACGTTATGAAGAGAATAGGATTTTTATATTTCACCTACCTTTCCCAGAGAAAAATGTTGTTTTATTTCATTCAAGAACTATCATCTAATTTTTACTCACCTCGCCATGATTGTAAAAGAAGCATATCACTGCCAACAAACCACCCATCACGGATTCACTGAAAAATATAAACTGCATTAAGTTGTGCATAATGAATGTAGTCTACTCATAAGGAGTAAGAGAAGAGCTGGAGACATATCCAGACCTCTATTAAGCACAACTGAAGTAAAATATTTTCTCACAGTGTAAAATTCAGACTGATGTTATAGTCGCGACGCTATTATTCCCGGCGTGACTCCTCCTCTTTGCTTACGTCTTAGGAAGTGAAGGCTCTATAAAGTCTAGGTAGGTAGTATCGTTCGCCATTTTTGTTCTTTCATTGCCGAGCTACCAGAAAAGGAATCTGTTTGGCACACCGTTAAACATTATCGTGTCGTAGCTCCTATGATAATAAATCAAACGCACTGTAATTGAGCAAATAACTGAGCGGCAAATAACGTCCTCGTGTGCTTTCTGCAAACGCCAACGAAAGAGCCAAAATGGCGGGCGATTATTTTAAGTATTTATCGAGCCTTAGGAAATGCATGACGTCTTCACCAGCGAATCACAAGACGCACACGTTTAAATGTAGCCGACCTGTAACGTGATTGGCCGCCGGAAATTAGAGCGACGGGACTATATATGTTTTCCAGAGATATTAAACCACTTTATAAAAACTTACGGCGACGACGTAATTAGGTGTTTACTGTTACATGTCATACCTAGGGACCTCAAAATTTCGCATTTCCGAAATCCGCGAATTTTTTAATTGTGGGGTAGAAAGTATTTTTCTTCATCTGTAAGGTGATTTAGCATGATTTTCTAGCAGAATTGAAAATGCGAAAATTGGGAATTTGCTATCAAATTGCGAAATCACGAGAAAAATGCTATTAAATACCAGTAGCGATTTATCAGTTGAAGTTGGATAGTTATTCTAATCATAATCAAAGTTGGTTGAATTTGTGAGACACGTGTTACTCCGTAAAATGGGGCGAACAACTATAACTGCCCATGAAAGAGTCCAGCAGTATTCCATTCAGGGACTCTATGCTTCAAATCTAAGATAGTTTTTTTTTTTTTTTTTTTTTGCAAATACCATGTTGGAGAATAAAGCATTTTCAATTTTCAGAATGTTGTTTACAAGTATTGTGGACACCAACAAACAATGTTGACAGTGAACGTGTTTTATCACAGTATCATGCTGTTGTTTCAGACCGACGATGTAATTTGAAGGAGAAAAATGCTGAACTGTTCACAGTGTTATCTTTTGAGAAATGAAAGATAGAATGCACAAAATTTCCTTTGGAAAAAAAAAATAGATACTAATTTGGAAAAAAGTAGATGTTAATTTAAAAAAATAGATGCTAATTTTGAAAAAAGTAGATGTTAATTTGGAAAAAAGTAGATGTTAATTTAAAAAAAATAGATGCTAATTTGGAAAAAAGTAGATATTAATTAAAAAAAATAGATGCTAATTTTGAAAAAAATAGATGCTAATTTTGAAAAAATAGATGCTGAAAAAATAGATGCTAATTTTGAAAAAATAGATGTTAATTTGGAAAAAGTAGATGTTAATTTAAAAAAATAGATGATAATTTTGAAAAAATAGATGCTAATTTTGAAAAAAATAGATGCTAATTTTGAAAATAAAAAAATAGATGCTGAAAAAAATAGATGCTAATTTTGAAAAAAACAGATGTTAATTTGGAAAAAGTAGATGCTAATTTTGAAAAAAAAAAATAGATGCTAATTTTGAAAAAAAAAATAGATGCTAATTTTGAAAAGAAAAACAGATGTTAATTTAAAAAAATCGATGCTAATTTTTAAAAAAATAGATGTTAATTTTAAAGAAATAGATGCTAATTTTGAAAAAAAAATAGATGCTAATTTTGAAAAAAATAGATGCTGAAAAAAATAGATGCTAATTTTGAAAAAAAAAAAACAATGTTAATTTGGAAAAAGTAGATGTTAATTTAAAAAAATAGATGCTAATTTTGAAAAAATAGATGCTAATTTTGAAAAAATAGACGCTAATTTTGAAAAAAATAGATGCTAATTTTGAAAAGAAAAATAGATGTTAATTTAAAAAAAATAGATGCTAATTTTGGAAAAAAAAATAGATGCTAATTTGGAAAAAAGTAGATGTTACTTTTAACAAAATAGATGCTAATTTTGAAAAAAACAGATGCTAAAAATTCAGGTCCCTAGTCATACCTTAGGAATATCCCATACAGGAATACGAGAGCCACGGTCAGGCCAGCGCAGAGCCACACCATCTCCAAGTAGAAGTACGTGGGGTCACCAAGCCCCTCACAACTGGTGACAGGGGGCAAGCCCTGCCCCCGCTCCACCTGCCAGCACTGCTTGGTCGCCCAGCCCAGCCTGTCAGCAACTGTAATGAACAGGCGATACAGGGAGCCGATTGCCACCTGTTCGCACATCAAGCAGTTTTATTTCACAACACGTGAATTTTAATCATCATTCAACATAGGTGAGATTATACTGTACTGGAGGAAATGGTGGAATTTAAACATGCCTTGCATACATATACAAATCTCACATTTTTTGTTTCTGTCTACTGAACTGTTGGTAAATTTTAAGGGACTTCTGAAAATTTAAAGCAGTTAAATGAGCCAATATATGTAATTTTATAATTGCTTCTGAAGGGCTTGCAATGTCTGTGATGGTAAGTACAATGGACCAATAAAATAGGTACAGGTGATATATGTGGTTACTTATAGGAAAAGGGGGGAGGGGAAGGAGAAAGAGGAAGACTAGGGGAGAAAGGAGGTTAAAGAGAAAAATAGGAACAACCAGAAGAAGATACAAGAGAGACTATGAGAAGTGGGACGACGAGGAGAAGAAGTACGATGACAAGCAGAAAAAGAATCAGTCAATCTTCTTAATGCATCCAACTTTTTGCTGACAATATAAAGTCCAAGAAAGTCCACTGTAGTCTACTGTTCTCCAACCAGTAGATAAACCGTGAAAGGAATGTGCTTACTATTGCGTCATCTATGGAGCGAAGTAGATAGATAATATTAGAGTTATAATGTCAGCTAAAAAGATACGATGAACCTCAAGAGAAGGTGAAGCGAATTAAGAATATAATAAAGAACAAAAATTTCTTTATATCATATTTGTGGACATTTACTAGCATTGGACATTTATGTAAGCCATATTTTAAACATTAAATTCCGCATAAGTTTTAGATTCTGGACTTTTATCAATTGATATGGACATTTACGACTATGGACTTCTAACATAGTGGATCATTTTTACGTGGACAATTTCCTGTGGACCTTTTGACCTAGTATCGAAGAAATCAGGAGAAAAAGGACAGAAATGGAGGGAAAGAATAGGAAGGATTAGAGAGAGATGAGATAAAAGAGAAGGAAAGTGAGGAAAAAGGAAGGATAAAAGAGAAAGAGAAGTTGGGTGATAAACAAGAGGAGGAAAGAGATAATGACAACAGAGAGAGGAGAGAGAGGAAAAAAGGAGAGAAGAGAGAGAGAAGCTGAAGCAGGGGAGAAAAGACAGAAACAATAGCAGAAGGGTAGAAGAGAAAAAGAGAAGGGTGAAAATGAGGAAGAAAAGAGAGAAAGATGAAAAGTTCAACAGGCAGAAAAGAGAGTGAAGGAAAACAAAAGAGAGGGGTATGAGAAAAACAGGTCAAGAAGGAGAGACCAAAAAAAGCTGAAGACGAAAAAAGAAGAAAAATGAGAAGAGAGAGGGAAGAAGAGGACGAAAGACAACTGCATACACATCTCGAAGAATGCTACAGATGTAATGTATGGATATATTTAAAAAAATACGTATTAAAAAGTATTAATTTGTGGTACTAATAAATTTAAAAAATCTTGCCCTGTAGTGACAAACTTACGTAACAATTTCTCATGTACCACAACTGCATGTATCATAATGTTCTGTTATATTGTGGAAGACAATTCAGAGGGAATATCTGTGCATCACTTTCCATTTATCTTTCCTTCTTGTGGAAACTCAGTAGGCTATTTCAATAAGCAAAAGGGATAAAATACCATAATGATGTAACACAGCAGTTACAAGGCGTGTTCATAAAGTAAGTTCCAAAAGGGTGTAATAAGTAAATGGGAAGATATTTACAAATCATTTTTGTTGCATTGTATTCCCCACACTTCAATTACTTCTCAACATAATCTCCACCATTATTAAGGCATTTATCGAGTCGTGGCACAAGTCTTTCTATCCCCTCATTGTAGAATTCGCCTGCCTGCGATGCGAACCACTCCCTCACTGCTGTTTTCACTTCATCGTCGCCATCAAAACGTTGACCACCGAGGAACTTCTTGAGGTGAAGGAAGAGATGAAAGTCACTCGGAGCCAAATCTGTGCTGTAGGGGGGATGGTCAATCTGTTCCCAGCCAAATTTCGAGATGAAATTTTGGGTGTCACGAGCTCTGTGTGGCCATCTCCTGACCATTCCATCACTAATGGCATCATCACCATACACCTCTCAAAGTTGATGATTTATGTCGGCTGGTTTGATGTTTCTCGCATTCAAGAACCGGATAACAGACCGTGGGGTGCTCGATCACTTTAAACATTTCAACTGATCACAACACTCTGACTGAAGCTCTGAAACTGCATGCACAGCTTGCCTGAGGACTGAAGAAGAAAACACGCATGCGCAAAATAACGATTGCAGCGATGCCACTGCTATAATTGAAAACGGAACTTACTTTAAGAACACGCCTCGTACTACCAGCTTAATTAAGCTAGTTCAGAGTGAAAAGAAAAATTCAGATCTTAAGAACTTACTTCGGGATACAGATTAAACCTCTGTAATGTGTTGATGACAGATGGATATTCAGTCAAGTTATCATTGGTGATTTGATGAAAGCCATCAGCAAATGTTGGGGCTTCAATTAGAGTTTTATAGTAGGAATAATATAGACCCTGAAACACAAAATACAGTACCATGACTAGAGTCCGGATGTTTAGTCATTTGTAATACTTAAAATACAGTTTAAGAAAAGGGATAATATATTTTATAAATTAATTTATGTGATATCCATGCAATAGTGTTAGTTGGTAGACCTGAGGGGAAAAGACCTTTGTGGAGGCCAAGGTGTAGATTGGGGGATAATATAAAAATAGATTTGAGGGAGGTGGAATATGATGGTAGGGACTGGATTAATCTTTCTCAGGATCGGGAATGATGGCAGGCTTATGTATGGGTGGCGATGAACCTCCGGGTTCCTTAAAAGCCAGTTGTAAATAAGTTGTAAGATATTCACGCAACACACTTTGCTATTGGTTGCACATTACGAAGTATATACAGTATTTAGATTTGCTTATGTGAAATTCTGCTTTTTATCAGAAGAGTTTTCATCACAGAAAAAAATCGTTCTACTTAAAATGCCGTAACTGGAGGATATTTGAAGCAAGCTAGTGTACACAGACTTCTGTCTACCACAACTGTACTAATTAACTTACCTTTCATCATTTGACAGCTTTGTTTTATTTCCTGTACTCCAGTATTTAGAGACAATACAGTTTGCATTTTTCACTAATGGCAATTGCCTAAATAATAATACTTACTTACTTACTGGCTTTTAAGGAACCCGGAGGTTCATTGCCGCCCTCACATAAGCCCGCCATTGATCCCTATCCTGTGCAAGATTAATCCATTCTCTATCATCATATCCCACCTCCCTCAAATCCATTTTAATATTATTTTCCCATCTACGTCTCGGCCTCCATAAAGGTCTTTTTCCCTCCAGCCTCCCAACTAACACTCTATATGCATTTCTGGATTCGCCCATACGTGCTACATGCCCTGCCCATCTCAAACGTCTGGATATAATGTTCCTAATTATGTCAGGTGAAGAATACAATACGTGCAGCTCTGCATTGTGTAACTTTCTCCATTCTCCTGTAACTTCATCCCTCTTAGCCCCAAATATTTTCCTAAGCACCTTATTCTCAAACACCCTTAATCTCTGTTCCTCTCTCAAAGTGAGAGTCCAAACTTCACAACCATAAAGAACAACCGGTAATATAACTGTTTTATAAATTCTAACTTTCAGATTTTTTGACAGCAGACTGGATGATAAAAGTTTCTCAACCGAATAATAACAGGCATTTCCCATATTTATTCTGTGTTTAATTTCCTCCCGAGTATCATTTATATTTGTTACTGTTGCTCCCAGATATTTGAACTTCTCCATCTCTTCAAAAGATAAATTTCCAATTTTTATATTTCCATTTCGTACAATATTCTCGTCACCAGACATAATCATATACTTTGTCTTTTCAGGATTTACTTCCAAACCTATCTCTTTACTTGCTTCCAGTAAAATTCCCGTGTTTTCCCTAATCGTTTGTGGATTTTCTCCTAACATATTCACGTCATCCGCATAGACAAGCAGCTGATGTATCCCGTTCAATTCAAACCCTAAATAATAATAATAATAATAATAATAATAATAATAATAATAATAATAATGATGATGATATATAATTTCAAGGGAAAAATTGTTCCGGGGCCGGGTATCGATCCCGGACCTCTGGTTGAACGTACCAGTGCTCTACCACTGAGCTACCCGGGAACTCCACCCGACACCGTCTCAACTTTTCCCTTTATATCCACACAACTCGCGTGGGCTGATGAAACGCCAGAGACTCACAACGAGTGCACACAATCTCTGTGTGACTTGGAATTGTGGTTTTCTGTTAACGTACACAGTAACGTATATATTATGCAAATCTAGTCTTTCGGTGAAGCTCCCTGTAAAGCAGATTTGAATAATTTCAAGGGAAAAATTGTTCCGTGGCCGGGTATCGATCCCGGGACCTCTGGTTGAACGTACCAGTGCTCTACCACTGAGCTACCTGGGAACTCCACCCGACACCGTCTCAACTTTTCCCTTTATATCCACACAACTCGCGTGGGCTGACGAAATGCCAGAGACCCACAACGAGTGCACGCAATCTCTGTGTGACTTGGAATTGTGGTTTTCTGTTAACGTACACAGTAACGTATATATTATGCAAATCTAGTCTTTGAGGTGAAGCTCCTGGGTAGCTCAGTGGTAGAGCACTGGTACGTTCAACCAGAGGTCCCGGGATCGATACCCGGCCCCGGAACAATTTTTCCCTTGAAATTATTCAAATCTGCTTTACAGGGAGCTTCACCAGAAAGACTAGATTTGCATGATGATGATGATGATGATAAGAAGAAGAAGAAGAAGAAATTTTTATTGCTAGAATAAAGATGCATATTGTTTTTTTATATATAAAAATCACTCTAGCACCCCCAGAAAGAGTATATACTCGTGCTCAGGAGGCATTCCACAAAATTTTAAAACAAGTATTTAACTCACAAAAAGTAAAAAGATAAAAAGAACACAGATATTACAGTAATTAAACCTTTATATTTCCTCCCTAAACAGCAACTTTTAATTGATTTAAAAATAAGGAGCATTATCAAACTGAACCCTCTGATTGAGGTTATGGCTGATATGTACTGTATATCTATTTATTAGGCAGTACATCTCACTTGACGATATGTGTCAGAGGAAAAACAATTGTTTGTATGCATCTCAAGTCTGACTAGTGTAATATGCAGCTAGTCGGCGATGTATGCAATGGAAGAGGAAAGGAACTGGCCATCATACTCCATTATCTTCTAGTCTAGTTGCCTCATGTATGATGCCTTGTTGGCAACAACAATCAAATTGAATATTTGGTAATTTCGCTGTTATCTTGTTATATAGCCTTGGACTGGCGTTGCTACTCTGATTATAAGCTACAATTGTGGCACAGTTAGGTTCTGTCAACTAGACAGATGCTGTTATTCCTGGCGTGACTCCTCCTCTTTGCTTACGTCTTACGAAGTGAAGACTCTATGAAGTCTAGGTAGGTAGTATCGTTCGCCATTTTTGTTCTTTCGTTGCCGAGCTACCATACGAGGAATCTATTTGCCACACCATTAAACATTATCATGTCGTAGCTCCTATGATAATAAATCAAACGCACTGTAATTCAGCAAATAATTGAGCGGCAAATAACGCCTCTTCGTGCTTTTCTGCGAACGCCAACGAAAGAGCCAAAATGGCAGGCGAATATATTAAGTATTTATCGAGCCTTAAGAAATGAATAACATCTTCATCAGCGAATCACAAGATGCACACGTTTAAATGTAGCCGACCTGCAATGTGATTGGCTGCCGGAAATTAGAGCAACAGGACTATAGGAGGAGATTTTAAATATAGGCTACTGGTAATTCTGTTTTGGATAATTAAATAAGTTCTACATTTGTGGAATAGTTAATATTAAATTTACAGATGAGAAGGCAATACAATTTTAGTTGTTAAAATGACTTAAAACAGCAACTAAATTAAATCTTTAAATATATTTTTAGAAACGAAAAAGACAAAAATAGGAACTTATTCTTAAAATAGGAAGCAACAACTTAAATATGCAAAATTTAAGGCATTTTGCAGAACATTTAGGCTCTAACTATGCTACACAAGGACCGTAGCCTACATGTGCATACAGACACGACGTTTGAGGATAATAAACCAAATAACATTGCCAATTAACAGATTTTGTACAATTTATTCGGAAATAATGTACATGAAATCTAACAACTGTTGCGAAATATTAAAGGGACAACGTACAATTTCCCCCCCCCCCCTTCATCATATGTTGTAGACAACAGGGAGCTGATGACAGCACTGAAAACCGAAACTCAAAATATCAAATGGTTCTCAATATACGAGTGAAGGAATTTTGTCCACAATGTAATACAATAAATAAATATAAGACATTAAAATAATACAATAATACTTACCATTTCTGTGCGAAAGGTCATTTCTCTTTCTAGCATAGAGAGATGAGAGAAATGTCTATCATTTTCAAACATTGTTGCAACGTGGTAAATGTGCAAACAAGCAAACCCAAATGCTGTGAAAATAAAGCACATTATTAGCACTGTGTCATGTGAAAAATGGATTAGAAAGAAGTTTCAATTTATTTAGCCTACATATTACAGGCATGGCTGTTGCTAAAATTCCTATGTGACAGAATTACATACTGCACTTCTATTTGTACCTGACACTGACATTTTATTTATTCGTGAATGAAAATCAAATGCCAAAGTTGGTACAAGTGGTAACACACTGGACCCGCATTCGGAAGTCCAGGGTTCGATTTCCGATGCCGATCAGTCTGGTCGAGGTTTTCCCTGGTTTTCCTCGAATGACTAACTAATTTCAGTTAAATATAAGCGAATGTCGGATTGGATCCCCATTAACCCGGAATAATACAGTACAACAAAACTAGGCATTCCCAATAATCAACTACAAACAGTCGCGATATGGCCTAAAAGTTGTTGTTGTTGTTATCTAATGCCGGGCTTTGGCAACGAAGCCATTAGCGTTCTTGCTCTCCAATATTTCTCTGTGGTGGATCCATCAGGTAGAACTTCACAGGTTATGAGATGATCTTCAGTCATTTCTACTTCTTTGTTGCATAGAGGGCAATTTGGATTTGTGTAAATTCCTATTTTATTCAAGTGTTTGGCCAAAATAATCGTGTTCTGTAAGCAGTCTGAATTTTGCTACTGCAGATTTACGTGGGATTTCTGGAATAATTTCTGTTTTTTTTATTAAAATGCTCCATTTTTTATCTTTGGCTTTGGTACATAGTGCTTGGTTTTGCTTGATTTTATATTTATTTTTAATTAGTCTTTTGATGGATGTAAAAGGTAGGCTTGTATTTGTATTCTGAATTAAATTGGATCCTTTTTGGCAAGAAAGTCAGCAGTTTCATTTCCAACAATTCCGCAATGTGCAGGTATCCATTGCAATTGAATTCTTTTCTGTAGTTTTTGAAGTTGTTGGATCATTTTGTGACATTTTTAAATTTGGATTGACATCATTTTATATGAATTTATTCCATATAATGCTGCTTTAGAATCAGAGAGAATGACAGCATTTTGAAATTTATCTATTGTGTATAGTAGGTGTTGGAGTGAGATATGAATAGCCATTATTTCCGCATCAAAATTTGTTGTATGATGTCCTGCTGGTTGATAAAATGAGAATAATGCACACGTAATTCCTGATCCGGAGTTGTTATCGATAGTAGACCCATCTGTGTAGATATGTAACCATTCTTCTGGTGGGTATCTATTGTTCACAGCTTCTAATGCCAGCGCTTTTAGTACAGGTTTGGAAGTTTCAGATTTTGTAACCGGTTCTTCTAAATCTAGTTGAATGTTATGGCCTAAAAGTTAAAGCGACTATTAGTAAATACAGCTAAAAAAAAGGTGATTGCGTAGATAACAAAGTACATACAGTATTCTGGGTTTGAAAAGGACACGAGGATTATATTTTTCATTTTTCATTTTAGTTACTCATTTATCTTACATCAGCATTGAAGCTTTAAGATGTGGAACAAGTCAAAGGTAATATACTTTTTTTTTGCGAGATGAGATAAGGCAGAGAATTCGCCACTGATTACCTGACATTTGCCTTACTGTTGGAGAAAACTTGGAAAAAACCCAATCAGGTAATCAGCCCAAGCGAGAATCAAACTCAAGCCCGAGTGCAGCAAGATGCACTTACTGACGGGATATTGTATCCTTACAAGACAAATGCACAGGATGTGACTCCCTGATGAAACCCAAGTGTAGCCTTTGCAGGTTATAAGAGATTAGTTTACGATGAAATGAAGAGAAACGAATAGAAGCATTTGAAACGTGGATATGGAAAAGAATGGAGCGTGTGAAGTGGACAGACAGAATAAGAAATTAAGTTGTGTTGGAAAGACTGGGTGAAGAAAGAATGATACTGAAACTGATCAGAAAGACAAAAGAGGAATTGGTTGGGTCACTGGCTGAGAAGAAACTATCTACTAAAGGATGCACAGGAAGGAATGGTGAACGAGACAAGAGTTCGGGGCAGAAGAAGATACCAGATGATAGACGACATTAAGATATGTGGATCATATGCGGAGACTAAGAGGAAGGCAGGAAATAGGAAAGATTGGAGAATGCTGGGTTTGCAGTGAAAGACTTGCCCATGGGCAGAGCACGTATGTATGTATGTATGTATGTATGTAACCAGTATGTAAGAAATTGGCATGTGATGTATCAATATGATTCATTCCACGTATCAATAGCTTAGCATCATAAATGCGACCAGAGATTATCATCAATTAAATTTCAAGGCTGCTTATTTACATTTGTTTCTTAGATGATAAAGTGGGTTGACACAACGTGGGTTTTATTGGCGCTAAAAGGAACTTCTCTAATCCATTTCTGTTCCATTACATAAGTTTTTAAATTCCGAAGTGATTGACCAGAGCTGGTAATACTTATGCCTCTAGTTACAGTTAAGTTATATTATAACGAAATTAATTTTATTTGGACTAACGAAGGATGTAGCGAGGCTTATGATGTGCGTGACGTGGAGAAAGTAGAACGAGTATGAAGAGTGATCAGATTAGGCCTATTTCATGCAGTATATCTTAAAGAAAATCTAAATAAATTTTGGTAAAGATAATTCATACTTCCCCCTATCTCACTTACATCAGAACGTCAACAAACTCTGGAATAATGTGAAATTGACACAAACAAAATATTATGATAATATCCCTTACAAAGAATAACAAAGGTGATTCACTGAAATAAACCGCATAAATACGTAGGTATATAGATATTATCATTTCTTAATAGGGAGAGACACGTAACTTGTCATGTTCGTAATTTCAGCCACTAGTTCTCAGGACTTCATTAGTGTTTCTGCAACCTTCACTATATCATATGGATTCAAAAAGACTTCGAAGTTAGTACTAGAGTGCACAGAATCTGTCATTATATGTATCAGAATAAATGTAATATACTATTTTGGGCCCTGCAGCCCTTGAATATCAGGCACTGCAGTATTAAAATATGTAATCTGTCGGAGGTGAACGTCGGATAAACTGAAATGCGATATAATTATGATCCTGTCATGTTTCAAAATGCAGTTTCTCAGATCAGGAAGAAATTTACATGATGTTAGTTGTCCGGTGTTTTTTTCTCACTTCAATTTCTAGTGTGACGATACGCAAACCTAACCTATAGGCCTAATAAGTTAACATAACCTACATCATTCTACTTTAACCAACTTGAAATTAAGATAAATTATTATTAAATAAACAAGAATAACGTCCATACAGATGTTCAGACTGCTATTCAGTCATAACGTAATTCATGTCACGTGTTACACTGCTACAACTAATGGTATCATAGCCAATGTTAGCACCGGTATTACTCTGACATACTGTACCTAAAGAAACTAATGACACTGTGTAGAATATTCCATTTTTCTTTTCTTTTTTGCTAATTTCCGCATTGCCTTCCTTCACTGCGACGTCAGGTTTCGGAGTTTTCTGTGACTTATCTTTCTTTTGGACAGATGTGGAAATTGAATGTTTTCTTTTTTCACTACTATTAACTTGCTTCGTCGCCATTTTTAAACAATCTAACAAATCAAAACACACAACATTTACAAGAAGGATACAGGAAAGCAAAGCGAAGCAGATATTAAATTGCAAGAAAGTAACTTTACTCTCTATAACAGAGCAATCTTGTAAGTAATGCTTGAACTAGAGATGGCCGATATTTCACAAACCGATATTTTGTCACGGATACGTGGTTGTCATTTATAAACCTGTGACTGATGACGCGAAATATCCATGAAAAAATATCGCTATCGAAATATGCTTCGTGTATAAAAGTATTATCGGTATTATTCAGTAACTCTTATCTCTTAGGGCAGTGTTTATGACCTTCTCACAACTTTCTCCTCTAAGTCGTGGGTTTACACATGCGCATATGACAGCAATTGGGCGGTAATATTTGATTATTTTTCGTGATATTTTCTTCAATACTGTATTACCTTTTGCAAAGTGATGATTTTTGCAAAGTTATTATGATAATATAATCATGAATGTCGCCCTCGGTAGTGTAGTAACGCTGACCTGCTATGCTCGAGGTTGCGGGTTCAATCCCGGCCGAGGTCGATGGCATTTAAGTGTGTTTAAATGCGACAGGCTCATGTCATAGATTTACTGGCATGTAAAAGAATTCTTGGGGGACAAAATTCCGGCACACTGGCGACGCTGATATAATCTCTGCAGTTGCGAGTGTCGTTAAATAAACCATAATTTTTAATCACGAGTCTGATATTTTGTTTTTATAGTTAGTCTGTATAATAATAATAATAATAATAATAATAATAATAATAATAATGATTTATTTAACCTGGCAGAGTTAAGGCCATACGGCCTTCTCTATATGTTTTATTACAAATATTTTTGTTTTAAATTTAATTATTTTAATTAATATTGTCATGCATTGGTATCTTCATGTTTGAGCTATACATTAAAACTGGATCATATATAGCCTAAGTACAGGTAAAGTTATTAGTATTACAAATAATGTTGGAAGCTCCTTTAATTATTCAGTTTGTAATTAAAAAAACGGAACAGATGCATTATAGTTGTCACCCTCCACACATACGAAAAAAAAAAAAAAAAAAAAAAAGTTAGCGGAAATAATGGTTCGATTAGCGCTTTTAGGATTCGATATACAATAAGCATTAAATGCTACCAAATTAAAAAAAATTCCACTTAATTTTTAAGCAGTAACAATTTTTTCAGTTATATTTTAGGAACAGATCCATTATAGGTACCGCCAGTTATGAGTCCCTGAAAAGAAAAAGTCAACGGAAGTAGCAGTTCGATAACAAACTATCGATACCTATTGTTTGAATAATATTGAGAAACAAAGTTTGTCTGCATGTCACCATGGCGAGTATTTCAAACGCTACAAACGTAATTTGTAAATATCAAAGTGAAATTGAGAAAAAACTTTCTACTGGGTTAAATTGCAAGGCAAAGAATTGCAATTATGGAGTTAATACTATTTTTTTAAATTTAATTTTCGTGTGTTCAAATAAAGATATGCTGTATTCGTTTTTATGCAATTTCAACATCCAAAAATGATAAAAATTGGGGCGCTTCTCCTCCAATACCCTATTTGTATGGTTAGGAAAGCATTTTTGGAATTGTAAGCATGTAAAAAAAAAAAGAGACAGAAAAATTAAAGTATTAATTGAGGGCTTCGCCCCCAACCCCACTATTTGCTTTATTAGGAAACTATTTTTGAAATTTTAAGCCTTTATGTAAAAAAAGCTATAGAAAAATAAAAGTATTAATTGGGGGCTTCGTCCCAACCCCTCTGTTTTACTAAGAAACTAATTTTGGAATTTTAAGCCTCTAGCTAATTATGTGAAAACGCGATAGAAAAATAAAAGTTTTAATTGAGGACTTCGAGCCCAACCCGTTCCACTTTTATGGTTAGCAAACATCTCGCTAACTACGTGAAAAAATAAGGTAGAAAATAAAAAGTATTGAGGGCCTTTGATTCCCTTCAACCACTTAAATGTTGCCGAAAAACCCTTTATCATCAGAACCATGTTCAGCATAAAATAAATAAAAAAAAACGCATTTATTTTCAACAGTTAATAAACATAATAGAAACAAAAACATTTTGGTCTAGAGAGAATGGATTTTTATTTTAAATGTTTAATAATTAGGTACTATTTATAGTGCAAAGTTTCTTAATTTTATATAATGAAAGCTAACTAAAGTTGCAGTAGGCTAAGACAATACTCATTGAAATATATATAAAAAGAATTAAAATTTAATTCTGAACGTCCAAGGGAAAATATTTGCGTAAAAACTGTAATGAATAATTAAGTTTTGGGAAGGCTGTGGCATTACGTATTATTGAAATATTACTATGATATCTTCAATACTCCAAACTACTTTTGAATAATAAAGCAGCAAATCAAATTTAATTACGTGAGAATAGTTGGGGTAGAGGAATCAAGGAGACAATGAGGAAGGCAAAAAAAGAGGAAAGATTGGAGAATGCTAGATTTGCAGTGGAGAACCTATCCTTGGGTAGGAAACTGGATGAAATGAACAGAATTACCTCAGACATTCAATATTTTATTGGCAGAACTTTGTTAAAATCAACGATATCACAACAAAAACATTAATGATTTTCATGATATATCAATGCTGTTTCAAGAATGTTTACAAGTAATCATGCATGTTTAACATTTACTCCTCACATTGTTACTTCACTACATTGTTTCACCTTCGAGATTTCGAGGTGTTGACAATTATCAGGATCAATTTCAACTAGCACTTTCATAAAGCACTAGTCTTACGTATAGACATCCTGTTCTGTGGTGTAATTAACATTTCATTTCAATAACCTCCGTGTTCAAATACAAACAGGAGTGCATTGTCAGCAGACTAGTGGGATAAATTCATCTCTTCTTTTGAACAAATATAAAATTATTAAAATGCAAGTTACATTTTGAAAAAAATATATAACACTTTCTTAAATTAACGTACCTATAACACAAAATGGTAACATTTGTATGTATCTAACAACAGGATTTGTTCATTTATCACACTCATTTGTTTTGGTTAACATGGTAACAGGTTTTGTTTATAATAGAAAATTTAACGTTCAATCTTACGACTTATCAATTTAATATTAACATTCGTTAATACATGTTAAATATAAATAATGTATAAACGTTTTTGCCTTTTTACAGCATCAGATACAATTTGTTTTTAAAATATCTAAATTACATATTGGAATTTTTGTTCTCTTTTAGTAAACCATCAAACTGCCGTTATAATAAGTGGGCCCCCTAATATGACTAACGAGTTTTATGTATTTTACTCGTTAGAAAATTTTTTTAGGTTATAAATAAGTCTAGATTGTGAAACTAATTATGTTCTATTTAGTATTGAAATACATAAAACTCTTGTTACAATGGTTTCAGGTACATGTGTATTTTAAATTGTCAATTTTAAATTCAAATAGGCCTACGTTTATCAAACTGTGTTTAAATATATTATTGTGTTTGCAATATATAGCTCAATTTATGTAAAGCTTTGTTAATGTAATTTATATCTTCATTTTATATTAGTCACAATTCATAAAATTAATTCGTAATATTATGTTAATGTCATGGTGTTTGTTGAGATGTGTAATTCTACGTGATATAAAATGAAATTTTGATCTTTTTGTTATTTTTAAACTTATTTTGTGCTTGATGTGCTTTATATTTAACATCTATTAACAAATGTTAATATTAAATTGATAAGTCTTAAGATTGAACATTTTTAACATTATTGTATTTAATAACCAACTTAACTGAAAATCAAAACATGAATTGCAAATTTGTTTGTAATGTCGAAAGTAAGTAAATTGTAAATTTAAAACATCAGACCAATAAGATTGGCAGACTACAAGGATCCTAAATTCTAGAAAACAAATTTCTGGATGTTTTGAAGAACAGTAAGTGTGGTGTATAAATTTTGAAAAAATGAAACTTCTAATTGAAACTGAACATTTTGAATCCTGTCCATAAAAAAAATCAGATACACTACATATTTTAATAATGACACAAATATACATAATTAAAATGTATATCAAATTAAAGTATTAGAGTCTAAAATAAAGGTGATTATTCAAAATGTTAAAGATCTTTGACAATTCCTATAATAATTTTTTCCACAATTTGGTGTTTAATACAAAACATTTTTAGTATGCCCCATGAATTTTTAAATCACTATCATTCACTTAAAATGATTTTGACTTTACAAGACAGAATTAGTCTTGTTCAGTGTTATTATGAATGTAATAAGTTTAACAAACTGCATATAAAGATTAACAAAATTTATCTAACACCTAGCCAGCACGTTCCCCTGATATCAATCCAGCAGATTTTTGGCTGTGAGATATTTAAGACACTTTTTAAACTAATTCTACGACTAAAATATACAATTTCGCAACAAATTGAAGATATTTCACGAATTATATTAGTAAACACTGTTCACAATATAAAAGAAAGATTGTTAGGCCTACTGGTTGAACAAAATGGCGGATTTATTGAACATTTAAACTGAAACTAATAAACTCCGTATCTTTATGAGCGTAAGTGTGTTCCTGTTTTCTGTATATATTAACTTTTACAAAGATTATGGCAACGTAACAACGTAACTTTTGAATAACCTCATACCTTTTAATTAAAAAAAAAAATATCACACTTTTTAGCTGAGGTGTAAGTAGATATACGAACACATTCTGAATCATCACCTGGCAACTTAGTGCGGCCACTTTCTTTTGACAGCTGTACATCAAAACCATTATAAAATACAGAACTTATTAGTGTGATTCGTCGACACTCTGTTTTCCTCTTAGCTACTTATATATAGGAACAGAATAATGTAATCTTCAAATTTTGGCAGTTGATTCAGTTCCAAACGCAATTATAAGAACAATTTACGAATTATATAACCACAATATTATCAAAATTACTATTAGATCAGGACATACCGAATGGAGACCGATACACTGTGGAGTTCGTCAAGGATGCCCCCTCTCACCACTTTTATTCAATATATACATCAACTCCATCAGATATTGGCGACTAAATTCATGGAAACATCCTGCTCTTCCGAAATTTTACTCTAGATACATTATTATATGCAGAAGATCAGGTTCTTTTTGCTACAAATGAAGACGAGCTGCAATACTCAATACACCAACTGAATATAATAGCACAAAATTTCGATATGAAAATTTCCCCAAACGAAACAAAAATTATGGTGTTCTAAGGTAAACAGCCAGTTAGGAGTAAAATTTGCATTGGAACCCATATGTTAGAACAGGTAAACTCATTTAAATATTTAGGTTATAATTTGACATTTACCTGTTACCGATATATCTGAAAATATTCAACATTTTAATGGAGCCTTAAGAACCATCAACCAGGTTTTCACAACCACGAAAACCCAAAAACATACCAGGTTAAAAGCATATAAAGTTCTAGCAAGACCTGTCCTCATGTATGGTAGTGAGGCCTGGACTGTCCGAAACTCAGATGCTCAACGCCTAACAACTGCAGAAATGAGATTTCTAAGGAGGACTGCCAGCTACAGCTTGCTTGACCACAAAAGGAATGAACTAATTGCAAAAGAATTGAAAATTATACCTATTTATGAACATCTCAACCACTATAGACAAAAATGGCTTAACCATGTCAATAGAATGGACCATTCCAGACTCCCAAGACAAATTCACTACTATATACCACATGGAAGACGATATTTGGGACGCCCCCTGAAAAGATGGATGGAGATTGTAACAGGCCACTAGGCCTAATACCTGCAAGGACGATGATGAATAATGTAATTATACGAAACCAGAGTTGTAGTTGTGATACAATTAAGGGAGTGAATCTATTCAATTGAACTGTTTAACATGCTAGAATAGTAAGACAGTTAATCAATACAGGCCCTGATCTTGAAATTTCCAGTGGATTCTTTCAGTGAATTTTATTTTAATGGAGTGACTCAGTTATGAAATACGAAGTTAATTGGGGCTCTGAATATATCACACTTTGAATACAGATTTTAATGGGCCGGTACAATTAACAGGAGCTACATTTGATTAATGGCCGGTTTTTCCAAGTATTGTTAGAAAATTTAACGTCTGTTAAACTCTAAACAGTTTGTTAATAGGGATATCTTATGCGAAGTTTTACCGTCAGATGGCAGGAGTGTTCCATGCGGCACAACATCATGTAGGGCTATGTTATATGCTACAGTTGATTACGTTTTCCCGCTTGTTGATTTTCTGTGCGTGTCAAAATTATATTTACAGTTATTTTGTATAACCTAGTACAATTTAATATAATGAAATATTTTCTTACCTCATAATTTAAATTAATTTACAATAAATAACAAACCTGTATAATATTGAGCGATTCCCCGAGATGGGTGGGGAAATCTGCAGTACGCAGAATATAGATACGAGTAAATGGAATGTTCATGAACCTAAACTTTGAGAATATGCACGAATAAAAAATAGGAAATATGTCGAAAGTGAATATTGCCCTCTTTAATAATGTATTTAAGAACCATACGCTAAACCAGGATATGCAGCCACCAATGTGTTTTTTATAGGGAAGAGTCTATCGAGATTGAATTCCTTGTATTTTTTTCTGTAGTTGCAGAAAGATCAAATGCAATTTTTAATAGGATGATATAATAACATATGATCGCAATAGTATCACGATTAGTAGCGTGTTTTGTAGGTTAAGGACATGCAGTTTTGAATACTGTGTGGGATGATTTTGAAAATTTGAACATAAAACGTGGCTTTAATAATTAGGTACAGTACATTAAAAACATTTACGAAATGGCTTTCACTAGGGATCGTCCTGGATAAACATTCCAGTTTATCGAGAGTTTACTGCAGGCATAAAATTCGGAGACTCCAACTACTGCATATAATCCTATATGGTCTAGGATATAATCTAGGCTAACATAGCTCGCTATCGAGGTTGCATATGTTTTTATTAATTTTTCTTTTCCTCTTCCAAAATGAAACTATAGTCAACAATTCCTTACTTGAAGTAGTTACTTTTATTTAATAGCTAGCATTTTCGAGGCCTAATTTTATTAGATATATATTTTTAATGTTTAAAGCATACATTCAGAATATTTCGGGACCTGATTGAAGACAAAAAGCTTTCCCTGGTTTTTACATATAGGAATAACAAACATTTGCCGTTTTTAGTTGTTTTTAAGAGTATTTAATATAGTAATACACTACGTATATCCTCAATGTTTATATACCGAAAAACAAATGTACAAGCAAAGCGCATCCTCATAGTATATGTGCACTATCTGTTGGTGCTAGTTCAGGATATCCCTATTAATAAAATTGTACGTTTCAACACCAGTTTGGTTTAACAGATTGTTAAAAGTCTGTTAATTTTAAATGTAGGATTTCAGGCAGTTAACTCGTTTAACAGTTAAATATGGCCGATGTCCCCATAGCTGATCGAACAGAAGTTGCGAAATTAATATTTTGTGTCTCTCTGTAGGGAATGTTTAGCATATGACTGGTAATATTTATAATATTTAAAAAATACTTTGGACTGTTTAAATACACCAGTGTTATTTTATTTCTTTCGTATTTAGTTTCCATAATAGCAATGAGGAAATATAACCTTACTTTGTAATTATTATTCAGCACGTCACCTACAACTTTCATTTGTCAACCGTTTATGGAGCATGGCCTACTATAACAGGTTGTCATTTTACGCAAGTTTCATGACTCTATAATATAGAATTTAAAGATTAATTTTAGCCAATCAGAAATTGTCTTACATGTGTAGCATCATTACCAACTGCTGTTGAGTAGTTAAAATAGTGCTAACAGACGTTATAGTTAAGTGTTGGTTATCTTAAACAAAATTATGTTGAACAAATGGAAAATACATTAACAAAGCGTTAAATATAAACAGACTTAATTTAACATTCGTTAAGCAAAATTAAACATTACTTGGACAAACTGACCATAAGTCTATTGATCAATGTGAACTAAAGTAACAGTAGTTGGTTTGTAATTCAAACTTTTGTACCAGTGCACCATGGTGGAAGAAGCTGTATCTGATGTATGTACCAAAATATCCTGGGACTACGTCTACATGTACTGCAACCACCGGAAAAAACTGGAACAAAAGATAAGACACATTTAATACCTACTGAAGTGACTGGTTACTTTTATGTCCAACACAAAGTAAAAAATATAGTTTTGAGAAACAAGAGCTTTAACCTGGTGTGATTTCTAAGGACCCTTGGTATTCGGCCATTGAAACTCAACCATGTACATTTAAAAATGTATGAACGTAACCCATATACAGAAGTCCTAAAACAAGTATCTCCCGAGACAATGAGTACTTGTTCGACATAGCAGATAATTGGACCATGTTTATTAGACATTTTCCTTGTTTTCATTATTAGTACCTCAAAATATTGAATGCCATTTTTAACACCCTGTATAGAGAAGTTCAGAATTAAATGGAGAAAATTATATTATTAATTTTTTCTTACTTTAACGATGCTGTATCAACTACTGCGTTTAGAGTCAATTCAATTCGTGATAGCCCTGATCATACAACACACTGATCAAACTAATGGACTTTCAAGGCACCCACTTGTCAATTTCACTATCCTGCCATCTAGCGACTGCAAAAGTCACGTTATAACCCTTAAGTAACTGCATGAAGCAACTATGTTTCCATTAGAAGAAGTTACCAAAAATGCCTTTCCAACTGGATGCTCTGGTTATGGTTCTCATCTTAGGTTTCCATTGGAATGGCCGATCTAATGTGATTAGGGTTGATAGCCAATTGTTATTTCTCGAAATGAGACAAGGATTCGCCATACATTACCAGACATTCACCTTACGTTTGGAGAGAACCTCTGGAAAATCCCAACCAGGTAATCACCCCAAGCAGGAATCGAACTCACATTGAAGCACAGGTCCGGATCAGCAGGAAAACGCGCTACTGGATGAGCTAAGTCGGTAGCCCGAAAACCTGAAAATGTTTTGGTTAATTTAAACATACGAGTAACCCTTCATTTCACCATATTTTTCCACTTCCTACCATTTTCCAATAAAATCTAGAAATTTCAAAATTGAATTGGTTTCCCTACAGTCCTGTGCAGAATTTTGCACGATACGAAGCACTGAATTTCTGTGGTGTTCGGGTAAAGGAAGTAAGTTTGCAAAACTCGAAAGAATAGCAGTTTTGTTATATTTGTGTAATAGTAATATGCGTTACAAGAGCGGTATGTTGAAGTTTTCATGTTCGAGGAAAAGTTTGAAAAAGCGAAACGTAGTTGAGCTTTTTTAATTTCAGAGAATTGAAAGAAAACATACCGCTCGTGTATTCTACCAGTACATTATTTTGTGCGAAGATCGTTTATTACATACCTGAAAGAGGAATTTCTGATTAGTTTCAATGAAATCCCCATCTTGGTTTCTGTTCAATGACGGCAAATTTTCAAAACAAAAATATCTATCTTCAACATTGTTACTTTAAAATGTTTTCTGTGTTTACTATACTCCAGCAGGTCGTGATACAAGTCTGTCTTCCCCCAGTCTATAAATGCGAACTTAAAACAAACGGTAAGGTTATGTAATGATTTAGAGTTTACTTAATTTTTGCAAATATTTAAAAACAATAATTAACAGTGCAATTTAGGTGAAATTCAGTGGTAAGTTTCCAATTTATAATTATTACTATATTGAACGTCTCTAAAAATGTGTTAAAAGCCTAAAGCAGTAAAATCAATATGTCACTTAAGCGGTAAGAAGAGGGAAATTGTGTGTGTTAGGTTGGGAATACTGAATGTGGAATTTTAGACTTTCCACGGATTGGTTTTGTGTGGAAACCAAGCAAATACGCACGATCTCGCACAAAAATTATTTGCAATAAGGTTCCGAAGCTTAAATTTGTCTCCAAACTCATTTTATGACTTCTCTCCCTTTACCCAAACACATTTGAATAGCTATTTGTTAAGCGGGCGGAAGTCCGAAAATAGAAATTTTTACAGGAGAGAAAAAACTGTCAACCCTTTTAACACAAATTATGAAATTGAATTTTAACCATCTGTACTGGATTTTTAAGTCTTAACATAAATTGATGTGTGTATGGTAACAGAACTCGTTTCAATAAAAAAATGAGTTGTGAAAAAATGTAACTTCTGCCCTTTTTTAATAGTGATTCATTTGTCCCGTTTAGCCAAGGAAGGATGCAACTGCTATTTTCAATTCCGTTAGGACAGAAGCTTTGCATCCTTCCTTGTTACACCCGCCCGCCACGATGAGGCACGGGACAATGGGCGGGACCTGAAACAGACAGAGAAATACGTCAACATCAAGCATTAAAATATAACTAAACCCTAATGTGATATAGTTTGAACCTGCCAAAACAAATTAACTTTTTCTTAGGCTCTTAACAGCTTCCACTACACGAAGAAAAATTTAAAGATTTTAGTGTTACAATCTCTGTAACAGACTGAAAAGACAGTACCTATCAAAGTTATGTTTGCTCCTAGATATTTAGTATTTCCTCAAGAAAATTTTTTGTAACGGAAGCTTAAAGCAAGCAATTATGAACTCATTTGCCACTTTGATTTAGAAGTTAATTATAGCTTAAAAATATCACGTGGCATATGTTTTGAGCAAGTACATAGATCTTGAAATTATACAAATTGTATTAAATACAAGTTTACAACACATTAGGATTAAAGTCCTAACAAATTTTGAAAAACGTCAAATCCAGCTCCTACAAATTTCAGTTATTTAGTTTTAATTATCAATTATGTACTTCTGTCATTACCTGATTTACAATTATCACACGTCACATTTAAGTAAATTCGTCCTCTTGATCTGCATCAAATCGGTGAGATCGATGAAATCGACGAGTTTCCTCGTAGACGTTACATTTTTTTATTGTATACTAAGGGCTCAATTACTCTGCATTAAGAAAAATATTACTGCCCTTTCAAATAGATATTCAGTTTGAGTTATCAATTACCTTGTCATTACTTCATTTGCAATATGTATATTGTTTAGATTTACTTCATCACATTTACATTTATTCAGTTTGCAATTATTTACTTCATTACATTCACTGCGTAAGGTATACGAGGAAACCAATTAAAAAATTGTCTTCAAACTCGTCCTCTTGATCTATATCAAATCGGCGAGATCGATTAAATCTGAGAGATCGGTGAAATCGACGAGTTTCCTCATAGACGTTACATTTTTATTGTATACTAAGGGCTCAATTACTCTGCATTAAGAAAAATTACTGCCCTTTCAAATGTATATTCAGTTTGAGTTATCAATTACTTTTCCATTACTTCATTTGCAATATGTATATTCAGTTTGTAATTATTTACTTCATTACATTTAATGAATATGCAGTTTGTAATTATTTACTTCATTACATTTAATGAATATGCAGTTTGTAATTATTTACTTCATTACATTTAATGAATATGCAGTTTGTAATTATTTACTTCATTACATTTACTGAGTAAGGTATATGAGGAAACCAATAGAAAATATTCTTCAAATTCGTCTTCTTGATCTGCATCAAATCGGCGAGATCGATGAAATCGGTGAGATCGGTGAAATCGACGAGTTTCCTCATAGACGTTACATTTTTATTGTATACTAAGGGCTCAATTACTCTGCATTAAGAAAAATTATTGCCCTTCCAAATATATATATTCAGTTTGAGTTATCAATTACTTTGCCATTACTTCATTTGCAATATGTATATTCAGTTTGTAATTATTTACTTCATTACATTTAACGAATATGCAGTTTGTAATTATTTACTTCATTACATTTACTGAGTAAGGTATATGAGGAAACCAATAGAAAATATTCTTCAAATTAGTCTTCTTGATCTGCATCAAATCGGCGAAATCGATGAAATCGGCGAGATCGATGAAATCGACGAGTTTCCTCATAGACGTTACATTTTTATTGTACTCAAAGGGCTCAATTACTTTGTATTATGAAAAATATTACTGCCGTTTCAAAGAGATATTCAGTTTGAGTTTTATTACATCATTACTTCATCTGCAGTATGTATATTCAGTTTGTAATTATTTACTTCGTTACACTTACATTATGTGTATTCATTTTGTAATTATTTACTTCATTATATTTGCCTTTACTGAGTAAGGTATATGAGGAAACCAAGTTGAGTATGTTCTTCAAATGCGTCTTTTGCATTTCAACGAGTATCAAATCGACGAAATCTGAGCAATTTGCTTCCTCAACATTATAAAAGATCTCTATGTTCCTGAAACCTTAATAAAATGTTCTCTCTATTCAGTGTGTTTGTGTGTGTCAGAGTTTCAAAACACTTCAATGTTTGAACAGAATTTCTAAATATTGATTCTCATTCTATCTGCTAGCTATATCTTTTTTACGCTGGTACCCCCCGTCCCTAGAACCCCGAGTGGCAGGGCTCGTCCTACGCCATCACTGGAGTCCTGCGGCAACCCGCCGAAATAGAACTGTATGTGTGAGGGCTGTCGCCTAACCAGACTAACGAAAAAAAAGTTACTAGGCGTGCAAAGCGTCCGATCTCCACGGTTTCCCCCTGTGATGAAAAAAAAAGCATCTTACAAACTAAACACTCCTGATTGAACGTCCATGTTGTGCCAGCAGAAGGCTAAGGACAATCCATATTCTGCCGACAGAGGGCTAATGGATGCAAAGCTAAACCCCATCAATCATACGACGTAGAATCACCAATTGCAAGACAACGTTGAGTGTGCCTAATGTGGAGGAAGCGGAGGACCTTACAAGCTAAAAGACTTATGAAGTAGCAAAAAAAAAAAAATAACCATCACAGGGTTCCGCCGTGACTCTTAGCCCTAGGCCCTGATAATCAACCGGCGCCCGCATCGACGTCGTGCTACCTGCGGCCACAGTAATCGCTCATCGTATCTAGGGTCGGATACGATGCTCACACTTGTAAACCTAGCAATGGCGTGCATACCCCGATACGGCGCCGTGGTAAAACCCTCAAACACTACTCGAGACGCTGCACTTGGCGGTAACTCACTGTTTGTAGAGGCCATCCCGGGACATCAAGGGACTCCAACCTGAAATAAATAGAAAGTCATATTCAGACCTCGGCCAATGTTACACGCTTTGCTAGAGATTCTCATATCAAATTAAGGGGTATATACAGAGTGATTTATATAGAACTGATACATTTCTTTCATTAATTGTTTCAAATCGAATTGTGCTAGCGACAACTTATTATACCTAAAATGTAGAGGAATTTTGGGAGATTATTTACCTCTATAGCAAATGTTGTCCGGCGTTGTCAAATCCGGAGATCTCGGTGGCCACAGCTTCCTGGAAATTATTCGGGCGTCACATAACCGGATAAATGGAACCATGCTTCATCTGTGAACCATGTGATGGACAATAAGGCAGGATTTTGCACAATGAACGTCTGAAACCAACGACAATAATTCAATCTTTTATCCTTATCTGGTTCCTGTAGCTGATGAACAACCGTAACCCTATATGGCTTTAGGCTCTCTGACACATTGAGTAGGAGTACCCTGTCTCCTGCGACAAACGTCTTAATGATTTTTTGGGTGACTGCTCCAGTCGTGCTCTTACGTCAACAACCGTGGGAAGCCTAGATGAACGATGCTTGCCCTTTTCACTCACCAGAGATCCAGTTGTTTCCAATTTGTTTACCAGTCCCAGTATTGTGTTTCTTTTGGGAGGATTGCGAACACCAAATTCTCTCCGGTATGCCCTTTGAGTAGGTGTAATTGAATTCGTAATCCAGTATTGCTTCACAAGGAAGAGTCGTTGATTTAATGTGTACTGCATTTTCACAAAATCTCGAAAACAGCTGCCAACAATAGGAATAAAACAAACATCTGCGCATCTAGTGACTTATTGTCGTTGGTTTCAGACGTTCATTGTGCAAAATCCTGCCATACTGTCCATCACATGGTTCACAGATGAAGTATGGTTCCATTTATCCTGTTATGTGACGACCGAATAATTTCCAGGAACCTGTGGCCACCGAGATCTCCGGATTTGACAACGCCGGACAACATTTGCTATAGAGGTAAATAATCTCCCAAAATTGCTCTACATTTTAGGTATAATAAGTTGTCGCTAGCACAATTCGTTTTGAAACAATTAATGAAAGAAATGTGTCAGTTCTATATAAATCACTCTGTAGAATGAACTGTATTGTTATTAATTTCCAGGGAATTATTAGAGATATTTCAAACAAAAATTTTCATAAAATTTCATTCGTTTTTGCTTCGTTTTCTAGAAAAAAACTTTTTTAGTATAAATATTTCATAGAGTGCTTTGAGAAAGCCATTGATTTAATTCCCAATATGCTCCGTCAATGTAAGAGCAGTGTATTATGATAAACGATTCAAAGAATTTTAGTTTTGCCATTTAAATGTGCAGAAATTTGATCCAAACAAATGTAACCTTGTACAATTACTTTGCAGAACGAAAAGTTACATTTGTTCAGATCAATGCACATTTGGGGGACAAAAATTCTTTCAATCATTTATCATAATATACTGTTCTCAAATTGACTTTAGCATATTTGTAATTAAATCAGTGGCTTTCCCAAAAAACGCTATGAAAGTTTTCATATGAAACAATTTTTATCTCTAAAAGGAAGCAAAAACGAGCAAAACTGAATTAAACTTCGAAATATCTTAAAGAATACCTCCTGAAATTAATAACATGTACAGTTTATTCTGTACAGAACTTTAGACAAAAAATTACCTCTTCCCTGTAGCATGATGAGAAATTCACTTCGAGCAGAGCTTGGGTTCACACGACTAGGCAAAGCATGTTTATTCTGCATCTAATTTATCCCTTGCATATATCTTTGTTATAGATTAGACACAAAAGCAAAAAACAAACGAAATAAAGGAAAACCAGGGCAGAGTCTTGCTTAAGAAATTCGTTCAAGTGTAAACCTAAACTTGAACGGAATTAACTGAAAACTCTCAAAGGGGACATACTGCAACAGGTCTTTTTATTCAAGATTGTACACCTTTCGCTAGTATAAATTTAGCAACATTCAAAATTTAATTTCTACAAATCCTGAGTTAAATTTTGGGCTGGTATTTGGTATAATGATACCACACAAATTAATGACTAGTTTTTAAGAATAGAAAAATCAAGCGTGCGCCTATATTTTTAATTGAGGGTTTAAATTTGTGTAGGGAAAATTTATTTGTGATATTTTACCTGATTTTGAATATCTGTTATCGTTTTATTTTATTCGTAATGAATTTGTTGAAAATCTTACCCTCATCAGACGAACACAAACATTTTTCTTGAATTTATTTTCATGAACTATCATTTCACTTTTTGGATAACAATTAATGAAAAAATAACTGAATGATAAAATAGTGCTAAAAGCAGATTTATTTTCTCTCTAGTATGAAATACAGTTGCATGTAAAATTGTGTGAATTTTTTTAAGTATGTGGAAGTTTTAAGGGAAATGGATTTTGAAAATTTAAGCTCCGGGAAACGCGATGAAATTACTGAAAACTAAATGTCATATTCACATTTAAATCACCAAGTTAACTTCCAGAGTCAAGTTTTAGGTTGTAATTCGGAAGTAGTATTAGAGATATTTACATTTTTTTCCTACTTACGAAGGAAAATTTTTTTCCTCCATTCTAATGACAAGTCCATTCAACAAAATCGAGGAAGAAGTTTGAAAAACTAGCAGAGCGAATTTTTAAATTTCCGAAATTTTCTAATGCACTTCACAAATGCGTATTGTACAAAAATTTTTGCAGAATCATTTTTAAAATTGCAAATACAATATATTTTTCATTAAAAATTTAGAGCAATATTATTCCAAAGTCTTCGCAAAACTGCACTGTAATAGTAACAAATGCACTGTAATGGGTATATTTCAGTATAGCTTTACGTCCTGGAAGATAATTTCCCTAGCACCAATGGAAATCCCAACTTTCAAGGCCTAACAACAATAGCTGTAAATACAACAAAGAACACGATCGTGCAAAATACAGTATATATTTTCAATCTTCCTAAGGTGCATATGTCCCCTTAAGAGTACGAGAAAAGTAAACTATGCAACTCACCGTTTACAGATGACCATCCATCAGCGAGGGAACTCCGGGACCCTGGTGGGCTTCCAAGCATGGTTTCATGGACACAAGGTTGCATGTAACAGTTTTGCAAATACATTAATTGCTGCTTAATGCAATATCATCACAACATCGTAAAATATAATACTAATACTAATCTGGCTGACATAAGTCCATGAGGATTTTTCTTCCACTCAGCCAGACACAAAATCTTAATATTGCTAGTTAATACTAATCTGGCGGACACAAGTCCATGAGGATTTTTCTTCCACTCAGCCAGACACAAAATCTTAATATTGCTAGTTAATACTAATCTGGCGGACACAAGTCCTTGAGGATTTTTCTTCCACTCAGCCAGAAACAAAATCTTAATATTGCTAGTTAATACTAATCTGGCGGACACAAGTCCTTGAGGATTTTTCTTCCACTCAGCCAGAAACAAAATCTTAAAAATATTCAGTTAATACTAATCTGGCGGACACAAGTCCTTGAGGATTTTTCTTCCACTCAGCCAGAAACGAAATCTTAATATTACTAGTTAATACTAATCTGGCGGACACAAGTCCATGAGGATTTTTCTTCCACTCAAGCCAGTTACAAAATCTTAATATTGCTAGTTAATACTAATCTGGCGGACACAAGTCCTTGAGGATTTTCTTCCACTCAGCCAGAAACAAAATCTTAATATTGCTAGTTAATACTAATCTGGCGGACACAAGTCCTTGAGGATTTTTCTTCCACTCAGCCAGAAACAAAATCTTAATATTGCTAGTTAATACTAATCTGGCGGACACTAGTCCTTGAGGATTTTCTTCCACTCAGCCAGACACAAAATCTTAATATTGCTAGTTAATACTAATCTGGCGGACACAAGTCCATGAGGATTTTCTTCCACTCAGCCAGAAACAAAATCTTAATATTGCTAGTTAATACTAATCTGGCGGACACAAGTCCATGAGGATTTTCTTCCACTCAGCCAGACACAAAATCTTAATATTGCTAGTTAATACTAATCTGGCGGACACAAGTCCTTGAGGATTTTTCTTCCACTCAGCCAGTTACAAAATCTTAATATTGCTAGTTAATACTAATCTGGCGGACACAAGTCCATGAGGATTTTTCTTCCACTCAGCCAGACACAAAATCTTAATATTGCTAGTTAATACTAATCTGGCGGACACAAGTCCATGAGGATTTTTCTTCCACTCAGCCAGACACAAAATCTTAATATTGCTAGTTAATACTAATCTGGCGGACACAAGTCCATGAGGATTTTTCTTCCACTCAGCCAGACACAAAATCTTAATATTGCTAGTTAATACTAATCTGGCGGACACAAGTCCTTGAGTATTTTTCTTCCACTCAGCCAGAAATTAAATCTTAATATTGCTAGTTAATACTAATCTGGCGGACACTAGTCCTTGAGTATTTTTCTTCCACTCAGCCAGAAATTAAATCTTAATATTGCTAGTTAATACTAATCTGGCGGACACTAGTCCTTGAGTATTTTTCTTCCACTCAGCCAGAAATTAAATCTTAATATTGCTAGTTAATACTAATCTGGCGGACACTAGTCCTTGAGGATTTTTCTTCCACTCAGCCAGAAATTAAATCTTAATATTGCTAGTTAATACTAATCTGGCGGACAATAGTCCTTGAGGATTTTTCTTCCACTCAGCCAGAAATTAAATCTTAATATTGCTAGTTAATACTAATCTGGCGGACACTAGTCCTTGAGGATTTTTCTTCCACTCAGCCAGAAATTAAATCTTAATATTGCTAGTTAATACTAATCTGGCGGACACAAGTCCTTGAGGATTTTTCTTCCACTCAGCCAGAAACAAAATCTTAATATTGCTAGTTAATACTAATCTGGCGGACACAAGTCCATGAGGATTTTTCTTCCACTCAGCCAGAAACAAGTTTTAATATTGCTAGTTAATACTAATCTGGCGGACACTAGTCCTTGAGGATTTTCTTCCACTCAGCCAGAAACAAAATCTTAATATTGTTAGTTAATACTAATCTGGCGGACACGAGTCCATGAGGATTTTCTTCCACTCAGCCAGAAACAAAATCTTTAAAAATATTACTAGTTAATACTAATCTGGCGGACACTAGTCCTTGAGGATTTTTCTTCCTCTCAGCCAGAAACAAAATCTTAATATTGCTAGGTAATACTAATCTGGTGGACACAAGTCCTTGAGGATTTTTCTTCCTCTCAGCCAGAAACGAAATCTTAATATTGCTAGTTAATACTAATCTGGCGGACAAGTCCTTGAGGATTTTTCTTCCTCTCAGCCAGAAACGAAATCTTAATATTACTAGTTAATACTAATCTGGCGGACACAAGTCCTTGAGGATTTTTCTTCCTCTCAGCCAGAAACGAAATCTTAATATTACTGGTTAATACTAATCTGGCGGACACAAGTCCTCGAGGATTTTTCTTCCTCTCAGCCAGAAACGAAATCTTAATATTACTTGTTAATACTAATCTGGCGGACATAAGTCCTTGAGGATTTTTCTTCCACTCAGCCGGAAACAAAATCTTAATATTGCTAGTTAATACTAATCTGGCGGACAAGTCCTTGAGGATTTTTCTTCCACTAAGCCAGAAACAAAATCTTAAAAATATCACTAGTTAGTACTAATACTAATCTGGCGGACGTAAGTCCTTGAGGACTTTTCTTCCATCCTCATTAGATATTTAGGGACCTTACCATCTTTCCCAATTCAATAGGGAAATTTTTCTGTAATTGAAAAGAATTGCCAACATTTTAATCCTGAATTCCGTTTGACTGCTCTGGCAACAGATTTCCAGAGCCAAGTAATATACTCGCCGTAATAGATACAACTACAGAAAAGGAGATTTATTTAGTTCTCTATACCGAAAGCAAATTGCATTGCTTTGAGACAAGATTTTTTACTGGGAAGTTTTCAATTTCATTATGAAAGACTCGGATACTTTTATCTACTGGTTCTAGGAGATAAGTCATTTATTAAATTCCCAGTGCGAAACCGAAAATCGCGATTTTTTTGCCTTGTTCTTTTCGAAGTACTTTGAAATTCACGCAATATTTCGAAAATGTATCCTATATTGGCACGAATTTAATCCTTAATATCGAAAATTATCCAATAATAGATATAAGATTTCAAAATTAATAAACATTGCACTTTACAGTAAAGTAGAGCGTTTCTCCAGTCTTGCTAGTCATGGTGTACAGACGACTTCCAACATAAATAGGCCTACTAGAAGTACTACCGAATTCAGAATGTTCCATTTTTACAGTATCAGTTTTATTTTCGATTTCTTGTTCGGCTGCAAGTTCTTTAAGTGCTCGCGTCATTTCCAACATGTCACGTCATCGTTTGAGGTCAAACATTCAGTCAGAAGCTTCAATTGGCTATCCTCGATTTTAAGGTCGTGAAATCGAAACAATTTTTAACCGTAGTGTGTGTAGTATCTAGATTAATTTTCTGCGTAAACAAACCATTTTTATGTAACCTGCAACACAAAATTCGAAATCCGATATTTTCCATTACATTACTCGAGGCGGCCTATAAATATTTTAGTATGATATTTCAATTTATTTTGAAATAGGCGTAACTTCTGTTTTCTAACGACTGCTTTCGGAAAATTTAGAGCATTGAATACAATCTCAACAAACAGCATGGCTATAAATTCGCGGATTGTAACTTGAAATACGTACAATTTCAGAATCGCTATGAATTCAGAGTGAAAGTCTATTTGAACTTTAAAGCGTGATTGAAAGCTATGTATTAATATTGAGATATCGTATAATCCCGGACAAATCTCTAAAAAAAAAATTAGACCTAAGTATACAAGTTTCTGCAACTAACAGTGGTTAATTGGCTTTTAAACAACTGATTTTTAGACTAAAATATGGCGTGGAAGACGACATACAGGAGTCCTGAACTGATGAACCAGATAATTCCGAGTTTTTTTCCCCCCAGATACAAATTTTCACTAAAGCAGATGTAGTGGCACTTTAAACATGAAGCTGTGGTTGAAAGTGTAGGGTCTTAATTAGCTTTTACAGAACCCGGAGGTTCATTGCCGCCCTTACATAAGCCGCCATCCGTCCCTATCCTGAGCAAGATCAATCCAGTCTCTAGCATCAAATTCCACCTCCCTAAAATTTTTATATTATCCTCCCATCTACGTCTCTGCCTTCTCAAAGATCTTTTACCCTCCGACTCCCAACTGACACTATATGCATTTCTGGTTTCGCCCATACGTGCTACATGCCATACCCATCTCGAAAGTCTGAATTTAACGTTTCTAATAATGTGTCAGGTGAAGAATACAATGCGTGCAGATCTATGTTGTGTAACTTTCTCCATTGTCCTATAACTTGAGACGGTTCCTCGTATAGGATAAGGAGATTTTCATTAGATTAGTATTTCGTGTTAATATTCTCATATGGATAGTAAGAAGCATGGACGTATAAGTTACAGAATCTGAGACGGAAGTAACAGGTGGACAGGAAGACCGAAAGGAAGCTAGGCGGACAGGAAACATGTGTCCAGGCGTGGAGTTGACTGATGAGGGAACGTATGGACTTTGCCTGCGGGTGGTCAGTAAGATGACGCCAAGCCAGGTTCCACAAGAGATGATCTGGTATATGTCAGAGAATTGGCAGGACGCCGGAAGTAGGGGGATGTTCTAGTTAACGAACAATTTTTGAAGAACGCGTCTTAAGTGACGTAAGTGTAATCATGGCCAATCAGGATTCTTAATAGAGACACGTGATATATAGATAGGAGGGTGAAATTCTATGTTTGGTGGTTGAAAGTAGGGGATAGATTTGGCAGATAGACAGAAGGCAGATAGACAGTGTTCGGAGAGGTCGAACTCCACATATTCTCGGCAAACCTAACTCGGAAGTATAACAATTTACGGACTTAGAAATTTTTAGTGGGTGTAGTAAGAAGTCGTGTGTTGCATTATTATTATTATTATAAGTCTGAATTCTTTCCTCTCATCACGTTATCAACTGTCCATTATATTACTGGTGTTTTATAGTACAAAATATATAATTACGTGAACTCAGAAATTAGTATACCAACTTGCGGAAGTGAGAGCGAGATATTATACACTTGGACGCGCATTTCTGCTGATCTGAAACGAACACTTAATAGTAATAATAAACGCTTTCATAGTTCTTACCAACACCTTCTGGTGTGCGCCTACATCATTTCAACCTACGAGCACGTCTCCCAAACCCCATGTCCCGACCGTTTTGCAGCTGACCTGGGAATCTCATACCTCTACCGGAGTAATCTCGAGGAGGCTGGCGCCCAAATTAATCAGTGTATATAATTAATTATTGAAATCGACGTGCTTCCTCGAGATATTCTCCATATTTCGGAGCTGGCAGCCGAGGGCAAGGAAAGGCGTCGTGGGCAACGACGACGATGACGACAGACGACCGCTGCAGATTTTGGCGACCAACAACGAAGGCCGACCGCTTCATAAAGATATGGCGACCCCAACGACGAAGGCAACGACCCGCATCAAACTTCATCAGTCTTAGCTCCAAATATTTTCCTAAGCACTTTATTCTCAAGTACCCTTAACCTCTGTTATTCTCAAGCTAGTCCAAGTTTCACAATCATACATAACCGGTAATATAACTCTTATAAATTCCAACTTTCAGCCTTTTTGAAAACAGACTGGATGACAAAAGCTCCTCAACCAAATAACACGCATTTCCCATATTTATTCTGCGTTTAATTTCTCATCGAGTGTCATTTGTTACCATTTTCCAAGGCACTAAATTTTTCACCTTTCCAAAGGATAAATTTCCAACTTTTATATTTCCATTTCGTACTGTATTCTGGTCACGAGACAATCTTATACTTTGTCTTTTCGGGATTTACTTTCAAACCTATCGCTTTACTTCAAGTGGACTTTCTCCTACTATCCACATCATCCGTATAAACAAGCTGATGTATCATTCAATTCCAAACCCTCTCCGTTTTCCTGAACTTTCCTAATGGCATATTCTAGAGCAAATTTAAAAAGTAAAGGTGATAGTGCATCTCCTTGCCTTAGCCCTCAGTGAATTGGAAAAGCATCAGAAAGAAAATGGCCTATACGGATTCTGCTGTACGTTTCGCTGAGACTTTTTAATTAATCGAACTAGCTTTTCGGAACGACAAACGCAATAAGATTTGAAAAATCTCTTAACCAAGTTATATGCCTTCTTAAATTTATGAATAACTGATGTACTGTACTCTGATACTCCCATTTTTTCTCCATTATCTGTCGAATACAAAATACTTTATCAATAGTTTATCTATTACGCCTAAAACCACACTGATCCCAATAATTTCATCTACACATGGAGTTAATCTTCTCAAAGAATATTGGACAAAATTTTGTACGACGTCAACAAAAGAGATATTCCTCGAAAGTTACTAGGTTGTCTTTTCATCCTTTTTAAATATAGGTACAATTATAGACTCCTTCCATTGTTCTGGTACAATTTTCTTTTCCCAAATAGTAAATACAAGCTTATAAATTTCACTAAATTCGCGTTCACCCTCGTCTTAATTCTGCTGAAATTTGATGGATACCTGGAGACTTTTCAGCTTTTCTATCGCAATTTCGACTTCAGAAAGTGTGGGTTCGAGAATGAATGCCTTAGTTTGTATTTGAATTTCGTCCAGATCATTTATATTTGACCTATGCACATTTAGTAGTTTCCCAAAATAGTTTTTCCGTCTGTTCAGGATGAAATGAGAGTTAAATGGAGGGTCTATCGAATCAATTTTCTCTGCTGCTAACAGCTGTACGAAGTATCCGCCTTTTAAAATATTACGGACAATTTTCTGTAGAAGTTAGGAATTTTCCGTATGAATTTTCGATATTAATTCGAATAATGTCTTTATTAAATGCTGCGTTAGCATACTTATCTGAAAATACACAATTATATTTCGGTAATTTCATTATACCGAATTCTACACAATTATTTTGCCAGTTTTACTTAAATAGAAATTTGCTATTTGCACTTGAAGTCTTAATACTGCATTTTTGGCCGGTCGTGTTTTTTTTAACAACCTTACCGATGTTCTTGGTAGGCCTTGCAAGTTAAATTTACAATACACGTGCGGTAAGTAAATGAATAACGCCTATCAACAAATACGAATAAAACAAATGACGCCTACAAAGAAACTAAAATGATTAAGAATTTATTTTTCACTAAGCTCGTCCAAGAAATAGTATGCAATATAGGTGTTAAATATTACAGAAACTCTGAAATATAGAAGACTACTTCGTCTAGTCTTTTATAACTCTTACTCATTTCTGTAAATCTCGCCACACTTGTATCGCAATGTAGTATTAGATTACGTAAAAATGCCAGGAAAGAACACTGGAAATTTTTATAGATTTATGAACACGAAATATCAGATAGGCCTATAGAAAATGTGAAGGCAATGTTGCAAGAAAAAAATTCTTCCACAATGAACATAACGATCGGTTTTCAAGTAACAAAACTATTTACGTGAAGTGTGATAATAGAAGCGGAAAAATAGTACCCGTGTTAGACATACCAGTCATAACGCCGATAAATGCAAAAATACATTTTCGAAGTTAATGTCTGTTTGAGAGCATTTAATTACTAAGTGACGGACAAGCCTATGTTTTTGTGAGTTTATTTTACAAGTTTTGTGGTGGATGTGATTTTTACGACGGTTGTCAATAGACGATTTTACTTCTCTATTTTTCGATGTCCAATTGTTAATGGCCACCAATTTTAACGCCAGGTTTGTGAGTGTAGTTAATAGAGTGGACGGTTTTGGAATTTTCAAAGGGGCCACTGTCGAATATTTGAAGAACTTCATTTTCTGTCGAGGGACGGCATATTGTCCGATAAATGTGAGCGCAAATTTTTTAATTTTGGAATAAACGATTTTTTTACGGTCCAGGATCAGTGCCAGATTAAGCTTGTACAGGTTTTTTTTGCGAGCTTTGTATGTACATTTTTTCGCAGATACGTAAAATTAATGCAGTAGATAAGTTTCTGTAAGGTAGAGGATAGGCAACAGGTGAGGTTAGGTTTGTTTTGTCCAGGTTTTAAGTAGCCTATGTCTTTTACAGCATGCTTTTTGGTAGATAGACAAAGATCTAATTGCTCTACGTTTGTGAAAATTAAGTTATTTTGCATTTTTCTTAGGAATTGTCATTTTTAGCCTTCTTTGAATTGAATGTTGTAATATTTCACAATATTTTAGAAACTAAAATAGTCTCCCACCATTTTTCAGTAATTTCAGTTTCTGAAAGAAATATTAAATACAACCTTACTTAAAAAAAAGCAAAAAGAGGCCTAAATTAAATTAATTTTGTTATCTAAACAAAATTAAATGCTTTCATGAAAGTATTGAGAAATTGTTTTATTATTGCAATAAAAATTTAATTATTAAGATTACTTTATTTTTATAATTACCGATTAAGGTCGTTTCAAACTAGTCCTCAAAGAAATTAACTTAGCAAGGGAAAAGTTATGTATGGAAAAATGCATTGATATTTACAGAGAAATGAGACTTTAAATATTTATCTAATGTTATTGTTGACATAGCAAGAATGGCAGAAAACCTTAAAAATGTTACAACAAATGACGTAAATGTGGCTCATTAGCCCATGCGAACGAAGAATGAATTTTCCGATTTCGAGTAAAGACCACTTTAATACTGAATAGCCAAAATCATTAATGTTGAATAATATGTTTCAAGTAAAATCTCTCGCATACATCAGCTTTGAACAATTTCCCTTTTTAAAATAGAATCTACTGCTGGTGTAGCAAAGATTCTTGAACAATGTCTACTTTCACAAAGAATTTGTCTGCATTCTCTCAAATGAATTTTATGGCATATGTTAGTAGTAATGTTACAAAGAAATTGCCGGCCATGCAAGAAATACAGAAGACGCGCATGTGCAAAGAAGTTAGCATGTTAGTATGAAACACCATAAATTCACTTGAGAGCAAGTTGCCAAATAAAAAAATTCCAATCTCTTCGAATAGTCCCATTTTTTGTACTTTAAACAAGTCTATTCAACTTTTCTAATAAAGTGCGTTGAATTTCGTTCTAGTAAATGGAGGACAAAACAATTGACTACGCAACATTCCCTAATACGAAACATTTTCCATTAACTTAGTTTAAAGCAATACTAGTCTGTTTTGAACTTTTGTTTCGAAACTATTTCAATCTGTAATTATGTTGAAATTGTAGAATGGAGTAGTTTATTTAAAACAATTAATCCACTTTATTTATTACAGAAGAAAATAATATATATATATATATATATATATATATATATATATATATATATATATATATCTTCATAAGCCTATTTATTTTTCATCTCAAGAACCGTTTTCAGAACTTAAGGTTCTTAAAATAAGAAATTTATTACATTGTATTAATAAAATTAATACATAAAAATCTAAATAACTTTGAATTGTATTAACAGTTATGAAAGAAAAGTATGAATTATTTAAGATTGTTTGAACCGAAATGCAACACTGCTACAGTAATCATAGTAGTAATTTAGGGCTAAGAATATATAACAAATTTATATTTAAATATTCTAATCTTGTCAATTTTAATAGTTCTAGTATTAAAGTTAAAAATTATGATTTTATAAATACTGAAAAATTTTACGAGTAAATTTAAATTTACATATTCTTTTAGTGTAGTAGACAAAAATTGTATTATACACTTTAAATTCAAGAATTCGCCCGAACCCGAGTCCTACTCTTTCAGGGGCGAGCTAAAATTTTGTGTGTGTAAGAGAAGGCCCTATGGCATTAACTCTGCCAGTATAAATAAATATTATATTATTATATTTTATGTTATAAGTATTAGCAAATTAAATAAATCTTCAGTCTAGGGTAACTCTTCCAAACACTATGAATTTCAGTTTGACTTTATTCGTGAACTGCTACAGGGATGGAAAATTCTCAATTGAAAATTCAGATGCGTAGGGAAATGCCTAACAAACTTCATAATGGTAAAGATTAGGGAAAGGAGACTAGTTTCATCAGACTAATTAGTCCTACTGACTCCATATTCAATGTGCTAAGTAGGTAATGAAATAAGTATAAAAAAATAATAGTTTTCAATAGGCCGAGTTTATTCTCCGCGGCAAAACTCCTGCATATGACCTTCAAAAAACATACGTGCGAGACGACAGTTATCCTCCCTCTATATTTGCACAAAAACCAGATCATTTCTCATTCATCTGAAACAATATTTGTTACACCTTGTTCAGTAGTGGTAGTGATAAATAGTAAAAGGTTTTTTTACGCAGACAGGCACAATTTATATTTAATATTCTAGTGTTCTTCCTCTTTTGGCAGAAAAGCCCGAGTCTCGAGTCTTGTCGACGAAACGAAAACTGTCGTTTAACACGCCGCAACTCTCAAAGTAGCAAAGATTTTGAGTAGCAAAGATCTTGAGTAGCAAAGATCTTGAGTAGCAAAGATCTTGAGTAGCAAAGATCTTGAGTAGCAAAGATCTTGAGTAGCAAAGATCTTGAGTAGCAAAGATCTTGAGTAGCAAAGAGCTTGAGTACTAAATATTTTAAAGTAATTTCCATTTTATCTCAACATTCTCACTGACGCCCAATCTAACGCGAAAAACAGAAAATTTGCCGCCTACCAACTTTTGATGGTGTAAATGTCAATTCTGAACAGATCACTTCGAAGTTACTTTTTTCCCCAGTTTCCAAAGAAAGATTTTGATTTCAAATTTTTTTCTATGCTTTTCTCAATCATCCATCTATCAATCATAATTACAACACGACTCAACTATATTGGGAACTACAATAAATATTTAATGCAGCGAAAAACATTTCTCCCTTCCCCTGGCTTTACCGGATATCTCTTTCGGGAATTCAGATTCAAATTAATGTAAAATTGAGGAAATAAACTTGTGGATAAGATCTTACGAAGAATGATTTATCAATAATTGATCCATATTCATTGTCTGCTATGTAGATAAAATAAAGATTTTACTTACATACCTACTTACAAATGGCTTTCAAGGAACCCGGAGGTTGACTTCCGCCCTCACATAAGCCCGCCATCGGTCCCTATTCCGAGCAAGATTAATCCAGTCCCTACCATCATATCCCACCTCCCTCAAATCCATTTTAATATCCTCTGATCTACGCCTTGGCCACCCCAAAGGTCTTCCCCCCCCCCCCTCAGGCCTCCCAACTAACATGCATTTCTGGATTTGTCCATACGTGCTACATGCCCTGCCCATCTCAAACGTCTGGATTTAATGTTCCTAATTATGTCATGTGAAGAACAATGCGTGCAGTTCTGCGTTCTATATCTTTCTCCATTCTCCTGTAACTTCATCCCTTTTAGACCAAAATATTTTCCTAAGCACCTTATTCTCTAACGCCCTTAACCTCTGTTCCTCAAAGTAAAAGTTTCACAACCATATAGAACAGATAATACAACTTTTATAAATTCTGGATGATGAAAGCTTCTCCACCGAATAACATTTCCCATATTTATTCTGCGTGTAATTTCCTCTCGAATCATTTATATTTGTTATTGTACTTCAATTTTTTCAGCTTTTCAAAAGGTGAAATTTCCTTTATTTCGATTGACACTATGTTCTGGTCACGAGATAATCATATAGGACTACTATGATTTTTCGGTGTTTACTTCCAAACCTATCTTATTTGCTTCACGTAAAATTCCCGTTATTTCCCTAATCGTTTGTGAATTTTCTCCTAACAAATTCACATCATTCGCATAAACAAGCAGCTGATGTAACCCGTTCAATTCCAAACCTTTCCCCCCCTCTCCTGAACTTTACTCTAGAATATGCCATTAGGAAAGTTAAAAAGTAAAGATGATAGTGCACCTCCTTGCTTTAGCCCACAGTGAATTGGAATAAGTCCGATAGAAACTGGCCTATACGGACTGCTGTACGTTTCACAGAGATTCATTTTAATTAATCGAACTAGTTTCTTAGGAATACCAAATACTGTACAAAATAAAAATTGTGAAATACAATTTTCCAATATGAATATTGCTTAATCGACAAAATGTGTGCTTATGTTATATATTTCTGCAATTGATCAAGAACTGGGCATTATGCTTTTTTCATGTTATATCAGGCCTAATTCAGAGTATATATTGTAAACAGGCACTCGAAATTTGAAGTTTCAGGACAAATAGCCAAAAGTCTAATATTCTAAATCAGTCGCCGCGAAATCCTAAACACTCGAAGCCACTATCTAGATTTCCCAATTTGAGAGACCTTGCGTAAAATGGCAGACCACAGAAAACCACAGCTTCAGATTTCTATCGAGAGTTTACAACAGATTAAAAAATTCTATGTAAAACGAATGGTTTCAGTAAATATTTGTGCTTAACCCTTTCAGGTTTGATAAAGTGATTAATTTAAGTCATCAATTTTAACGCACTTTCTTCCCTCATACTGTAGATATTCATTTGCGATAGCTTAACATTAACTTTATAATTCGAACCACATTTCATAAACTGATTTAGGCAAACAACGTAATAAATTGTATTACACAATAGTTTATTGTAGGCAACATACAGCAATATCCGTCTAAACTGTGTTTTCTTTTAATTTGCTACTTCTAATACGAAAAGTATTTGAAAAGTTCGTCTATTTTCTCTTCAGTGATGTTTCGTTTCACCTTTACTGAATTCTATAATGCGGATAGCCACTACTCTATAGTAAGAGTCAAATAGGGTGACCGTGTTGCGCAGTTTTAATATTGGAGAAAATGCTGCTAATGTAAACGTGTATTCCGTACGAGAAATGGACATACTAATCTCTTTAAAAATTATTCAATTAAACACAGAATTATCTGCAACGTTTTATCTTATGGAATATTGCTTCACATTTTTCAGACTAAAATATTTTAAAGTAAAAGTTCGTTTATATTTTATATTTGAGTACGCTAATTTTGATATTTGAACGCAATTCCATTTGAAAACCTGGAGTTCATAGTAAGTGCGTTTAAAACTAGATTTAGTTAAATTAGACAAATACGCAATGTCAGGCATTATAAATTATACTTCATCTTCTAATATTTGCAATACGAGATTCGAAAGTTCCAATCAACTTCCGCCAAATCACGTTTGGTTTTATTTCGATATTAGATTCTGCACTACGGAATCTCTGGTTGAGGGGGTCAAATACGGTAACTTGCGTTGAGCGAAATGTTTTACACAGGCCAACTAATTTAATGTGCATTAAGTGCGTATACGGAGTGGACAGACGCTCTAATGTCATAGTAGATACGGAATTTATCTGTAGCTTTGTATCTAATGGAATAGTACTCATTTTTCTAATTAAAATATTTCAAACTGGAAGTCTGTTTTGTACATTTTAATTCGAGAACAATGATTCTGACGTAATTCCATTGCGAAACGAATTTACAGTAAATTAATCTTAATATTCGAGAAGTAAAAGTTTAATCGCATTTCGCTCGATCATATCCGATATTACAGTACCTCGATACTGGATTCTCTCACTGCGGAGTCGGGAAGTCGAGTCAAGTAGGCCAACTTCGATGGTTTCGTAAAGTGAAGTAAAGTTCCGTTTTGGAGAAACGCTCTAAACAGACTTATTAATTTAATCGGGCCACAAAGTATAGGAAACTAATACACACAAATCGCATTCGAAGTATTTAAAAAAACAAAATTTAGCTTTTATCTTTGTATCTAATGAAAGTTTATAGTTTAATTTTGTAACTAAAGTATTTGATCGGAACACAAAGTATACGAAACTAAGGCACACGAATCGCATTCGAAGTACCAGAAAAAACACAAAATTTAGCTTTTATCTTTGCATCTAATGAAAGTTTATAGTTCGTTTTTTCAAGTTTTATAACTAAAGTATTTGATCGGAACGCAAAGTGTACGAAACTAATGACCACGAATCGCATTCGAAGTATTTGAAAAAAAACCGCAAAATTTAGCTTTTATCTTTGTATCTAATGAAAGTTTATCGTTTTTCCCCATTTTTATAACTAAAATATTTGAAACTAGATGTTCCTCTCGCTTTATCAGAGAAATTTAATTTTGATATTTCTAAAAGCTTGAAAGCTTAATACGCATTTCGAACGAAATCTCAGCCTTACGAACTAGATGCATACGAACGGACAAGCAGGTAGCAGGCTTCGTCTTCTCTCGACGCTGGCACAACTAGCAATGACGAGCTGTCGTAAGACACAGGTCTTCCCACCCCCTGCTGTTCCACAGATGACATTCCAATTAGAAGTACTACCCCCCATATGTATCGCGTGGCACGATACAGAAATCATTGATAAAATAATAATTATAAAGTTAATAATGATATATTCTGTTGCGAATACAATTATATTACTCAATTATAAATTAAATATATTATTGGTGTAATTGGTTTAATGATTGTTTATAAAATTTAGTAATTCTTCAATGCTGTTCTTTGTACAACTCCATGAAACCTCGAAACTAAAAGTCGAGAATCGAGTTTTACTTTTTACTAAGTAAAGTCACCTAATTTGGAAATGCAAAATAACTTTAATTTATATATTAAATAAAGAAACCATAAGCGCTTGCATAATTTCTTAACTTTTCCTTCTTTATAGTTTTATACATTCTCTTCCGTGCTGTTCTGAAAAAACAATGACGAAATTACAAAATTGGAGTGAATACTAAAAACACCTCTATTTTACTAGTATTATTTAAAAGTAACCAAAAGGTATAACATTTTTCTTTATTTCGAAAGTCATAATTTTTTTTTTCAAATATTTATTATTCACTTATGCATGTATTTATGTGTAAATAAGATTCTACAGTATTTTCTGCTTCTCCTGAAAAACCTTCTATGTTGCACTTGCGTCGTTCCTCCGGACCAGCGATATCTCATTTTCCCCCTTTATAACTCCTCAAATTCTACGTTTTCCTTTCTCTTTTACTTCCTGTTGTTCTCTTCTTTTACATTTTTCAATTTTTTCATCAGGAGATGTGATTTATTTATTGTAGATGTATTATACATACGTACATGAACCGTTTTCATCTTATTACCACTCCATAACATAGCCTACTGTATTACCGTGTGTTTTTCTCGGTATAGGGCACACAGATTTAACATTGTCTTAAGAAATCAAAGTATAAAAACAATAAAGAAATAACTTAATCAGTATCCCATGTTTAGAAATTGGGAGGCTTTGACTTAGTAACAGTAAATGATGTTCTCTTGTTTTACAAAATGTCAGTCTGCTAATTTCTAAACATGGGACAGTGATTAAGTTACTTCCTCATTGTTTTTATGCATAGGTTTTATATGGCAATGTTATGCTCTATACTAAAAAAAAAAAAAAAAACAAATAATATATAAATACAAAATGAACCTAAGTAATGTCATTAATTTTCTTGAGATATTTCAAACAAAAAAGTTTAATACAGTTTTGCTCGTTTTTGCTTCCTTTTCGAGATAAAAACTATTTTATAATCTACATTTCATAGTGTGTTATGGGAAAGCCGTTGATTTAATTCCCAATCTCCTCAGTCAATTTAAGAGAGAAATGTATTATGATAAATTATTGAAAAAAAAATTAGTTTGTCCTTTAAATGTGCATAAATTTGATCCGAACAAATGTCACTTTTCATTCTGCAAAGGAATTTCACAATGATTGGCCCTAATCATTCAGAAAGCATCAATTGTATTTCGGTTTAGTCAAGCGAATTTCAGAATAAGTCACGCGTAATTCAGATTTTGCACTGAAATTCAGGAAAGATTTATTTTTATATTTCAGGAAAGCTCAAAGGTAATTCAGAAAGCGTGAGATGTAATTCAGAAAACATCAATATTCATGTAATTATATTCAGACTAGTGGCTTGTGTAGCTAATGCTGCAAACTAAGTTCATTAGACGTTCAAATAAACATTTTTCAGATTTATTTTCAATGAAGAATACCAGACATTCGGAAAGTTATTTGCTTCCATAATAATGAAAGATACTCTCTCTCTCGAGCCAATACTGAAGAGAACCACACATATAAATATCTACACCACACCGCCAATAAATATATGAAAAAGACCCAACCCCACTTGATTAATAACTATAAAAATATTTGATTTTTAATAATATTATTATCTTACGTAAGTTTTACAGCTTTCAGTAGCATATACTATATATACTATATAGCCGCTACTCAGTAAAATATAGAAATCAAAATCTAATTTAAGTTGTTCTCTACATCTACTTATATAACCCCAAAACGTTTCACTTTCATATCATCAATATAGCATTAATATGTATAATTAATGAAAAATAGTCACATCACGGCATTAACTACAATAATATTTCATTTCTAATGGTAATAATGTCATCAAACCACCTCAAGTTTTGTAGTTTTTAATATCAATACACAGCTGAACCAAGAAAATTACACACCACAGAATCGAACCTGTAAATAATTTTTAGTAAGTTAAGTTTTTAATAACCAATTAATTTGAGTTCCAAATATGTCAGCATTCTTGCAGATCATGGCCTTCGTGAAATATTGTTTACTGTAGTATGTGTTTTGTTTTATTCTGAAATGCAACACGGCCGACTTGATGCTCGCTTCGCTTCTCCTGAATGCAATTAGCTAATTCTCAAAACTGATGACAGATGGATTTTGGAAAATAGGAAAATTATGTAGGAAAATTGACATTTCACTGAAAACTACTATTTTTCCGAAAAACTTTGGGTTCAAGCTTCAAAATGAGGGTCATTTATTAAAATCCGTCCAGCCGTTTTCCCGTAACTTCCATTACCAGTTCAAATTATATATATATAGATTATGCAAAACAATTGAAATTCTGAAAAGATCATTTGTTTCGTAGTCATGGCAACCGGGTGTTTTTTTTAATGATTGCATGTTATAAAATGTCAACATGAAAATGTTTAATACTTTAATAGGTGTGGAATTTGTATTCGTAAATTATGCTTCCTGAAATACACTGGCACTTTTATGAATTACAGTTAATCAATGTGAATGAAATTTGATGCTTTCTCGTTTACAAATGAAAAATCTGAATAAATACATCTATTTTCCTAAAATTCATTTGATTAATCTGAAATACTATTGATTTTTTTAATTATTACAGCTGGAAAAGTTGTACGTCTATAATAAAGGACAATGTAGGTGATATTGTGATGTTGGTGATGATGATGATGATTATTATTATTATTATTATTATTATTATTACTATTATTATTTCTACTCTATTTTCCGGTGTGTCACCATGAATTGCTATTCTCTGAGAATGACACAACATTGTACACAATTTGACTCTCCACAGACAAGACGCACGCCTTCAACAATGCTGGAAATATTTAGCTTAGCAGTCCAGTTCCTGTACTCATCTGCTTCCTTCTCTGAATTTCCTCCGCTTCATACATTGAAACGTATTATAAGAATATAAGATATATAATTAATTATCAGACCTGGGATTTTAGCATAAATTCTTATTTTTCTGTCAGGATAAACTAAATATAACTTAAATATCTTCACTTTTATGTAAAATATGAACGTTTCCAAGACGTTTTATTGTGTCTAAATGCTTATTTTGTCCATTGTGACCTGTTCTAAGGTTTCAGAGCCTAAAAAACCTATTTCTATTTTATTAATGTGTCCTTTTAAAAAGAAAGTGTTGAATATCCGGGGATAGGTTTGGTTCAAAGACCTTGTAATGGTTTGGTTGTAGAAATGTGATGGATGGAGAGGATATACTTCTCCCTAAATAAATCAGCGTGACAAATGTTGCTAGATTTTAATACTGCATACACCCATTACTTCGATATAATTGGAAAGATCTTTTCCCGCTTATAAAATGATTATGTCTAAGAAAATGCAAAGTTTCAAAACAGAAAATTTAGAGAAATACTTGTTATGTATTTCAATGCCAATTATGATTATTGTGTTAATTCTAAATTTATTTGTAAATTAATGAACTTAGTTTAACAGTTTCGTATCGGCAGCCATAGAGCAAAACAAAGCTCTAACCACAATTTTTCTTACTGTTCTGTCACTGAATACCTCTAATGCTTAATACTTAATTGTCTTTTTGTAATTATTGTCATTTTAGCGGACAATTACATGTTACATTCACAAAATAGTATCTTTAGCAGCCTGGAATTGAATTTTAGGAGACCAAAAACTGCATTTTTATTTTCTTTTTCTGCATAATTTTCGAACCCATTTCTGGTGCCTACAAGTTGGAATTTAAGGACCTAAAACTTCGAAATCTAATAATTACTTAAACCTCTTCGTTATTGCATGAAAAAGTAGTCGAAATAACGAAGAAAAACCTCAGAAATAGAGTGCCATGCTTGTATGTTCAATTATGATATTTTCTCTTTTCTTAAATACCAATTCAAAATCCAATATCTGGCGTATGTTTTACGAAGTGTGTGTTATAAACTGGAACACGTGACGAAGAATATAAACCTAGTGGTTAACAGCGAATAATAATAATAATAATAATAATAATAATAATAATAATAATAATAATAATAATAATAATAATAATATTCTGCCTTGTGTTAGTCTTGGAAGAACTGTTACGGCTGAGAACAGGATTTTCATGCCATCTTTTCATTTGACGGCCCAGTGACCGTTTTCCATGTGAGCGATACTTTATTTTTTATCAGTCAATGAGTTTCTTTACTGTTAATTTTATGTATGCTTTCGCCTGGGTTACCTTGAATACGGGCTATTCCATATGAAATCGATCAGTAAAAAACCTCGCATTTTTTTATACTCTAATTTTTCTCTACTTATACAAGGTGCTGAGGGAGTGCATTTGTAAAAATATACTATCGAAAGTCAAACGGTTTTCGTTTGTTGAGCGACAAATTTAGCGTATTTTATAAAAACAAGCCTCTTTCAGCGCTCAGAACTCTGGAACCATTTACTGCAGAACATTGAACGAGAGCTTATTTTGAAGCTGACATTTGGTAGGTTATGATAAGAAGTAATCCTTATTTTTATTGTATACAGAGAGACAGATAATTTGATTTTACTTGTTTTTATGCTTTTTGATCATTTGTAAAAATGTAAAAAAATATTGAGAAAAAACCTTGCATTATTAAGAGGGATTCGGCAATAAGTTTCGAGGGTATTAAATAGATTATTTTCACACGCCTAGACTTGAACGGCGCAGTACCGCTCGCACTGGCCGAAAGCTGAAGATAAGCGAGCATTGGGCGTCATTTTACTCCTGTGTTTATGAAAGCCTGTGATAAAGCTAGCCCAGCCATGACTGCTAGACGACACATCACGTGTTTGTCTCCTGGCCTTGCTTGTCTTGGCTAAGCTCCCGTCTCACAGTCAGCTGGTTAGTTCACGCGCGTACTATTTATTTTCTTTATTTGATATTTTCAATACTCTTTTATCAACATACCATCAGTAAAAAAATATGTGTTTATTTGTACGTTCAATGTGGAATCTAACTATATATTTTTAAAATATTTTTTTCCTAGCCAAAGGCGTCTTAATGAGGAAAAATCTAAATTTCTCCATTTCCATAAAAAGCAAGAAAATCTGTTTATATGTCAATATAAACTTTAACTTCTCAGCATCAAAATAAACCATGATTTTGATCATTGGGTGAAAGGGTTTCGGAGCTACAACAGTTTAAAGTTGCTAATTTTATGAAAATACGATAAATTTAAATATTTTTAATTTAAACACTATGAAGTTCTGATGCCACAAACTTTGCACAAAGCATTGTATCACAGTTCTCTATGTACAAAAAAAGTTTCATTGTATTTAGAAATTGCAAGGTCAATTTTCTCTATATTTCGGTCGATTTGAGATGGAATAGCTCATGCACACATTTTACAGTTCTAGTTATCATTTTAATCTCCTGGACATAATTTGCCCAAGTCGTACTCTCATAGCGTTCGTGCGTCTTTAGATCCATGCCCGCCCCCAACTACCACCCCTACAACGCTCTGAACTCGTTCATGCAGAACGGAGAGGAGTGCAAGGTACCCAAACAAGGCAACATATAGCTGTCTTCCCCTGCTTTAGTTCCAACTGCAGTGCTCTATTAAGACATAATGTTGTGATGTTCGCAAGGGATGTACAAACTTGAGGAAGTTCGGGTAATTTATAAATTTATTGAAAGAATTACACATAACTTGTGGTAATAATTATCCTGGCTTATGAAACATAACTAAATTCTGCAGAATACAATTTACCTCATTCTTACAGTCCCATAAATGCAGGGGCGGCTCGTCCATAAGAGCTGCGGAGCTGCAGCATGAAGCGGTCGGCCTTCGTTGGTGCGCCAATTTATGTTGCGGACGTTGGTCGTTGTTGGTCGTCGTCGCCCTCGGCTGCCAGCTCCGTCACATATGGAAAGTATCTCGAGGATGCACGTCGATGTCAATAATTAACTATGTACACAGATTAATTTGGGCGCCAGCCTCCTCGAGATTACTCCGGTAGAGGTATGAGGTTCCCAGGTCAGCTGCAAAAACGGTCGGGACATGGGGTTTGGGAGACGTGCTCGTAGGTTGAAATGATGTAGGCGCACACCAGAAGTTGTTGGTAAGAACTATGAAAACGTTTATTATTATTATTAAGTGTTCGTTTCAGGTTAGCAGAAATGCGCGTCCAAGTGTATAGTATCTCGCTCTCACTTCCCGCAAGTTGGTATACTAATTTCTGAGTTCACGTAATTATATATTTTGTACTATAAAACACCAGTAATATAACGGACAGTTGATAACGTGATGAGAGGAAAGAAATCAGACTTATAATAATAATAATGCAACACACGACTTCTTACTACACCCACTAAAAATTCTAAGTCCGTAAATTGTTATACTTCCGAGTTAGGTTTGCCGAGAATATGTGGAGTGCAACTTCTCCGTACGCGTTCTATATGCCTTCTGTCTATCTGCCAAATCTATCCCCTACTTTCAACCACCAAACATAGAATTTCGCCCTCCTATCTATATATCACGTGTCTCTATCAAGAATCCTGATTGGCCATGATTACACTTACGTCACTTAAGACGCGTTCTTCAAAAATTGTTCGTTAACTAGAACACCCCTTGCTTCCGGCGTCCTGACAATTCTCTGACATATACCAGATCATCTCTTTTGGAACCTGGCTTGGCGTCATCTTACTGACCACCCGCAGGCAAAGTCCATACATTCCCTCATCAGTCAACTCCACGCCTGGACACATGTTTCCTGTCCGCCCAGCTTCCTTTCGGTCTTCCTGTCCACATGTTACTTCCGTCTCAGATTTTGAAACTAACTTACACGTCCGCGCATCCTATCCATATAAGAATATTAACACGAAATACTAATCTAATGAAAATCTCCTCATCCTATACGAGGAACCGTCTCAAATGCCCTCTCATAACAAAGAATATTCCCAAGGGAATATTTGTTGTTATGAGACGCCCCAAAAAAATACCTTCGCTACTAGTCTCCGGTGTCCCCTAATTAGTCACACTTGGATACACCTTTTGCTATGCTTATAAACAATGTACAAATTTACACTTACAATTATTACATATTTACAACTATTCACATGTATGAATCTATATACACACCTCACGCCTGCTTACATCTCACACGCCAGTTTAACTGACTTCTACCTGACATATATACAGCATCCAATCGTAACATTCAGGGCACATCCGAATACAATGGCGCTCTCTCACTCACATTCATGATCGGTTCCTTGATATATACTTAAACTCATAACATAGAAATAAGAATTATGAACCACAATAAAAAAAATACGCTAAATAATACATAATACATTTTAAAATACCAATTAACCCTTTATATCATACTTCACACATTAGCTGAAACCTTGACAACACATTTACGTCCATAAAATTGAAATAATAACCATTAACCAGAATCAAAATTATACTAAACGATGCACAATACTTCTGAAATACTGACTCTATTTATCATATCTCATACATAAGCTGCAACCTTGAATACACATCTCGAATAACGTCCCCTCAATATAGAGGACAACTTTATGTCTCGAACTAAAAAATGATGGTCTGGCATTTAATATTGATTCTAAAAAAAATGGATACATATTCAAATCGAATCATTCAACCTCTACAAATGAATGAACATAAATGAAGTTAATTAAAAAAAATATTCTATCATTATTATTAATCATTATTAATTCTTATTAATATCTTCTTTAAATTATTGCCACAGGGAATACTACTTATCGCGTGATCTTATAAGAAAACACACAAAAACAACTAATTCTGAAGGTGGCAAAAAAGAAAACAAAAGTAACAAAATTCTCACAAGGAAACATTTTCAGTACTGAAATCAGTTCTTGGTTCTAGTTGCTTATACCGCTCAAATACTACATGCACAAAGCAAACACATTCTTATTATTATTTTTTTTTATAATTAAAATCATATTATTTTCAACCTCACACAAATTCTCGTCTATTAACCTGGTACGTCGCCTGGATATCTATCATGAATCGGATCGTCATTCTCCGAATGGGATCGTCTGCGGCCTTCCTCATATGTCATTGTGCCATTCCTAAATTGACAGTTTACACTTGGAGACACGCTACTCCTCACATTAAATCTACCAGCATGCTTCCACTTAACTTTTTCTCCTCCTGCAGAAAAATGAGGCCTCCAATAGCCCTTCCTATACTCACTCCTTTGATCGTTGCAGTACCGCCTGTCATTATTGTAGGGTTGTAAACCATGACCGCCAGCACTGTGTGGCCGATCCCTGCTCCAACCGTCATTATGGTCATTGCTATTGTACCCTCTGTGGGGTGGGAAGGCTTCTTCTGCCCTCCGCCCCATGTTTGTGATGGTTTTCGCATTCTCTTTCTCGCTCCCAAACTCATCAAACTTTTCGATTACTCTATTTACTTGCTCCTTGAATGCTCTATAACTTTCTAACACCTGGCTCTCTAACCTGATACTGTCCTCGGCTAGTCTATACTGCAATTCATTATTATTCTCATCGAGATTATCGTCCAATCCATTAATATCCATATTTATTTTACTTTCCACCTCATTATTATTTCCGGCTACCTTAATATTCAATTCCCCAATATTCTCATTAATATCCTCAGCTAATTTACTCTCCACTTCATTACTATTTCCTGCTATCGTATTATTCAATCCATTAATAATCTCAGCTAACTTATCTTTCAGTTCAGTACTATTTTCATCTAGTTTCTCTTTCAACTCATTGATATTCACAGCTAATTTAAATTCCACTTCGTTACTATTCTCAGCTAGTTCATTACTCAATTCATTAATATTCTCGGCTAACTTATCTTTCTGTTCAGTACTATTTTCAACTAGTTTTTCTTTCAACTCATTAATATTCACAGCTAATTTAATTTCCACTTCATTACAATTCTCAGCTAGTTCATTACTCAATTCATTGATATTCTTAGCTAACTTATCTTTCAGTTCAGTACTATTTTCATCTAGTTTCTCTTTCAACTCATTGATATTCACAGCTAATTTAAATTCCACTTCGTTACTATTCTCAGCTAGTTCATTACTCAATTCATTAATATTCTCGGCTAACTTATCTTTCTGTTCAGTACTATTTTCATCTAGTTTCTCTTTCAACTCATTGATATTCACAGCTAATTTAAATTCCACTTCGTTACTATTCTCAGCTAGTTCATTACTCAATTCATTAATATTCTCGGCTAACTTATCTTTCTGTTCAGTACTATTTTCATCTAGTTTCTCTTTCAACTCATTGATATTCACAGCTAATTTAATTTCCACTTCATTACTATTCTCGGCTACCATATTATTCAATTCATCAATATTCTCTTCTAATTTATTATCCAATACATTACAATTTTCATCTAGATTATCTCCCAATTCATCAATATCCACAGCTAATTTACTTCTCACTTCATTACTATTCTCGGCTATCCTATTATCCAATTCACTAGTATCCACAATTAATTTACTTTCCACTTCATTACTATTCTCAGCTATCTTATTATCCAATTCACTAGTATCCACAATTAATTTTCTTTCCACTTCATTACTATTCTCGGCTATCTTATTATCCAATTCACTAGTATCCACAATTAATTTTCTTTCCACTTCATTACTATTCTCGGCTATCTTATTATCCAATTCACTAGTATCCACAATTAATTTTCTTTCCACTTCATTACTATTCTCGGCTATCTTATTATCCAATTCACTACAATTCCAGACCAGCATAGATTCCAATTTCCTATAATTCTCGGCTACTTCATTTCTCAAATTAACGAACTGGCTCTCTAGCCTGCTACTATTCTCAGCCATCTCACTCTTCAAATTACCGAACTGGCTCTCTAGCCTGCTACTATTCTCAGCCATCTCACTCTTCAAATTACCGAACTGGCTCTCTAGCCTGCTACTATTCTCAGCCATCTCACTCTTCAAATTACCCATCTCACTCTTCAAATTACCGAACTGGCTCTCTAGCCTGCTACTATTCTCAGCCATCTCACTCTTCAAATTACCCATCTCACTCTTCAAATCACTCTTCAATTTATTACTAGTTTCTATCATTTCGTTCCTCATCTGATTCATCTGTTCCAATATCCGCTCTAACACACTATTCGACATGACATTGTCCGAACCTCGCGAACTTTCTTTATCTTGGCTAGTACTCGTCCCTGCTGTAGTCTCCATTTTTTTACTTCTAGTCTGGCTCCTTAGCAACATGTAATATATAATATATCTTCAACAATTCCCCTTAAACTCAAAAACAAAATAAACCCTACCAAAATGAATTACACACATGTACATATATATGGATACAACAATTGAAATGAAACCCTTTATGCTTACGTATCGACGTCTTCTAGGTTACGCCTGGTTGATCGTCTCCCCCACCGTCCATCATTGTTCTCAGCTGTTTGGGGTCTGCATGGTGTTGTGGCTGTCGGTCGTTGACACTGCATGATACTGCAAGCTGCTCTACTAACACTGCGTCGGCTGTCGGCTCTCGCGTCGATCCCCGCTGCGGTCATTGTTGCCATCAGCCGCATTAACCCTGCGTCGGCTGTCGGCTCTCGCGTCGATCCCCGCCGTGGTCATTGTTGCCATCTCGAGCCCGACGTTGGGACGCCAAATTTTGTAGCGGGTCGGCCTTCGTTGGAGCGCCAATTTATGTTGCGGACGTTGGTCGTTGTTGGTCGTCGTCGCCCTCGGCTGCCAGCTCCGTCACATATGGAAAGTATCTCGAGGATGCACGTCGATGTCAATAATTAACTATGTACACAGATTAATTTGGGCGCCAGCCTCCTCGAGATTACTCCGGTAGAGGTATGAGGTTCCCAGGTCAGCTGCAAAAACGGTCGGGACATGGGGTTTGGGAGACGTGCTCGTAGGTTGAAATGATGTAGGCGCACACCAGAAGTTGTTGGTAAGAACTATGAAAACGTTTATTATTATTATTAAGTGTTCGTTTCAGGTTAGCAGAAATGCGCGTCCAAGTGTATAGTATCTCGCTCTCACTTCCCGCAAGTTGGTATACTAATTTCTGAGTTCACGTAATTATATATTTTGTACTATAAAACACCAGTAATATAACGGACAGTTGATAACGTGATGAGAGGAAAGAAATCAGACTTATAATAATAATAATGCAACACACGACTTCTTACTACACCCACTAAAAAAATTCTAAGTCCGTAAATTGTTATACTTCCGAGTTAGGTTTGCCGAGAATATGTGGAGTGCAACTTCTCCGTACGCGTTCTATATGCCTTCTGTCTATCTGCCAAATCTATCCCCTACTTTCAACCACCAAACATAGAATTTCGCCCTCCTATCTATATATCACGTGTCTCTATCAAGAATCCTGATTGGCCATGATTACACTTACGTCACTTAAGACGCGTTCTTCAAAAATTGTTCGTTAACTAGAACACCCCCTTGCTTCCGGCGTCCTGACAATTCTCTGACATATACCAGATCATCTCTTTTGGAACCTGGCTTGGCGTCATCTTACTGACCACCCGCAGGCAAAGTCCATACATTCCCTCATCAGTCAACTCCACGCCTGGACACATGTTTCCTGTCCGCCCAGCTTCCTTTCGGTCTTCCTGTCCACATGTTACTTCCGTCTCAGATTTTGAAACTAACTTACACGTCCGCGCATCCTATCCATATAAGAATATTAACACGAAATACTAATCTAATGAAAATCTCCTCATCCTATACGAGGAACCGTCTCAAGCACTCCCTGCTTTGACAGGAAAATAAACATAATATTTATTTTAATTTGTAGAAGAATTGTTACAGCTTTTATTGGTAAATTGCTTTATATTTCATCTGGCCGGGAATATGTACTATTATCTTATGCATAATCTTTTTGCGCGTCGACTGTACTGGAATTGACACTGCATTCAAAGTCGTCCTTGGATCTGCAGGGGGACAGATCATAGAGAGTGTATCTTGCATGGTCAGGGGGTAGAGAGGTGAAGGGAAGCAGAGGGAAACTGCCGCTGTTTATAACCCATATTTCGGTGCAGTGGCTTGCAGAGCCAGACCACAAGGGATCTTTCCTCTCCTCCCACACCGCTATTGTAATGCTACATCAAATGGATTCTCTATTCCTTTGAAACTTAATGACAAAATTTTTATTTTCTTTTCACATACTTATTGTTGTAGAATCTTATCGAGTTAATATAACGAAATTAATATTCTCTTTTGCCTTATTATTATGTATATATCCAGCCTCCAGCAGAACCTAATATTTGCCTTAACTCAAAATGATTGCACGAGTAGAATCCTTTTGATATAGCACACAAAATATGAAAGAGACTTCTTTTCCAGTTTTAGAAAATTATTGACTGAGTATTGCTTTGGTGTGACGTCTTAATACCGTAACTTAACCAGTGCAAATTTGCAAGCATGAGTGTGTGTGAATTACAGAATATTAATTTTATTTTTCTCAACTTTCCCTTGCGGAGAATATTGATGTAATGAAGTGAAATTAAAGGGTCGTCCTTTACCCGACTTAAATCATACTTAAGCTTCATCCAGCCGAAATAGTGCATATATGTAAGGAAGTGTAACAATGACATGGACGCTAAGCATTTGTGGTTACGTGGATGTAAACAAAAAAAATCTGTATTTTGTTTCCCTTGCCTCCTCTTCGGTGGTGATGATGCATGTACTAGAAGTGATGTGACAGATTTAGGACATTTGCCCCTAAAAAAGCAAAATGCACGAATCTTCGCAGTCTCAGCTGAAAAATGTTGTTTCATTGGCTATGTTACGCAACTCATACTGCTGTGCAATTAAGTGAAACGAACAGAATAAACATCATTCTCAAACATAATCAAGAAGTGAGAAAAAATCGTGAAATTATTTTAAAAAAAATATTGATTGTATCAAATTTTGTGGCCAATATGAACTTCCCCTTAGGGGACATGATGAAAAAACGATTCGAAGAACGATGTGTTTCGTGGGTTGCTACAGTTCGTGAGTAATCTAAACGAGCCTCTCAAAAATCATTTGGAACATGCCACTGTTTAAGGTTATTCTAAGACAATTCAGAATGAGCTGGTAGATTGTAAGTTGAGTGTCTGCCGATCTGAAATTCAGACTGAAATCGATGGTATTAGTTTTTCTTAGGGATTAGCAAATGGTCCCACAGACATCTCCCAACTAAGTCAGGAAGTTTTGGTTTTTCGATATGTAGTGCATTTATTTTTGTCCTATACTTATTAGTAATGGTATCAAGAAGTGAAATTTGTATGTACCGAAATCTACTGCAGCTCACCCAATCCACAAGTTCACGAGCCGCCACTGCATAAATGATAAATAACGTAAAAATTTAATAAAAGATCGTTATAAATTATGTTAATGTCATAATAAAAATTGAATATTTATTTCCAGCAATTAAAATGAAATAGATTTCTTAACTTGTATTTCAAAGGTTAGTTTCCCCTGTTTTCTTCGAATTATATAAATTTCATTGGTTGTTGCATGTCTCACTATTGAATTTAATTCACTGTCAGTTTCTTCCTTCATATGGTCTTACAAGCAAACATTCTGATAGGGGCAGATAAAAAAGTTATTTATTTTTTTTTCCAACATGTTAATAATGTCAAAAGAAGTACTTTTACAAATATTGGCTCGACCGCAATTACGAGGGCCGTAAAACTAAGTTCGCCAGAGATCGTTAACAGAAAGAAAACACAATTTAATTGGAACAGACACAGCAATTATTGAGCTATTTTCAAACATATTCTCACGGGAATTGAAACGTTTGTCATATCATGGGATCGACAGAGAGGTTCAGACGGCTGTCAAACGCTGGTTCCAATCCCAGGCGGCTGACTTCTACGACACAAGGATACAAAAGTGATCCCATGGTATGTCAAGTGTCTCAATTCCAGTGGAGGATATGTTGACTACCTTGAAAGTGATCGCTATTAGAAAACTAGAGACCTAATGGTACAATGACATGAAATATCAATAACCTAAGCCATTGGAAGAAAAAATAGACTTTATCGCCATTTTAATTGCTTTTATTTTATTGGGTTATTTTACGACGCTTTATCAACATCTAGGTTATTTAGCGTCTGAATGAAATGAAGGTGATAATGCCGGTGAAATGAGTCCGGGGTCCAGCACCGAAAGTTACCCAGCATTTGCTCGTATTGGGTTGAGGGAAAACCCCGGAAAAAACCTCAACCAGGTAACTTGCCCCGACCGGGAATCGAACCCGGGCCACCTGGTTTTAATTGCTCCAATACCCGCAGATATATATTATAAGTCAATCAAAGAAAGTCAGTGATTACGATAGGCGTATATTATTGACAATGATTTGAAGTCGAATCTTATTTTACCATCTATAGACTATCACTATGGATTTTTTATTTTTTAATATTGTAAATTGTCTGACAGACTGAAGTTTTTTTTTTCAATTCATCAAATTTTTGGATGCAGTATCGAAATCATTAGGGTGATCTCCTGACTGTTCGTAAAGGCTAAGCTCTAACCACTCAATGTCATATTAATTCCATTATGTAATAACAGATGGCGTGAGAGTCTCGGGCTGCAATGGAAACTTCAACAACCTATTAATAACATCAGTGAAGAAAATCAAGTAGGAATGGAAAAGTATAGCTATATCTCCGTAGAAACACACCTTAATGAAACATGATGTTGGTTGGAAGCCTAAACGCCAACGAATTTTAATTAAATTTAATACAATAAATTTCGCACATTAAATTTAGTTTCGCTTTGCAATAACCACGATCTACACGATTAAACTCTTCTTTCAACTTTACGCATTCAAGCAATGAATGCAAGATTAATATTTAATATTAATTAGTATATTACATAGTGAAGATAACGTTCAAAACGGCGCACCATGTAGACACAAAATATTCAACGGACATTTAAACTTGATTCTTTCAATATTCTTCCCAGATTACATGCGAACGTGCATGGAAAACTGAACCGTGTAGAAGCACCTTAAGACATCTTTACCTTCTAGCGTACAATTTTGGATCATCATCATCATCATCATCATCATCATCATATACAATAATAGGCTCAGTGGACTGATATGGTCTCCCACCATCCTTTGTGAGAAATTTCTACAAAATTTTTCTCTTGTGGTATGTAACAATTATTTCTGTTCAGATATTATGGAGTGTTCAAGCCAAAATTGCCTATACTCTTGCAAATATTGAAAAAAGTGTGTTATATTTAATTCAATTGCTATTTCATACATAACTTCTCTGATAATCTTAGAGCCTATAATTATTATTGTTTACCTAGTTGTATCTTACGATTTATTAACCGATTTTATTACCTATGTCCAGTTGTATAAAAGTCACTATTAAGTTATACCTTATTTTATTTCAAGGAGTGCAGTTCGGTGTTCAAATAAGCCACCGAACTGCACTCCTTGAAATAAACTAAGGTATATATCAGATTATTTTAAACTGAATAGTAAATAACTCGAGGTTAGTTTGTGTATTAACATATGTTGTATCGAACTAGGTGTAAACTAGGTTTGAAACTAGTAAATCTAGGTACTAGATAACTGATATTTGGAGTAAAATATGTAACAACATCGCAAAACATGAATTTAACAAATGTTACGTCCTCAGTTACAACCACAATCAAAATCCAATATGCATGATCTTCATACGTATTGAGACGCATTTCAGGAGGCGGTGATGATTGTTCTTTTTTTTCTATTGGCGAAACAGTTGAAAATCAACTAGCTTCACACACGAATTTCATTCATGTTTCGCGATGTTGTCACTTTTACTGCAAATATCAGTTATTACCAGACATCGAGATTTTGGACCCGATAGAATAAGTTTACTAAATCCATACTATAGGCAGCTTTTTCACTGTGTTAGAGGGGGATGGGAGTCGGCAGAAGAAGAGGCATGTGTACATGAAACCCAGTTCAGTCCAGTCTGCTGGTGCTGTACAGTGACGTTCCAAAAAAAAGCAACTAATTTATCAAACATTAAAGTAAAACGATTGGGAACAACTGGATAATACCCACTGCAGAGCAATGTCGATAGTCGACGTTACTCGCTGGCCACTAGTCACCAGGCCGTACCGAACCGTGCCAAACAAAACACAATCGAAATGGTGGTAGTAACATTCGCGACTATATTCTTAAATAATTCACTGCATTAGTCAAGTGCAAGGCTTCTGGCTTCTGTTGCATTCAAACAATTATAAAATACGATAATTTGGTCCAGGGAGCATCCGTTTTTGATGCAAAGATAATTTGTTTGGCTTGTTTCTTAAATAAAATTACGAAATGGCGTTCCTGTGCTTAACATTTAATAATAATAAAAAAAAATATAGCAAAACTGTTTTGTCTCGAGACTCTCATCTAAGTCACGTAATAGGTCACATAGTCTACTTCAATATATTTGCGCAAATATATCTTGTAGCTAACAGTGGTGCTATCTCTCAGTAATGTTCAGAACGCAGGAGGTAGAGAGAGAAAAGAAACAAATTTCTCCCTCCAACGACGCCACACACCAACGTCGTGTTCTTATGTTGGCAAGATAGTGTATTTACTTACATTTGGTGCTAAACGTAACGGCACGGTTCAAAGATACCGTGGGAATTCTCCAGTTTAGCGAACGATTGTTAGAGGAAAAAATTCTATAGGACCAAAAAATTAATGTTTACATACATTAAAATAAAAAAACCTTTAATGCGAAATTTTCAAAATAAATTAATATGCATTTCCTTTCGGCTTCTGTCATAAGCACAAGTGCAATACTTACTCAACATACACAATAATCCTACACAATATAACACAACTTACGACGCTTTATCAACATCTTAGGTTATTTAGCGTCTGAATGAGATGAAGATGATAATGCCAGTGAAATGAGTCTGCATAAGCACAAGTGCAATACTTACTCAACATACACAATAATCCTACACAATATAACACAACTTACGACGCTTTATCAACATCTTAGGTTATTTAGCGTCTGAATGAGATGAAGATGATAATGCCAGTGAAATGAGTCTGCGGTCCAGCACCGAAAGTTACCCAGGATTTGTTCACATTGGGTTGAGGGGAAAACCCAGGAATAAACCTCAACCAGGTAACTTGCCCCGACCGGCAATCGAACTCGGGCCACCTGATTTCACGGCCAGACGCGCTAACCGTTACTCCACAGGTGTGGATGTGTAATGGATGCAAAACGAAAAAACACTAAGTCATTGAAATCTATTTTCGCTAACCCAGCAGTGTCCGTAGACTTCTTCCCTGCTAGCATGTCTTTTATGTCACAGAATATCGCATATATTCTTAGACTAATCACATAGATGCACAGATCAAAACTAGACTACTAGCTATCTCCTGTCCTCTCTTCTGATAAAGTGAACTAGGTGTACGGGACTGTTTTTATTGTCAGAACAGTACCTCCTCTCCCTGCCTTATGAGTATGACTGAGTAAATAAAGCACATGGGACGATAGGTAGGTCGCTACCCTCACTGCCCCCACCCACTACCGTCCTGCTTTCCAACTTGAAATCGCACTGTTTTCATCTATCGGGTCTAAAGTCTCTAAGCCTGGTTATTACTAAACTTAGTTTACATTTTAAGTTAATTTATGTAGAAACTAACCTTGAGTTACTTACCAATATTCAGTTAAAAAGTAAATAACCTATAGTTACGGACTTCTATACAACAGGGCTTTAGTCTGCTATTTTTATTTTATCGGGTGCTTCTCTATTTCTTAACATATCTAATTATTTCATTATCATTTTATTAGCTATTTAAATCTTAATTTTACTACTTCCTTATCTTGCAATGCCAGTTTTGTTTTGATTATATTATTGATTTACTCATTTTCGAGCATCAAGCCAGTTTACTTGTTTATGATTTTCGACAGGAAAATTCGTACATCGCTGAATGTAAGAGTTAGTCCAAGAAAATGGCCAAGGCTGCAGGACTGATGTAAGACGCTAACAACGATAACTACCGCACAAAACCGCTGTTAATTTCGTAACTCACTGTCAGTTAACAATAATATTTAGCAAGCCATGTAGCTGCGGTTGAGTTTCTCGTGTTCTGTGATTCATACTTGTACGCGTTGCTGGAAACACTTGCACATCGGCCAGCGCAGCGTGCCCTACAAACTGACATTGTAGCTGCATCCTGCCATTTCCCATGTGAGCTCGCTCTACCAGATTCCCAGCATTTTCTTTCTCGCGGCACACTTGTAGGTAAGCTCACCGCTTGACGATCACAGCAGCTATTGAAATTTCTTAGTCTTCATGATACCACTACTATCATCACCACTACCACGTACTCTAGACTCTATGTAATTAAATATTATTTTTGCGTGTGATAAAACACAATTAACAAAGCAAAAAATTTCGAACATGAAGTTTCAAGTTTAAAACCCGAATTTTATTTCACATAAAAACACATATTTTCACAAAAAATTATGTAAATACATATTTTCAGGAAATCTATTATAAACACATAAATATGGGAGTTTTTTTACTTAAATAATTTTTTTACAAGAACTTTTAAACATTTTAAAACTAAATCAATTATATCACTCAGAAGTTCGTTATCTTTTTAAGAATTCTTGGTTGCTTCGAGTTTCTAAGCGCTGTGTGGTGTATTCGTGATCCATTTTTGTAATAGTATCGCCTCAAGTTCTGAGAACTGCTAGGCAGCAAATCAGTGTTATTATTAGAGAATAAATTAACATGGACAAGGAGAAGAGATCTTGCAACACATAATTAGGAATGTTTATTGTAGCTGAAGATGATTTCATTCTACGCTTTGTTTGTGAAACACAACAGATAAGAGCTCGGGTATGAACATTATTTAATTTAAACAATTCTCTCGCCTCTCGCTCATGTCCATCAAGTAAGGCAATACGTCTTGTTGTGATTCCCTGTTATCGGGCTTCGTCAATCGATATCGTTCAAGATATACTGAAAGATGGTTGTTTATAAAACGATTTGGCTTTCCTATTACCAAATCTAAGCTTTTTGTGTTACACCATTAAAAAAAACTTGAAACATCCAAAAGCCTGTTGTCTGAAACAGGGAGGTGCGTGCCGTGGAAATTAAACTAGACTCGCTACCAGATTCAGAAGTACAAGTACTAAGGGACAAATTCCAAAATGTGTTTGGGAAAAACAGTGGATATAAAAAAATGTGTAAAGTTGCTCAAGTATTGGAGGGTGTGCCTGTAAGTGAAATTGACGGTGTTCGTGTTTGTGACATCCCTCTCTTTAAATATGCACGTCTGACGTCCTGTGATATGGAAAAACCGTTTTCACAGTATAAGTCGTTGTTCAGAGATAATCAGCATGAATTTGTGATGGAGAATTTGGAGATGACCTTTGTTGTTCACTGCAATTCTCGGCCAACTACTAAGCACTCAAGTGTGGTTGGTGAGTACCTAGTAACATTTTTTTCCCAGCTAAGTAAGGTATTTTTATCATATTTAAAAGAAATATATTTTTTATTTTTAGCAAATATTTTCGTACTTTTTATCACATAAAAAATAAATATATTTAAATTTTTTAGCACATAAAAATCCGCTCCCTACTTATGACCAATATTTTTTAAGACGCTATCGACTGTAGATATTCAACGTGAACGAGAAATAACCGCAAGTTTTGCCTGTAGCGCTCTCTAACAGGGACAGGCTTTTTTTCACTGAAACCACAGCTTGACTTCTCTTCTATATTTAGTTAAGCTAAAGGTGGAAATCTTGAACGATCTTTCATTAGAAAGAACAGAAAAAAGATGGTACCTTCCTTAGGCTTAAAAGCGCATTATTAGATCTTTCTTATAGAACATACCTGCACAAACAGCGGAGCGGGAGAGCCATGTTTTCCGCTCGCCGAAACGGAGAGGAAGATACGTCAGAATGACATAGACTTGCTATAGGTAGAGCAGGGGGAAACGACCACTCAGTTATCTAGTGGACTGCAATGTGTAGGCCTATTCTCAGTAACTGTTTCACGTTGCTTACCTACTGCTACAGTACAGTATGGAGGAATCTAAGACGGAACATAACATTTAACATTTAACGATTTACAGCTCGAACTTATTGATCTTCAATGTGACCTAAGAGCTAAAGATCGTTTGAATAATACTACTAGCCTGGTTGAGTTTTACAAGACTAAACATTAGCAATAATATCCACGACTACACAGGCTTGATTGAATCAACTTTACAGGGAGTTATACCTGAAATCTTGATTTGCATAATACACGTCACTGTTCGTTAACAGAAAACCACAATTTAAGTCACACGGAGTTAGTGTGCACTCAAAGTTGGTTGCTTGACGGTTGTCAGCCCACTTTGAGGTCTGTGGATATAGAGGGAAAAATTGGATCGGTGTCGGTTAGAGTTCCCGGGTAGCTCAGTGGTAGAGCGTTGGTACGTTAAACCAAAGGTCCCGGGTTCGATACCCGGCTCCGGAACAATTTTTCCCTCGAAATTATTCAAATCAACTTAACAGGGAGTTATACCTGAAATCTTGATTTGCAAATAAATATTTCTTTATTAATTAATAATAGTCCAAGATAGTTTTGCAAACACTGAACGGGAATTCATTTCATATACACTCGTAATAGTACTTCCTTTTGTGTATATTTTGTACGAGATCACCTCTTCTTCCAGTCCACCCTTATACAGAGCGCAGCTAATATTTGCAGTCCGCTCATGACTGTGAGCCGGCTCGGAGAGCGCAAACCTTGTGCAGGCCTGCTATAGAAGGTTGGATTTTAAGACATTCTTAAATGGCCGATATGTAGGTATCAAAATAAAACAAAATGTTCCCAGACAGCCCTCTTAGAACAAATAGCCTTTGGGTAGTTGCTAAGGCTAATCATTTCATAATTATGAAATTAAGAAACGTATAGACGTATTTGATCCATTATTTAAAAATTATTCATCTAATAATTATATCTAGTTTAAATGGCACTTATTCAGGTTGGTAGTAAATGTGCTGTAACTACGGTTCGTACCAGGAATCTGTGGAGCAATTTCGCGTATATGGGAGCAGAGTCTATCTGTGCCTGAATGTATTGCGGGAAACATCAGCTCCAGTCCGCTAAGGGGTAAGATTCTCGTGGTAGAAGGTAGAGTAGATTTCAGACAGAAATTGAAGGGTTCAGAGCCATAGTGGGCCAAGCGCCATTTATTAAAAACGGAGAAAGCAAGGGTTAAAGTTAAGTCAATACCATAGTTTAATCACAGTCTAGTATACACAGTCGCGAAGCTCAATACGTAGTAATATGCAAACATTAGATAGTTGCTCACCACTAGGATCGCTAATATCGCCTCATTACAGGCAATGCAAAATAGAACCGTCACAGTCTATTGTTTCTAGCACCCTCAAAACTTAAGCTTCGTGACTGTATATAGTAGACTGTGGTTTAATGAAGATTGACATATCATTTAGTTTTAATGTACATACTTTATATTACTTGCTATATGTTTCCATTGAAATATGGTAATAGACCTAACTTCATTTTAACCCTTGTTTTCTACGGTTTTAGTAAATGGTGCTTGGCCCACTATAGTTCCGAACCCTTTAATTATCCCCTCCTGCAAGCGATTGCTCTCTTCGTTCAAGCAATACCTCCTCCCAGAGCGGTCATTGACCCTAGCCCTCCCACATATCACTTGCGCAGAGGTCTTGTTTCGTCTTTCTACTCCAAAGATTCCTGGATCATAGTATCGCCATCTTGTGTCTTTTGTTTGCGTCTTTCATTTTGTTCTCACAAGGATGTTTAAATAGATGAAAAGAGGTTTGCCGAGGAAGATGATGATGATGATGATGGGCAAATTCATTCATAGTTTCTGCCCAAGGGCAGGCACTCCACTGCAAACCCAGCATTATCCAATCTTTCCTATTTTCTGCCTTCCTCTTTTGTGTGTCCGCATACGATCCATGCATCTTAATTTGTATATCTGATATCTTCTTCTGTTCCGAAGTCGTCTCCCGTTCACCAATCCTTCCAGTGTACCCTTCAGTAGGGAGTTTAGAGTAGTAGGCCTACTTAGTGACCCAACCAATTCCTTCTTCTCTTCCTGATCAGTTCCAGCATAATTCTTTCGTCACCCACTCCTTCCAACACAACTTCATATTTCATTGACAATAATATAAGAGTGTAAATTAAAATAAAAGAACGGAGTATGTCATAGTCCAAAATAAAATGTATTTGAAAAATCTCTCATACCGTACCGGTATTAAAGAAGTATATTTAACTTGTCTCTTCTCCTGTGGTGTTATTTCTGAACAAAAATGCCCTAGCTACGCGATTTCGGTAGTAGTCTTCGTCGTCGTCGACATCATCATCATCATCATCATCATCATCATCATCATCATCATCATTTCCTCAGAAATACAGTGAGGGTCACGAAAGAACAGTTTCTAAACAGCAAATATTGCCGTCTTGTCAGTGTTGCCAACTGTTATCAGATATCAGACGATGTACGTACTGAATGACTTATTCACTTACAGTACTTTACCTTTATGTTTTGAAGGTTATTCTAAATAATTCAATAATTTGTAACATTCGTAGGTAAAGGGATCAACATATTAGGTATTTTGTCTGGCAAGTGTCAATCATTCACATTTTCGAATTTGGCGGTAGAGTTTGACTGTATTATTTTTCATACAGTTAGGAAGCTGTGTGTTAGGTTTTACAATTTTTCATACCCTCAGGATGTAGGTGATTTTTCTCCATGTTCAGTGTTTACAGTATTTTACAACACTAATATTAACACAAAGTGCACTTAGAATTGAGTTATTTTCATTTGGCGGTAGAGTTTGACTGTATTATTTTTCATACAGTTAGGAAGCTGTGTGTTAGGTTTTACAATTTTTCATACCCTCAGGATGTAGGTGATTTTTCTCCATGTTCAGTGTTTACAGTATTTTACAACACTAAAAGTATTAATTTTCATTTGGCAAAGTCTGACTGTATTATTTTTCATACAGTTAGGAAGCTGTGTGTTAGGTTTTACAATTTTTCATATTCTCAGGATGTTGGTGATTTTTCTCCATGTTCAGTGTTTACAGTATTTTACAACACTTATTAGAATTGAGTTATTTTCATTTGGTTTACAGTATTTTACAACACTAATATTAACACAAAGGTAGAGTTTGACTGTATTATTTTTCATACAGTTAGGAAGCTGTGTGTTAGGTTTTACAATTTTTCATACCCTCAGGATGTAGGTGATTTTTCTCCATGTTCAGTGTTTACAGTATTTTACAACACTAATATTAACACAAAGTGCACTTAGAATTGAGTTATTTTCATTTGGCGGTAGAGTCTGACTGTATTATTTTTCATACAGTTAGGAAGCTGTGTGTTAGGTTTTACAATTTTTCATATTCTCAGGATGTTGGTGATTTTTCTCCATGTTCAGTGTTTACAGTATTTTACAACACTAATATTAACACAAAGTGCACTTAGAATTGAGTTATTTTCATTTGGCGGTAGAGTTTGACTGTATTATTTTTCATACAGTTAGGAAGCTGTGTGTTAGGTTTTACAATTTTTCATGTTAGGTTTTACAATTTTTCATACCCATGATTTTTTTTCTCCATGTTCAGCATTTACAGTATTTTACAACACTAATATTAACACAAAGTGCACTTAGAATTGAGTTATTTTCATTTGGCGGTAGAGTTTGACTGTATTATTTTTCATACAGTTAGGAAGCTGTGTGTTAGGTTTTACAATTTTTCATACCCTCAGGATGTAGGTGATTTTTCTCCATGTTCAGTGTTTACAGTATTTTACAACACTAATATTAACACAAAGTGCACTTAGAATTGAGTTATTTTCATTTGGCGGTAGAGTCTGACTGTATTATTTTTCATACAGTTAGGAAGCTGTGTGTTAGGTTTTACAATTTTTCATATTCTCAGGATGTTGGTGATTTTCTCCATGTTCAGTGTTTACAGTATTTTACAACACTAATATTAACACAAAGTGCACTTAGAATTGAGTTATTTTCATTTGGCGGTAGAGTTTGACTATTATTTTTCATACAGTTAGGAAGCTGTGTGTTAGGTTTTACAATTTTTCATACCCTGATTTTTCTCCATGTTCAGTGTTTACAGTATTTTACAACACTAATATTAACACAAAGTGCACTTAGAATTGAGTTATTTTCATTTGGCGGTAGAGTTTGACTGTATTATTTTTCATACAGTTAGGAAGCTGTGTGTTAGGTTTTACAATTTTTCATACCCTCAGGATGTAGGTGATTTTTCTCCATGTTCAGTGTTTACAGTATTTTACAACACTAATATTAACACAAAGTGCACTTAGAATTGAGTTATTTTCATTTGGCGGTAGATTTTGACTGTATTATTTTTCATACAGTTAGGAAGCTGTGTGTTAGGTTTTACAATTTTTCATATTCTCAGGATGTAGATGATTTTTCTCCATGTTCAGCGTTTGCAGCATTGTACAACACTAATATTAACACAAAGTGCACTTAGAATTGAGTTATTTTCATAATTTTTTCACCAAAATGAAGCTGATTAACGTAGCTAAGTGCCAAACTACGAACAGTGCCCTAAGTTAAGAAAGTTAATTTAAAACTCCGAGATCTTAAATTTTCATTTTTATATCTGACATTTTGAAAAAAAAAATACAATTTTTCCTTAATGAGATATGAAATGGAAAAACTGTTCTCGCAGCTTCTTCTGTGTTCCTTTGGGACTAATACAGTGAAATAAATTTTGTACTAGCATAAAAACTGTGGGCCAAGGACTAAAACAAACAAATTTCATATTATAGATATATTAATTTGTCCTACAGAATTTATCTGTAATATTGACACTTAATATTTTTATGAGAAAAATTCGCTCCGGCGCCGACGATCGAACCCGGGTCCTTGGTTCTACGTACCAAGCGCTCTGCCTAACTTGGAGTCAGGCCACAAAGGAAACATCGAAGGAGAGGAGTTCGACCCGGTGCTGTGGATTGAATTCGGCGTAGCTCAGTGGTCAGAGAGCTTGGTACGTAGAACCAAGGACCCGGGTTCGATCCTCGATGCCGGAGCGAATTTTTCTCATAAAATATTAAACAAATTTCAGTTTGCGCTTTAAAAAAATGTCCCACTACCCTCCAAATATATTTGAGGGGTTTATTTTTTTGTGAAAATCCTTAATTTTGTGTGTCAACTATTGAGGGGAAAAAAAGAGTTTTAAAAAATTGGATAAAAATTCAATTTCCCCCCCCCCCAAGGGTAGATAATGAATCTTTCAACAAATCACACTGCAGCTACGTACAATAATTTCATTTGCTTTGAACGTCTTTTGCTTTTGAGCTTGATACTTTTTGTATATAGGTTTCCCAGATGTAGAATACAATGAATATATTAGCTCATTTCTTACAACAGGAGCAGATTTCATCAAAATGCCTTTACACTGAATTCCCCGTACTGTACCGCAACCTGCCACACTTGCACATACGCTAGACGACGTCACTAGCCGTACAAGTCTCGTACTCGTGCATACGTCACAAGTAGGCTGACTTGTCTAGATGCTCTAAATGGAACTAATAGCGTTCATAACTTTTCCACAAACTAAACAATGTGTTCCATTCTCTACCTCAGAAAATAAATAATCACTTACAGAAGATTCAATTCAGACCCTGAACGTCGCTTAATGTACTCGTGCTAGCCATACTGTAACAAACTCACAAAAGCTCTGTTTATACCTATATACAACATTAATTCATTGCGCATTTTAGGTCGCTTTTTAAGCATTGAAATTGATGTTTTTGCACGACAGTGTGTTTTCTTCGTCGTTACAGCAAACGCCCGCCACGATTGAAAGTTGATTTTACTGAATTCAGAATTACCAACCTAGATAAGTATGTTGAAATATTACAAATAACTCCTCTATACAGGACTTCGCGATAAGAAAAAAGCATTGAGCATATTATGGGGCTATTCCATCAAATGACTAGTTGCCATAGAAACGGCTATCTACCACATAGCTTCTACAATACATTAGGAAGGCCCATAAAACAATGCTGTTTTCTTAACGTGAAATCCTCTATAGAGTTCTAATAAAAAACCACTGCCTTCTATGTATGCTACAATGCATGTAAAATTCATCCGAAAAAGACAGTGTTAATTAATATACGAAACAAACCACTGCATTTGAAGTGTACTGAACTTTATTTAAACAATTCAAACTTCACTTAACAAAAAGAATATTATATTATTCCAATTGAACACGAAATATTACAAGTACCTGAATCATTTTTACTCCTTCATATTGAAACTGATGGTGAAGTTTGTACGTTGGCCAGATTGCTAACATCAGTCAGCTGTTCATAGTGTAATGTACGTACTACAGTATATATTAAACAATTCAAACTTCACTTATCAAAAAGAAATACAAATTATTCCAATTGAATACGAAATATTACAAATACCTGAATCATTTTTACTTCTTCACATTGAAATTGATGGTGAAGTTTGTACGTTGGCCAGACTGCTAACATCAGTCAGCTGTTCATAGTGTAACGTACTACAGTAACTTATATATTACACAACTCAAACTTCACTTAACAAAAAAATACAAATTATTCCAACTGAATACAAAATATTACATATACCTGAATCATTTTTACTCCTTCACACTGAAGTTGGTGGTGAAGTTTGTACGTTGCACAGTGGGGTATTTGCATCAAAAAGTTGGCCAAAAGTATTAATTATCATAATAAAATTATTATTGTGTTCCAATCGCATTTAATTGGGATAATATATTAAATTAGGATGCAATAAGGAGATTATGGCACTCGGAGAGAAATACAAAATGTGTTTTATGTTATTTATTGATTTATCCAAGTTCTTTATTTATTATTTTAAATCGCAGCAACTTCAAGGTTTTCGACTAATATGACTACCTATACACATAATTACAATTACAAAAAGATAATCAGTAGTTTCATTAGAGTAGGTATACATTAGTAGTGAAAATAAACTATTATTGCATCATGTATAAACTTACATTATATGAAAGCCAAAAATCAAAACGAAATTGTTACATTTTAATGATACATATCTTATAATGATTAGGCTATGTAATGTTTGCAATTTTTACACTTAGTCAATCAATTAATATAGGCCTAATGGTCTAAAACATATATTCTTCATACAGAGATACAGGTAAATTTATATCTCTATAGCAAAGATTATAGTTTATTTACGTAAATCTTATTTCGTTATACAGAAGGCAACAACTCAACTGAAATAAAATTTAATTTCTTCTGATTAAAGACATAAATATATAATAGTATACGAGTACTTTGAAAATAAGTTAACACTAATTATATAATATATGTAATTATGGAAGTATATAAGATATTGATCTAAAAATATGTAGATGTTTTCCATGTCATGAATATATAAGTTTATTACTAATTTTTGTTTACCTAAACATTTAGCTCACTTTCAGTTTGTTAGATACTCTATTAATGAGATTATTCCCAAGATTCCTCATCAGAAGACTCTTCAGCTTCACTTGCGGATTCATCGTCTTCATTTCGATCAGCAGAAATCGTAAATAAAGAAGGTAGTAGCATTTCTGTGGTTTCCTTTAAAAATGGTTTCGTTCTCTTCCTCGGGGTTGGTCTCATGCTTGTGAGCAGAGGATCCGAGCTAAGCAGCAGCCTGTTTATGATATCTAGGTTACATGACTCTCTAGAAAACTTCCTGGCATAATTTTGGCGATAGGAACGGAACTGCTTATTCCTTGCTTCAGCTGCTTCCTCTGACAGTTGTCCAATCGGTAAAAGGGCATTTTCAATTACAGTTGGGCCATGAATTAAAATCTTATGCATTGTGGGGGTCATTGGATGCCATGAATACAGCTGAACATATAGTTTTGCTGTATCCATGGTGTAAGCAGCGAATTTTAGAGTATCAACTTTATGTCCACTTGATATAACTTCTAAAATGACTCTGAATCGATAGATCAGTTCAACATTCATACCTGTTATTTCAGCGGACAAAGCAGGATCCATAAAAAATCTTCGGCTGGTATTTCCATCATTGCTGTTTCCAAACCCAGGTTTAGGAACATCTACAATAATGCCCATTCTATTCTTAAATTGATTTTGAATGTCCGTCTTCCTCTGTTTATAAATCTCTTTGTCATTTTTGTTCTCAGTTGCCATTTTTGAGGGGTAACTTATAAGACAAGTGCAGTAGACTCTCAAATAATCGAATTCTTGCATGCAAGATGGATAATCCAAATTTGAATGTGCTTTGATCAGCTTCCCTTCTATTTGATAAACTGTTAAATTCTTTTGATGTGGCTCCGCAGATATAACATTTCATAGTAGATGTAGTATTAGTGGCCGCATTGCATATTTTGGCATCGATCATAGTTAGTATCAGTGTGTGTTTTATAACCAAGTTTCTTCCATTTATTTCAATTTTCGTTTCATTTAAAGTTACTATTTTTGATTCCAAGTAACCGATTTCTTCTCTAGTTAAGTCAGCTGACTCTTTCACAAATCTAATCTTAATGGGTCGACAATATCGAGGAGAAGAAGGTGTAGGATTTTTCCATATTACCTTCTTTATATCTGTACCGCAAACTAACTGTAAAGGTACTAGTGAGCTTTGAAATATATTGGCATCTGAATCTATATCAGTTTCAAATTTCTGTTTAAATTGAGTCTGTTGAGATCCGTCGCAGCCCCATTTGGTTATTAATTCTAATGTATTGCACTCATCTTCACTCAAAGTTTGCACAACTTCTTGCAAATATAACAATAATCGAGCAACAGTGTGGTTTAACAAGTCTTGCAGATTTATTTCTGCGCAAGTAGCTGTCACTTGATAAGATTCAGGTACAGGGTAACAGTCTTTCTTAGCTTTCTGCAACACGGAGTAACATGGGTAAAGCGTTTTGTCGCTGGCTCTTACGATCTCGTACTGTCTTCTTGATAAACCTATAAAGAAGTATATAAAATAAATATTTTTCATTTGTTTGTGTACATCTGAAGTCTGATTAATGTAATATGTACCAAGTCAGCGATGTATGAAATGGAGGGGGAAATGAACTGGTCACCCTACCCTATGCCTCTTTGTTGGTATCACCTGTGAGGTTCAGACCTGTGTTTGGACAGTTGACTTAACAACAACAACAACAATGGAAATAGAACAGATAATTAAGAACAATAAGACATAAATAGCAGGTGATAAAGTAAATTACCTGCTTCCACAAACATAGAAAGAGCTTGTAGAGGTGACAACTGCCCTCTTTTTCTTGTACACTGCTGCAGTACGCCTTTCTGTATTTTGTCGCTCGCTTAGGAGATTTAGTAATTTCCTTAAGAACTTTTGATGCGTCTGGTTTTCCACAAGCTCGCAGCTTCATCTGGGTGGCAAAGTCAATTCCTCGGTATCTACTGTTTCTCTAAGTCCTTGAGTCTTCCTTCTTTTACTTCTTTCACTAGAGTCGCCGAAAGATTTTTGTGGCCGTCCGAATACAGTCGTAGCCGTTGTCATTGCTTTGGGTAACTCCAAGGTCCCTTGAAGTCAGATTTCATTATTTTTCCTGAATAAATTATCTTTTCTATTTGCACTCAACCATCTCCTTTGTATACGAAAATGTATGTTTAAAAGCCTTAATTTGTTCCTCTGAGTAATTCTCTTGCATCAGCAAATATTTTTCGAGATATTCTAATTTTTCGTTGATATCACATTCTTTTTGCTCTTGCATGATATCATATAATTGTTTCCTTGACAAAATTTTGATTTGAGATGGCCCTAGTAAAAGAAAATATATATATATATATATATATTTGTAACAGAGTAAAAATTGAAAATTAGTATTTGTTACAAAAATGTATGAAAATAAGCAATTCGCACGAGATCGCAGCCAATTTCTTTTCTATTACACACCCAAAGATCTAGTCTTTGTAATAACATAGGAAATAACATCGGGACTCACCCTGAAGTACACTAAATCATTAAACAAAAACTTGGGTTCGTAAAAAAAATACTGAAAATATAGATGGTTTTCTAACCGCAATAACTTTGTAAATATATTTTATATAAACACAAAAAGCCCTCAAAAGTGAAGTACATACCTTGCTGAGAAGGATCCATCCTGTAACAGGCCACACTGTTTCTTTAAAACGTAGAAAAACAATAATGAACTTGTCAACTTGCTCAGAGCGTCAATAAGATACACGTATACTGTCACAAACACTCAACTTTCGACTGAGCTGACGACCACATGATGAAGCAGATGAAACACAAACTGTTATCTTATCGCTCCCCCACTATTTCTTTCTGTCAGGGAGCAAGAATTTCAGGGGTAGGACAATATTGAAATATCGACTTTTGGCCAGCTTTTTGATGCAAATACCCCACTGTGCGTTGGCCAGACTGCTAACATCAGTCAACTGTTCATAGTGTAACATACGTACTGTATATTAATATTTTGGAAATATTTTCAAAATATATAAGATGCGGCACTGGGATATCATGGTTTTTACCGCCCTGTTGTGGGACACTCAGGACGAATTAAAAGAAAAAAAAAACATATAGCTGCAGTCAGGTCAGGAGATCTTGGTGGCCAGGCAATATCTCCAAATCGTAAAATTATTCGTCCTGGAAACACGTTTCGGAGACAGTTCGTTGAACCATGAGCAGTGTGCGCTGATTGCTTCCTATGGGTTATCTCAAAAGTAGGGTGTATCGCAACAAGCCTCGCACCATCATCCAGCTGAAACAAAACATAAAGAATGGAATTAGTGCCATCGAACCTGTTTTGTTGGGACGAGTTATGCAGAACTTTCATAGCAGATTGCAGGAATGTATTCGTTGTCCTGGAAATGTAGTTTTTAAAAAATAATCAGACATTAATAAATTGCATTGTATTAGATTGCTTTCAGTATAGCCTATGTTTTCTTTTAATTCTACAACAGGGCTATAAAAACCGTCATATTCCACTGCAGGACCCTATACTATCGTGTAAAAAATACTGTATAATACACGTTTGTGAAGTGCTTTACAAAATCTCGGAACTTTGTATCGTAATATACTATTGTGGGTCACAGCTTCAGCGAGACAAAGTCAAGAGCGTCTGGAGGTTAGGCAATGCACAGAATACTTAAGGCACTGAATGTACTTGGTGCAAATGAGCACATATAACAGAAGACAGAAAATAAAAGTTGTGAAAACGAATGAATGAGATGTATAAAAAAATTGAATATTCTTTCAAATTTAAGTAAGACTTATCAAAATATAGAGGTGTCGTTTGAAATTTCAAAGAGGAGCGGGTTGAGGGGGTGAAACCTAAAATGCATTTAACTTACTTACAAATGGCTTTTAAGGAACCCGAAGGTTCATTGCCGCCCTCACATAAGTCCACTATCGGTCCCTATCCTGTGCAAGATTAATCCAATCTCTATCATCATATCCCACCTCCCTCAAGTCCATTTTAATATTATCCTCCCACCTGAGTCTTGGCCTCCCTGAAGGTCTTTTCCTCTCCGGTCTCCCAACTAACACTCTATATGCATTTCTGCATTCGCCCATACGTGGTATAAAATGCAATTAACACTGGTTTTAAATTTCCCCCTCAATATCTAAACTGATGTGTTTTTGTTTAAATTAAATGTAATTGAAATAGTTATTTAGACGTAAGTTTTGAAATGAAAAAAGGTTGAGATATACATATAAGCACACACACACACACACACACATATATATATATACATACATATAGTCGTTTGCTAAACATGATAGAAAATTTACATAATTATACATCAGATATCCATGCTTAACAAACCAGAAGTAACACTCGTTACATAATGTAAAACTGTAAATAACTAAGTTATATTTTTTTTTAGTATTAATCTGTTTAACGCATTATCCTTTTTTGTTACAGGAGCATCTGTTAATAGATTCAAATGGCTTACAAGCGAGATATTTTACTCAAGTTACGAATATTTACATAGTAACAAAAGTGATTAGTGTTTTAAGGTAAATTTAATGTAAACTAAAATTTTGTACTATATTTGTATTATACTCATGAAATAGCCTATGTGACTTTGTAAATATTCTTTTGTGTAATAAAGTTCTATTATTATTATTATTATTATTATTATTATTATTATTATTATTATCATTATTATTATTATTTTAAGTTGGTTATTTAACGACGCTGTATCACCTACGAGGAGGTTATTTAGCGTCGATGAGATTGGTGATAGCTAGATGGTATTTGGCAAGATGGGGCCGAGGATTCGCCATAGATTACCTGGCATTCACCTTACGATTGGGAAAAACCTCGGAAAAAACCAACCAGGTAATCAGCCCAAGCGGGGATCAAACCCGCACCCGAGCGCAACTTCAGACCGCCAGGCAAGCACCTTAACTATTATTATTATTATTATTATTAACGGTTAGCACGTTTGACCGTGAAACTAGCGACCCGAGTTCAAATCCTGATTGGGACAAGTTACGTTGTTGGGTTTTTTTCTGAAGCTTTCTCTCAACCCATTAAGAGTAACTGCTGGGTAACTTTCGGCGATGGATTCTGGACTCATCTCGCTAGCATTATATTTATCTCTCTCAGACGCTAGATAACCATAGCGGTTGATAAAACGTCGCAAAATAATCAACTAAAAACTATTACTGCACGTAAATAGGACATCGTGGAAGACCTGAGGTATGCAATATTGAGAATACACGCACAATTTTGGAAGAAAATCCACCAAACAAATATCGTAGGTTGCCAGAACTTAGTATTTCAAAATTTACAATACATCGTCACATTCAGATGCTCACAAAAAACATACAGAGATTGTAGGTCTATATGAATTGACACTTGAACAGGCTCAACGCAGAATCATCAGTTCAATAGTAATCTCATGGATGATATATTTATGAGAATTGTCACATAAATGTAGTCCTACTCACAAACAATAACATGATACTAACAGGAGACAAGATGTCGCAGACTGTCAGTTTCATTGTAAAGGAAGACTTGACCTGACGGGATACAATTGCAGGCACCTTTGGCCCAGAATGCCTCGCGCACCTTTCACCGAGACTACGAATTGTTTCGGAGCTGTAAACCGGGGAAATTTTGCGAGAAAGTGAGGGAGAGAGTGACCGCAAATAAAACGCCTACTACGCTCTTTTCGCGGTTTTAAGGTGGAATGACGCCATCTTGTTACGTAGGCATTGTTCTCGACAGACGTGTGTGGAGTAGAAATCCAGAATATCATTAAGTAACTCGCTAACCAAATTGATTTTTAATGCTTCGTTTAAGCCCTCTGCATTATGTAATAGGAAGATAAGCTAGTTCATCTGTTCAGAAATTCGTGTAATACATCTACATCAGTCACATCGTGTTAAATGAATAATCTGAGGATTGCTAAGAAAGCTGGAAAAAGAAATTGGCACAGACGTTCTCATGATATATCCCAAGAACTTCACAACGATCCAGATCATTCCCATGTTGAGAATTACAGTATATTAAAGTTTACAGCTTCTGACCTGTAAACCGTAGACTATTAACGATGAAAGAGTAATGGAACAGAGAAAAATTCCCTCCGGCGCCGGGATTTGAACCCGGGTTTTCAGCTCTACGTGCTGATGCTTTATCCACTAAGCCACACCGAATTTTTCTCCGTTCCATTACTCTTTCATCGTATGATGACGCAGAATATCTGCATGGAAATATCATATGTACTTCGGTACTTAAAATAATACACCGTGTTCCGCTTATAAGTATAATAAAAGAAATAGTTATAATTTCATAACAATGCATGCAAATGGGTTAAGATTGGTACCATTGTAAAGAGGAAATTGGGAAGTTTTAATCCATTGTTGTTACTTATTTTTAGAAGACTCACGCATGCGCAGATCATTAAATAAGAGAATTCGTATCGTATCTTTAGTCAGTCAGCATGTGGACGCCACAGCAGAAAGCCTTTTGTGTGCTGTCATTAGCAGAACATAGATCCATAATTCATCATCAGATGATTACGCCGAATGATAAACTGGAACGAAAACGCTTTGCAGAAACAATGTTGGATAAAGTGGACGATGACGACACATTTCTAACTCGAGTCTGTTTCTCAGATGAGGCAACCTTCCACGTCAGTGGAAAAGTAAACCGACACAATTGTCGCATCTGGGGTCGGAAAATCCAAGTGTCGTAATTGAACACCAACGGGATTCCCTAAATGGAATGTTTGGTGTGGGATCATGCGTGACAGAATCATTGGTCCCTATTTCTTTGCTGAAAAGACAGTCACTGCAAACACGTACCTGGATATGTTGCAACTGTATGCTGTGCCACAACTCCCAGATGGAGCAATTTTCCAGCAAGATGGGGCTCCACCACACTTTGCCAACATGGTTCGCACATTCTTAGACGAACAATTCCCTGCAAGATGGATCGGAAGAGGATCACCGTACATCACATGGCCTGCCAGATCACCAGATCTAACACCACCTGATTTTTTCCTGTGGGGGTTTGTTAAGGACCAGGTCTACAGGACGCCAGTACGTGATTTGGCAGACTTACAAGAAAGAATTTATGCTGCTGTCAACAATGTTACACCACAGATGCTTCATAACACTTGGGTCGAGGTTGAATACCGGTTGGATATTTCCCGTGCCACCAATGGAAGCCATGTTGAGGTTTATGGAACATAAGGTAACAAAAATTCCCAGTTTTCATTCTTTGTAGCAGTTGGTTTCAACTATATACTTGTATTAATTCAGAAGTTATAGCTATTTCTTTTGTTATACTTATAAGCGGAACACTCTGTACTATATATGATATGCGTAAATCACTTCGTGATTTAAGACGGCGCTTATTCCGTCGGATCCCGGCCAACTAGTCACTCATAACGAGTGCACCTCAGCACATATGTGGACTTCAGTCCTACGTTCATAGACATCTATGACGTAGTGCAGAGGGCGGCCACTAGAGGGAACCCGAGAGTTGGAGCTTAATCTGAGACGATTCTATCCGACGTCGGGGTTGTATCCGGTGTGGCTTAGTGGATAAAGCATCAGCACGTAGAGCTGAAAACCCGGGTTCAAATTCCGGCACCGCAGGGAATTTTTCTCCGTTCCATTACTCTTTCATCGTATGATGACGCAGAATATCTGCATGGAAATATCATATGTACTTCGGTACTTAAAATAATATGTAGACTATTAAGTTATTACAAATACTAAAATGGTCATGTAATTAGGGGAGTAGTGGGTACAGTGAGACACAAAATATTAAGATATATGTATTTAAGTGATAATTCAAGTATTTTTAAAATCAAGTGCAATAGAAATAGACATTAAAACATGGAGTACAATAATACATAAACAAAAATGTTAATAGATAAAGGACATAATATACAATACGTGTTTGTCAAAAAAATGCAAATGTCTCACTGTTCCCATTCAGGAGGGTACAGTGAGACACCAGTATCTATTAATGGACATTGAAATGATTTACATTTATTTAAAAAGAAAAGAAAGCTTGCTGTCTCTTTATCTTGCCATGTTCTGTAGACTTATTTAGAATCATTTTTATGTCTGACTTCGAAACCACTGAAATGGAACATTTGGAAAAGTGAATTTTCCATGACATTTCAAACTTTTGCGAAAAAATGAAATGAATTTTTGGTGACAACAAAGCTTATAATTATAAGAATTTAATGTAATTCTTTATTATTTTTGAACATTTTCTTAAATTTTGTGAATAATTTTTTATTTATGAAACCATTAAAACGTAATGTATCCATTATTTTAAGCTACAGTTCCTAAATTGGTTACTAGTATGTTCATTTTTAATGTTAGTTATTGGTAAATGTAATATAATTACAGTTTATTTTTGCAAATCATTGGTACATGGGAACAGTGAGACGTCTCAGTGTACCCTTCAATGGCATGTCTACTGTTCCCTTTACGGATAGTTCATTTAAAATGACGGCATCTCTTCAAAATTAAAACAAGAAAGACGAAACTTTGCCAGACATAATCTCAAATACCATAGTATTAGGTAACAAAACATTAATATTTATATCTCATTTGTATATCCAATATAACCTTAATTAAACACGAGTCAAAATTTTACTTCTAGAGTGAAAAATTACGAATTATTTTTTCATCACTCACTTTTATAACTAGAATCAAATCGAGTATGAAAATACTGTTACTTTACTCATGCAACATACAACTCCACTGTTACCAACATCTCAACATCAAAATTTACCATCTAATAAAATATGTCTCACTGTTCTCCCTGTCTTACTGTACCCACTTCTCCCCTACCAACTAATGATAACGTACCCAACGAAGAAAAGCTATTGTCGAATATGTAAATATATACAGTATAGAACGCAAAAACACCAAAAACATCTAAGTCAACTGTCCCTACACCACAAAGGTTTTAATTTTAATGCCAAGGTGATTTTTTTTAAATAAAAACCAAATATTTAATATTATTCAACGTAAGTCTTGGAACCAAGGTTCGCTAACAATTTTTACTACAATTATTATCATATTTCATGTCCATACATATAAAACCGATTTACAGAAACAGAATGTGTAGAAAATCCATCTAATAATAAGAGAAATCGTTGTTCACAGATGAACGGACATACATGCACACAACTTTTAGTCGTTATAGATGCTGGAAAGTGAAATTCAGCGAAAATCTTGGAAAGAGATTTTTTGTCGCATCATTTGCTTCTCTAATGTAAAACTTAAAAGAAAAAAAAGCTACCTATACTGCGAAAGTTTACAACTTCATAATGTATAATTCGTGATACTCTAGCAATAGTACCACAGTCTACTATATACAGTCGCGAAGCTCAATATATAGTAAAAATGCAAACATGGGCAGTTGCCCACCACTAGGATCGCTACTATCGCCTCATCATCGCAGATCTCTCTCCTAGTAGACGACAAAATATGTTACACTTTCGTTGTGTTCTTTTGGAAAAATTAACACCTTCCTTCCATTATTGAAATATTAAATTCATAAAGTTAATTTATTATTTTAATGAAGTGTATTAAATTCCACCATAAACTCGAAGATACGTGCAAGAAATAGGTTAATATTATTTTTGTTTGTGCAAAACGAACTGAAATTTACTATAATACCTTCACTCATTCAAGATTATAACGATAATCAACTATGAAACCAATAAATATTAATTTTCGTTTCCCTTTACAACAATAATAATGGAAATATGAATTAATGGAGTAACTTACGTGTACCGGTACTTGTAGTGTAGGCTTACGTAGTTAACAAAGTGGGATGAGGTTAAGCAATAATAATCACACCAGAATTGGAAATAAAACGTGATCAATAAATTTTATTTCTACGTCTCTAGTAAAGTAACAAATAAAAATAACAACAAAATTAACTGCTATAATTAAAAACATATCCTTTGAAAAAAAAAAGTAGGCCTAAGCAATAATAATCCCACCAGAATTGAAAATAAAACGTGATCAATAAATTTCATTAAAACAAACTTAATTTTTCTACGTCTCTAGTAAAATATTATTATTCGAATTATTGTATTTTAGCCATTAACATTTTCATTACAACCAATAACGAACATTTCACAAGCATCAATGTGAAATACGCAACGAGCTAGCACTCGATGGAAATACGACACAGTCCAAAGTCGACCGTGGACAGTCTATTGTTTCTAGTTGCTAACCGCTTGGAGCGCTTTATCACGAGATTTGCAAAAAATCACCTCAAGCTTCGCGACTGTATATAGTAGACTGTGATAGTACTATGAAGTACGTTGCTATAGTCTCTTGAAAATGTTCCAGATCCGTCTCTAGGATGCCAAAATAGGACCTTGTCCATTCTCATAACTTTGTGGGAAATCACAAAAAACGTTTTTGTCTTTAAATTTCTTACCAGCTAGGAAAAGACATTATGAAACCAAAGAGGTTGGGTGCATTTAGAATCAAATGGAAGCAAGCATGAGACTCTGTGATTGCAAAGCTGGAACTAATATTTTTTCGTAATTTTACTGTGGACAAGAGTCAGGTTGATTTAAATAATCACTTTTAACGCAAGGTTTTAGTGGTTTAGAGCAGAATTTAAGCCACAGTCGCAATTGTCGCATTTTGCTACCCGACTTATAAAAACGAAACAAATTTTGAATGTAATGTGCAAAAATGCGACAAATAAACTGGACTTCAGAAACGAAGATGGTAATGGAGAAAATGAAATCAGAGATGTGTTTGAACTAATATGAATTGAAATCAAATGCTAATGGCATGGGAAATGTTCGAAAAGGTATTGAGCAATAGATGTTCAGGAATTGATTTCAAAGAGTTGGTGCCATTCATGTACGTTAAGTGGACAATTCCTTCTAATTGATTTATATAATTCCATCGCATACTGAAAATTGTTGAGCGACGATTTAGTTGCATGAATCTTGTAAAAACTGGAATTAAAAACCGCCTTTCAATAAGAGTTAGCACTCTGCTAACAAATCTTGAAGCGCCTACTCGTAAAGAATTTCAATGTTTAGAGTTTCCACAAAATAACGTATTTTAATGTGATGTAAATTCAGCAGTAATTGATTCTAAACATATCTACGTCTAATGATTTACTTAGACAAGTATATCTAGAGTGTAATAAGATGGACTGAAAGTAATAAAACTCCAAGAACTAAATTACGTAATATTTTGTTTCTGCATACTTTATTAATTTTATCTTTCTGCACAGTTATTTATAATAGTGCACAAGCATTAAATTCCAAGAAATAAATTACATAATATTTTGTTTCTGCATACTTTATTAATTTTATCTTTCTGCACAATTATTTATAATAGTGCACAAGCATTAAACTCCAAGAAATAAATTACACAATATTTTGTTTCTGCATACTTCATTAATTTTATCTTTCTGCACAATTATTTATAATAATGCACAAGCATTAAACTCAAGAAATAAATTACATAATATTTTGTTACTGCATACTTCATTAATTTCATCTTTCTGCACAATTATTTATAACAGTGCACAAGCATTAAATTCAAGAAATAAATTACATAATATTTTGTTTCTGCATACTTTATTAATTTTATCTTTCTGCACAATTATTTATAATAGTGCACAAATTAAACTCAAGAAATAAATTACATAATATTTTGTTTCTGCATACTTTATTAATTTTATCTTTCTGCAAAATTATTTATAATAGTGCACAAGCATTTCCCAATTTGCACATAAATAATGTTTCATTTTTGCATTTTTGCGACAATCATTTATTTTATAGCTTAAACCCTGGTTTAGAGGGCGCCCTGAAGCTATCATGACAGTTGTACGTAGAGTTACATTATTTTGAAGAACGCTTCGACACAGGAAGCTCATTTTCGTAATCAGGTGGACAAGAGACGTTTTGAAAATAAGTTAGTAGTAGTAGTAGTCGTGGTGGTGGTGGTGGTGGTGGTAGTAGTGGTGGTAGTCGTGGTGGTAGTGGTAGTGGTAGTGCATAGTAGTAGTAGTAGTAGTGGTGGTAGTAGTGGTGCTAGTAGTGGTGGTAGTCGTGACGTAGTCGTGGTAGTGGTGGTGGTAATGGATTTGAGTAGTAGTATGGTGGTAGTAGACTGGAGTAATCTTAGTGGTGGTAGTAGTAGTAATGTAATTAGTGGTAGTAGTAGTAGTAGTAGTGGTAGTAGTAGTAGTAGTGGTGGTAGTAGTGAGTGGTATTAAAAGCCAGTAAGTATAGTAAGTATAATTTTTCATTTGTGCATTTTTGCGACAATTATTTATTTTTTAGCTAAAACCCCGATTTCAAGCCACTGCACGTTGAGACAAGTGGCAACGTTGAGGCAGAGAGCAGCTCACCTTCCGGTGGCACTGTAATCGTTGGTGGTAGTGACATCTGTATCAGTGAGTGGTGGTTTGTTAGCTGCGATGTTGCCGGACTGGTGAAACTTGATAGTGTAGTAATTTTCTAATTAACCGTGCATTTAATCACAATAGTAGTATAGGAGTTTCTGTTCATTTAAGTGGTACCCTGGTGAGTATCGTCCCTTTCAGTCTGTAAGGTTATTTCACTTCCACTCAGTATACACTCCTTAAAATCGCCTGTTCCTCTGCAGAACTCCATATTTGTAAAGCGCCTATGGACAGTGGTTTCAGTGGTAGTGGTGGTGGTAGATCCTGTGGTAGTAGTAGTGGTAGTTATGGTAGTGGTGGTGGTGGTGCAGTGGTAGTAGGTGGTAGCAGTAGTCGTAGTGGTGGTAGCAATGGTAGTTAATCAGCAGCCATGTCTCGGCAGTAGCAGTACCAAGGAACTACATGTCATGTTGTTGTTCAATTGACATCAATACTTGCGAGCTTAGTGTAACGAAAAGGTGGTGGTAGTGGTCGAAATTGGTACACAGCAAACACCGGAGCGCTACTTTCTTGAAAAATGCTATTAATTGCTCCGTGGACAGAAGTTGGACGACTTTTTTTATTAGTGGTAAGGCTAACGGACATGGACAGTTTTAGTGGTATGTAGTAGTATTCTAAATAGTAGTGAGTATCCTTGGTAATAATTAAACGAAATCGGTGGTGAATCAATTATTCTGGCAGGTGGTATCTTTTAGTATTGGTTAGTGGTGGGTGGTGGTGGTGTTGGTAAACAGTGGTGGTGGTGGTTGTGTTAACAGTTTTAGATTAACTGAGTTATTGGTTGTTTGGTAGTATTATCATGGTGGTGGTTGGTATTGGTAGTGGTGTGTAGTGGTGGTAGGTGGTAGTGGTGTAAATGCTGGTAATATTGGTAGATATATCAACGAATTAATGGTAGTAGTAGTAGTAGTAGTAGTTTAGGAGTTTTCTTTGAGTGGTGGTAATTTAGTAGTTTCTAGTAGTAGTAGTAGTAGTAGTAATCGTTAGCCTCATCGACAATAATCCACACCTGTGCAGTAACCGTCAGCGCGTCTGGCCGCGAAACCAGGTGGCACGGGTTCGAATTACCGGTTGGGGCAAGTTACATGGTTGAGGTTTTTTCCGGGGTTTTCCTCAACCCAATACGAGCAAATGCTGAGTAACTTTCGGTGGACCCCGGACTCATTTCACCGGCATTATCACCTTCATTTCATTCAGACGCTAAATAACCTAGATGTTGATACAGCGTCGTAAAATAACCCAATAAAATAAAATACAATAAAATAAAATAATAAAATCGACAATAATGAGACTCCAGATAAATTCTTTCGGTAACTTCTCGCTAATGTCGAAAGAAATTTATAGTTTTGTATGAGTAATAATAATAATAATAGTAATAATAATAATAATAATAATAATAATAATAATAATAATTTTTTATTATTTATTTGTTTGAAAATTTTTGTACATTGATACTACCAATTGCACTTAAATAATAAATTATTATTTACAAGACCTATATTTTTTTCATACAAACGCGAACTTCGCTGACGACAGAAAAACAGGGAGAAATCCGTGGTTTCCTCCCAGAGAAATAACCATCGACGAATCCAAAATGTCGTACGGCACTAAAATAGGACGCATGGTAATATTCTCATGGGGTCGATACTATGACCGCAGGGAGTCAACGAAGAGCCGATGATTATGATGGTGACCTCCGGTGCGCGGCGGTGCCTGACATTTCACAACTGATATTTCTCTTTCGCCTCGTCTCTTTCCGACGGTTTTGATTCTTTTACGCGTTTTGAACCTGCTCTGTCGATAGTAGTACACATGTTTTCCGCGGCGAGCGCTGTCGTCATCCAAACAACAATCTCTCTTCACGCAGCAGTCGGTTGAAAGTCGGGCGCCCGCTACAGGTGTGAGCTGACCTAAAAGTTGGCCAAACTCACACACATACCAGGGCTTGGTGCGCCGGATAAACGATCAGTGTGCTTCTGAAGTTGCAGTCATTTGTATAATATTGGTGCCGTGTGCGTTTTGTGTCATTCAATTGTTTTCGCGTTTGCATTGTTGGCAAGACGTAATCATGAGCGATATTGTGACGTGACATGAATTTGTTGACTACAATGTGACGGATTCCCAACGCGTGGATATACATATGTAGGTATGTACTAGTACTTCTTTATTTATTTTGAGTGATAAATCATTTTCATGCATACACGAAATATTACTTCAAGATTTGATATTTTATTTTATTGCCGCTAACATTTTCATAGGCCTACATTGTTAAAATGAGTGTAAGTTATGTAATATCATAAATGGGGTTTTCAATTAACATTTTTAAATTTCCTATGTAGGCCATATAGACTCACTCTCACAATTTCTATGAAAAATCGAAGTAATTCGCTTGGAATGTAAAAATGTTGAAAATATTTTAATACTATTGAAGTATATATTGTTGTATTTATTTACATTGCAAGTGGACAAATTCTCTATGGCAGTGGTAACTTACTTAATAAGTGAACCTAATTTTCCATTACAACCTACATAGCCTAGACTTATAATTAGTTATGCGTTAAAAAGTGCAAAACATGTATATGTAATTATGAGATTTAAAATAAGGATAGATGCAATAACAACCCAAAAAATATGGACTATCCCAAACCTCCCGAAAATGGTAAAGTACCGGTAATGGAAAAATCGGAATTACATTCTCTGTCATCCATTATTTTGTCATTGAATTTAAAGTTAACAAATATCAGCACAAAAAAATTTAATACCGTATTGTAAAACTAGTGGACTGGAACTGCTACTGTGGTACATCAAAGTCAACTTAATTCTTCCCATCACAGTGTACAACAATTATTGTCATATTCATTTTAAGGTTCAAAAACAAATGGACGGAGTTACGCAATAATAGACCAACAGACAATTTGAAAAAATAAGAAGAATAATAAGAAGAGATATTTGCACAAATCTGTTCATGGCAGGCAAATTTAACTCAGAAAAAATGAAGAATGCGATATCTGAATTCTGCTGCTATTTATAAGCAAAAATTCGTTTATTGCATAAAATTAATTTATCCATGACCATAACGAAAAACATGCCTTTACTAAGTACTTTTGCGTGTGTAAAGTATGCTTTTATTGAACATTACTTTATTTCACTAGTGAGATAAAGACTTTACCTCACAGTTTGAACTTTATCTCACAGTTCATTAGTATTTTCCTTGTACCGGGGTTCACACGTATACTTTTCCATTGAACTATTACTCAAGAAGTTAATATATTAGTTACTAGCTGTCACTACCTCTACTTCTTTATTACCATTTCTTAAATATACATACACTCTATCTCCTTCTCTTTTCTCTATCTGCTACGTCGTAATTTGTACATTACATCCATATCTAATATGCATCTTTTTAAAATTTTGTAATAATTTACCTTTTGCGATGCGAGGAGACTTGAACCTGCGAAGTTGGGTTTAGAGGATTTTAAAACAACACGCGTTAGCCAACTGAGCTAAACAGACACGATGATTAATTAAGTTTTAATATTCCTCTTAAGTTTACAGAAGTAAAATGTGAAATTGTTTTAATCACATTAGTTCCGTGAACACTTCTAAATAATCCCTGAAACTTCAAAAAGACGAAAATACACGTTTAAAGTTAAAAAAATATATATTAAAATTATATAATTAATTATAATTTGTTATTTATCTAACGCCTTAGATACCATTCTTTACTAATCATGGCCTCCTACATCATGACCTACCTAGTACACGCATTGATTCTAAAATCAATGCCATGGTATGTGATTACATGAGGACAAATCCACTCGCGCAATAAAGATGCACTTACCTCACAAGTACCATAAATAACTATTATTTATTTTGCTTTGAAATATTAGACTAATTCAACTGCTGGTCTCTTATAAAAAATCTGTTAACCTTTTTTGGTATTATTTGTGCTATTTTTGTAATAGTATGAATGTTACAATAATTCTTGCATAAAATGTTTTATATAAAAAGATTTCAATGGCCAATATCTCGAAACAGGTTTTTGGCGCTTGGTTTCTTATTTCGTAACTCCGTCCAAATGCTTCTCTGTTTCTTCTAAAAAATTGATTTGTATTGAGAAAAAACAACGTTCAGTTCAGGGGCGTACGAATGGGAGGGGGTTACCGGGTTTGAACCCTCCCCTTGAACTTTTTGGAAAAATGATATATTTAGCTTTGAGTATTTTTCAAACTCATTTTAAGAGCGGTATTAACCCAATCATTAGTTCGAATCCTGACTTTATTGTGAAACGTTCTTTTAACGTTATGTACATTTGACAGTTCATATTCTTAATATAAACTTCACATTATCGTTCCGGGTTCTTTGATATGTCTAAGCGACTGCAAAACTCAATTTTACAATGAAAGAGTAATGGAACGGAGAAAAATTCTCTCCGGCGCCGGGATTTGAACCCGGGTTTTCAGCTCTACGTGCTGATGCTTTATCCACTAAGCCACACCGGATACCACCCCGGCGTCGGACAGAATCGTCTCAGATTAAGCTCCAACTCTTGGGTTCCCTCTAGTGGCCGCCCTCTGCACTACGTCATAGATGTCTATGAACGTAGGGCCGAAGTCCACACATGTGCTGAGGTGCACTCGTTATGAGTGACTATTTGGCCGGGATCCGACGGAATAAGCGCCGTCTTAAATCACGAAGTGATTTACGCATATCATATATGTTATTTTAATGTACCGAAGTACATATGATATTTCCATGCAGATATTCTGCGTCATCATCGTATGCAGAATATTTGCATGGAAATATCATATGTACTTCGGTACATTAAAATAACATAGGCTATATCAATTTTACAATTTTTTTTGCGAAAAATCGCGTAGTGATTCTCGCGAGGTCAGTGAAAATTTCACATCGGCAAATGTTGAAACAAAACTAAGCTTTTACTAATTGTCCGAGTAATACGGGATACCACTTCTAGATATTTAAAAACTATTTGAAGCATATAAAAGAAACTAAATAACCGACTACAGTATTTGAGCTCGTTTTTTTGCAGATTTACTCAACATCATAATGAAGTTATTGGTAGTCATCTAACTACTGCATAGTTCTGAGTATCAGGCTTAAGGGGAAATGGAATGAACTTGTCAAGTTTTAACGCGCTACAACACAGTTCAGACTGTAAAATTTTATTGTACACTAATCTGTTTCTTAACCCGGCGCCGCTACCCTCACCACCACTATCGCCCCCACCATCGCTACTACTAACTCAACTACAATCACCTCATCATCATTATCAACACCATTACCACTTTTGGTAGTCCTGGAATCACATAAAATGTTAACAGGTTACACATTTTTTTCCAGTAGCCGACACAATTTCACATATTTTTTTACACCATTAGTTCGGCTTCTGGCTTTCCTTCGAGAACCGGTACAACGATCAGCGCAGTCTATTAAGTCATCCGTTTCTAGGTTACACGCATTTTATTAACAAATGACAATGTTGGCATTCCTTGACTTTCCCTTTGTGTCGTTGCTGGGCTACAGAATATAATTCTGTCATTTTCTACATGACTTGAAACTTTGTATTTTGTATCGTATGTTGTAGGTACAGACGAATTAAATGTTTTACTGGAACACGGGGAGAAACTCTTAGATTTTTATATCCCGCTGATTACTATATCATATGTGTGTATGTATGTATGTATGTATGTATGTATGTATGTATGTAGAGGTGGCAAGATGTAGTGACTTACATAAGGAATAGTATTCGGAGAGATCGGGAAGAAAAATGGTCTGCACAAGCGGGTAACAAACTACGACCAATTAAAAATACAATTCGAGAATGGGATTCGTCATCCAGAGCATCACGGCGAGATGAAGTTATGCTTGAGGATTGGTCACTCTCGTTTGACACATGGTCACTTATTGTCTGGCGAACCTCCACCGGAATGTGACACTTGCCATGCCCTTCTTACGGTAGAACATTTTTTACTCCACTGTCGCAAATATGATTTGCCTCGACGTCAGTATGCAATACGTCCAACGTTACGCGACGCTCTTGGCAATGATTTTACTTGTGTCAACGCAGTGTTAAGGTATTTACGTAGTACAGAACTCGACAAGGTGACCTAAGTTTTAATGTGCTTCTAGCCCATTGTTATTTCCTCTCCAGACCCTTTACATCTGGAGATTATTTTAGTTGCCTATCTTTTAATTACACTTTATTAATCGGACCTTATACATCCGATTTTTGCTGATTGTTGTTATATAACACTGTCACATATTTCTTGTAGCAATGTTTGTTTTATATTTTATGATTGTCTCACATTATCTTGGGACTACTACGTGTTCGTTCTAATGTTATTTTATATCAGGAATCACCTTGTTCGTCCAATATTAGTGTGTTTTAATGTGTTAACGTTTTTAATCAGTGTGAATTTTAGTTATACAATAATTTAATTTCACCACACAACAAGAAAAAACTTTAGGCATGGGTGCAAATAGCCATAGATGCTGACGCGCCCTTCAAATTTCACTATGTATGTATGTATGTATGTATGTATGTATGTATGTATGTATGTATGTATGTATGTATGTATGTATGTATGTATGTATGTATGTAGCAAAATTGTTGTTGTTTAGTCAACTGTCCGAAGAGAGATTGGAACCTCATCCCAATAAGGCATCACACATTAGGCAACTAAGCCAGGCGATAGTGTGATAAGGAGATCATTTCATTTCGCCCTCCACTGCATACATCGCTGACTAACATATTACACCAACGATCCGCTACTGAAATTTCTAACATTTACAATTTTTTTTAGCTAGAGTTGAAATTTTTTAGTTGGGAGGCCGGAGGTAAAAAGACCTTTGGGGAGGTCGAGACGTAGATGGGAAGATAATATTAAAATGGGTTTGAGGGAGGTGGTATATGATGGTAGAGACTGGATTAATCTTGCTCAGGATAGGGACCAATGGCGGGCTTATGTGAGGGCGGCAATGAACCTCCGGGTTCTTTAAAAGCCAGTAAGTAAGTAAGTAAGTAAGTAAATAAGTAAGTAAGTAAGTAAGTAAATAAGTAAGTAAGTAAGAGTTGAAATTTTCACTGATTATGCATATTAATATCATAATCACACATTGTAAATTTCAATATTTTCTCATAAACACTTTTAAAAAATTGAACTTTTTTGTTTTACTTTTCTTAGTAAAAATCCTATTTCCAAACAAATTATTTTTTAAATCTATTTTTTCTTAAAGGTAATATTGCATATTGTGCAATGGATCATCAGTAATGCCCTACTCTAATTTGTTCATTTTTTAAATATAATTTCTTCAGTGTTCAAACATTAATAAAAAATAATACTGCTTTACGTCTTAATTCTCTAGCAATAAAACTATGCTGAATACAGTCAATCAAATGCTCCATTTCACGACAGTATTTGTTACTGCTGTTCCAAGATATTCTAATTTTTACACCTCTTTGAAAGATAAATCTACAATTTTTATAACAAAGGATAATAATAATAATAATAATAATAATAATAATAATAATAATAATAATAATAATCTATACTAATAATAAATCTGTAGCCGAAATTTTTCTGGTAATTTTCGATTTTCCAAAAATAATTGGTCCTAACATATATAATTAACCACCCTGAAACCGAAAATCGCATTTTTGAAATTTTTGTTTGTATGTCTGTCTGTATGTTCGTTACCTTTTCACGCGATAATGGCTTAACCGATTTATATGGAAATTGGAATATAAATTAAGTTCGTTGTGACTTAGATTTTAGGCTATATGGCATTGAAAAATACTTTATTTAAAAGGGAGGTTATAAGGGGGCCTGGTAGAGGGCAGAGAAGGCCTGACGGCCTTATCTCTACCAGGTTAAATAAATAAATCTAATCTAATCTAATCTAATCTAAATAAATCGAAATATCTCGCTTATTATTGATTTTTGTGAAAAATGTTACATAACAAAAGTTTCTTTAAAAATGATTTCCGATAAGTTTTATTCTTTACCAAATTTTGATAGGACTGGTATTTAATGAGATAAATGAGTTTTAAAATTAAAATAACGCCATCTAAGACGGTGCAATGAATTAAGAACAAATGACTTCGTCTATAAGGGGCCTTGGACAACAACAATCGAAACAGGGGCCTTGGACATCAATAATCAAAGCTATTAAACATAGCCTACAGGGAATGTTTCTGTATTTGTATGAAGTAATATCAGAAGCTAAATTAACCGATTTGTATAATTAATTATTATTTCACCATTGGAAAGTGTAGTTTCTCTAGATGGACATAATGCTATAATGTTATTACAGTAACGTCTGAATAAATCGAGGACAGGTAAGATTAAAATAGCTTCTTATGCACAGAAAATTTGATAGGCAATTTTGTACATTCGTTTTCTGTATTTCTTAAAATAATATTTATGTACACTCGTTTTAATCTCAGAGAATTAGGGGAGAGTCGGGTAGTATCGGACATCGGGTAATATCGGACAGTGAGTTTCTTTCATCTACCACACGATGATAGTACCTGATTGACATGGTTACGTTTCTGTGATGTTGCATAGAGAAACGTAACCATGTCATTCAGGTACTACCATATGGTGGTAGATGAAAGAAACACACTGTCCGATACTACCCGATGTCCGATACTACCCGACTCTCCCCTAACGAACAACGAGAGTGTATTGATTTAGTAGGCAGTAATAGTACGTTAGCTTAGCAATCCATTATTTTATCATTCAAATTTTAACTATGCTCAATTAAATCGTGTTAAAATAAATAAAATATATATGCAATAAATGCAATGCAAAAAAAAAGTTGGGTAATGAGCGAAGCAGATTGTCTTGCGCTGTTGTAAAAGTTGTTCCCTGGATCAAATGTCCTATTTTAATTATGTAATTACTTTATATTTATTTCTAACAGGTGCAGCGGAGCGCACGGGTACGGCTAGTAGTAGTAATAATAATAATAATAATAATAATAATAATAATAATAATAGAATGCATTCTTTCTCCACAACTCTTCCCGCCGACTTTAGACGTAACAAGTTTTTGAACAAAATACGTTACTACGAAGCTCTCTGTCACTGGTTCGCAAAACGTGCGCTGTGGGCTGTGCGAACAAGAGGTCAACAGCCAATAAAGGTCACAAGGAATTTGGGAACCTGTCAGTCGACAACCTGGCTCCGTATGAACGCTTTGAAACAGAGTGTTGGACGAGAACACTCTCATAAACATGATCTGGTCTTGAAATATATTGAGTATACGACTTTTACCTGCCTCGGTCTTACTCGACAGGCTCGCAGATTAGTAATGATTTCTCATCAGAGAGACAGTTGTTCGATATCTGGTGTATTCTATGAGACACAATGGAAAAGAGCAAATGTGGAGAGGTTTCCTACGAGAAATTTGGTTTACTCTGAAATTGTTACTTCACCACGCTGCTATATTATTACAGTAGCTTCACATCTCTACAATTCAGTGCTCGAAATGAGCGGGTATACCTGATATTCGTCTTACAGTTAGGGAAAACCTCAGTAGCTACCGGCGTAGCTTAATCGGCTGAGGCGCTTGCCTGCCGATCAGGAGTTGCACTCGGGCGTGAGTTCGATTCTCGCTTGGGCTGATTACCTGGTTTTGTTTTTTCCGAGGTTTTCCCAACCGTAAGACGAATGCCAGGTAATCAATGACGAATCCTCGGCCTCATCTCGCCAAATACCATCTCGCTATCATCAATCCCATGGACGCTAAATAACCCAACAGTTGATACAGCGTCGTTAAATAACCAAATAAAAAGCCTAGATAAAAACCCAACTAGGTACTCGAACCCATGCTCAAGCACAGCTCCGGATCAGCAGGCAAACGAGTCTACCGCCTGAGCTACGCCGGTGGCTTTCGTTCTTTTCAATTTTACCCTTTATCAACAGAAGATTGAAGACGATACTGGAATTATACGACTATAGTCCGGATCAGCTTATTTAATACCCTGAGGGTGAAACCTAAACATTTTTCCACTATTACTAAATATGCTAGTGGATTATAGTGATTTTCTAGCTCTCAGGTTGAATTTTCTTTTACCAACTTCGTTTCGAATTTCGGGTACTGACAAATACTACAACTGGCAGTTATTTTCTAACTGTTATGTTGGCAGCAATGATTTCGGTTTACAGTAAAGCAAACTGATGAAAATGTAAGTAAGTAAATACATTTTTAGGTTAGGTCTCATGAATCGTAAACTCTTTAGTGAAAGCAATAAATTTCATGTTGCCTGACAAAATATATTGTATTATTAGATCATACTAATTTCTCCTAATTACCAACATAATATGCGAGAAAATATAATATTTCATAAATAGATTATTGAATCATTTAGGAAACGTCTCGCAACATAGAGATGAGATGTACCGGTAGTAAATAAGCAAGACATTGTTATTATTAACACTATATTATTATTATTATTATTATTATTTATTTACTTACAAAATGGCTTTTAAGGAACCCGAAGGTTCATTGCCGCCCTCACACAAGCCCGCCATCGGTCCCTATCCTGTGCAAGATTAATCCAGTCTCTATCATCATATCCCACCTCCCTCAAATCCATTTTAATATTATCTTCCCATCTACGTCTCGGCCTCCCTAAAGGTCTTTTCCCCTCCGGTCTCCCAACTAACACTATATGCATTTCTGGATTCGCCCATACGTGCTACATGCCCTGCCCATCTCAAACGTCTGGATTTAATGTTCCTAATTATGTCAGGTGAAGAATACAATGCGTGCAGTTCTGCGTTGTTTAACTTTCTCCATTCTCCTGTAACTTCATCCCCTTAGCCCCAAGTATTTTCCTCAGCACCTTACTTTCAAACACCCTTAACCTATGTTCCTCTCTCAGAGTGAGAGTCCAAGTTTCACAACCATACAGAACAACCGGTAATATAACTGTTTTATAAATTCTATCTTCCATATTTTTGCACAGCAGACTGGATGATAAGAGCTTCTCAACCGAATAATAACACGCATTTCCCATATTTATTCTGCGTTTAATTTCCTCCCGAGTATCATTTATATTTGTTACTGTTGCTCCAAGATATTTGAATTTTTCCACCTCTTCGAAGGATAAATCTCCAATTTTTATATTTCCATTTCGTACAATATTCTGTCACGAGACATAATCATATACTTTGTCTTTTCGGGATTTACTTCCAAACTGATCGCTTTACTTGCTTCAAGTAAAATTCCCGTGTTTTCCCTTATCGTTTGTGAATTTTCTCCTAACATATTCACGTCATCCGCATAGACAAGAAGCTGATGTAACCCGTTCAATTCCAAACCCTGCCTGTTATCCTGAACTTTCCTAATGGCATATTCTAAAGCGAAGTTAAAAAGTAAAGGTGATAGTGCATCTCCCTGCTTTAGCCCGTAGTGAATTATTATTATTATTATTTCAGTACGTAGCATTGTGATTTCACCTCTTTGGTGATATCTGGTATTAGTTGGCAACACTGAAGAGACGGCCAAATTAGCCTTTTAGGAATAATTACTCTTACGTGATCCTCACTATAGAAAGGACTGGCAGAGTATTCCCTTTGCAAATTTACGACTACAGGGTTGGGCACTGCACCTTTGTGTTCAATATTTCTTAATGCCGTGCTGTAGAAAATTCTTTGCGACTTTCGCATTCAGTTTATTCTTATTATGTGGTAACCACTGTTGGGGAACGCTCAAGTTGAAGAAATAGAACAACAGGAAAAATGCAGAAATCGTCTCTAGCTTAGTATTACGATGTATTGTTCACGACAATAATAAACGAGTGTGTAAAGTTCGGTCAATAAAGGAACGCACTGGTACCTGAGATTGTGAGGTAGGAATGCGAACATAAAATTACACCTTATTATACGACTACGTATTCTATGTGCATAAGCTCGTTTTCATTTTTATTTCTAGCACTGTTGTACGAGTAGTTATAAATCGATGTTAAATGAAGATACACAATGAACACAACATACGTGCACGCATCTATCCTCGAAGGTGCAGTCTGCAAACTTTTATTTGTTCGTTTCTTAAGGGAGGAGTTAGGGGAAATTTTGGTTATTTTTCGAGAAAAAAAAAACAAATTAATTTTTTTGACAAAAAAGTAATCAGTAGTGACCTTTCATTTTGTAAGTTGGCCAAAGTTTATCAACATGATCGCCCTCAAAATGCAGTCTTCACTTACATTTCAAAATTACAAACACGTTTTCGTGACAGAAAATGGACATTTTAAAGTCATTTTTCCGCGCTTTTATTTTTTATTTATTTACTTACATTCAATAATATAAACTCCAACAAATGTCATACTAAGAAATTGAATTTTTACTGCATGTTTGGGAAAGTATGTTTACGAAAAATAAAGAGAATTTTTTTTTTATAAATGAAATATTTTGGTAATCAGAAAATAATATATTTAATATCTGGATACTATATTTTAACATTTTAAAACTGGCTCAATTAATTTTCGTCAGTTCACACACACACATTCAAAATTCAAATTATGGTTCTGCTGATAAATTATATGCATGTCAAAGATGCTACACAATTTTTTTTTCGAGTGTGTAGCTTATATTGTGATATAGTAGATACATCCTGGGAGGGGGGAAACTTTAAAATTATTGAACTAATATGAATGAAGCTTGGAAGGCAATAATAGATATAATAATAATAATAATAATAATAATAATAATGATGATGATGATGATGATGATGATGAGATTGCTATATAAAAAAAACAAGCCTCTAGCTTAGAAAGTGTAGAAAATAGAAACTTCACCAATTTCATCCCTCAAATCGATTATTTAACAATGTTGAATCAATTGCGTGGTTATGTAGCTTCGAAATTGGTGACAGTGAGGCATATTTAGCGAATAAATGCGATAGAATTACCTGAAATTTCCTTTAAAGTTGAGGAAAATATTCTCCAAAAACCCCCAACCAGATTAATTGCATGACGATGTAGGCCTATAATTTTTCTTGAAGTTGTATCGTATTTCTGGTGGCGTGTAAGAGAGAGCCTGATGCCTTTAACTCCACTAGAATAAATGAATGAATGATTAAATAAATAAATAAGTTAAGTAAATAAATAAATAATAAATAAATACATACATACCTAAATAAATAAATAAATAATATAGCATATAAATAAAAATATAAAATATAAAAAATATAAGCCTAATCACGCCCGAGCAGTCTCAGATCACTAGACCTGCTCGTTCTTGCTGAGCTAAGCTGGTGGCTTAGTGATGATGATTATAGAGGGATGATATTGAATATTATCACAATGATATTGCTAACGTATTATGATGATACGAGTAATATTAGTATTTTTATTTAACGTCCATTTTCAATAGTAATTTGAAATGATAGTGGAATGACAACACCTATAACTATTTAAGAGACAACCCGCCCTTCGGCCGCTTTTTACATCACAAGTTTCACAAAAACGTCAGAAAATCAAACCCCGAGTACGACCAGTATTTTCTTTACCTGGAGATTTCTTCTTTAATGCTGAGGAAGTTTCTTCTAAACTGCGAACCCAGTTTTAATCGCATGTGAAGGGCACAGAGTCATGACGACGGCATGGAAGTGGCGGCGGAACTGCCTACGAGCAGCTTCTGTGCATTGACCGTTTAGATAATAAGATTTTACAGCAAATCCTCGTAGCTCATCAGTCCAATGCTCCATGTTTAATAAATTGTAACAATCAGGCTAAACAATGACAATATTAATCTACGCCTACTAAAATAATCCATGTACTACCAACAAGAAAATTAAAATCTGCCGTTTCTTTGACCCGCCTTCTATTTGCAGACCTCCTAGTACTAGCATACTCCATTTTATTTCAAGGAGTGCAATTCGGTAGCTCCTTTGAACATCCGCTTACAGATTTATCCAAACAAAAATCTCTGACAATTCCATTCTGTCCCCTCGTCCCAACATTGCGTAGTTGCCACAATCCTGGTGACCCTCGAAATGAAAGTGAGACTGACGGAATTCTTGGAATTCGGAAAAGATGCGGCAACTCTGCCTTCACGTGGATTTGACGGGAGCCTGTCAATTCTTCTGAACGAGGATTGTGATTGGTTACTGACAGGAGGAGACAAGATTTCCGTCACAGTAAGGAAGACATTTATTTTTGACAACTAATTAGTAGGGGGTAGTAGAAGGTCTGTCGGCAAAGTCCTTTCTATGAAACTTCACTCCATGAAATACAATACAATATACTCATGATGAGAAGTTCTTTAACGAGATTTGCAGAGAGACACACCCCCTTTATCAATGACGGATCGCTTCAGCGTAAAATTCAATCATCGGGTCTAAAGTAGGGGCGATATTTTACTTGAACAATGGAATGCCATTGACACAAATAGACTAGCTATTTCAATACACGCCTTTATGAAACGAGATACAGAAGGTAAAGAGATCTGGTTACTGTAGGTACGCCTTACTCTTACTATTGACTTTAGCAATACTGAAAGTTACAAGGACATGTGGTCGGGTTAAGACAGAACCCAGCCAGCAGATTCATGTCAGTGATGGTAGGCCTACCAGGATTAGAGTAATAATTGATAAGCTCTACATGGTGATCTGGAATCACCTCTGGGAAACAACTCCTCTGCTCTATTTATACTCGTCTTACAGTTAGGAAAAAGATTTCTAGGTGTTAAAAACAGGGATTTGGGTCTCCATAAAATCTAATCTAGGACTTTCAGGAGTTTATATGAAATTAACTGTTAATACATTATTTTTTAATTGTAGTAAATATTTCATTTTAGGTACAAAGAATTGACGCAGACAATGAGTTCAACTAATAATAATAATAATAATAATAATAATAATAATAATAATAATAATAATAATGTTTTTATAAAACAGCTATATTACCGTTGTTCTGTATGGTTGTGAAACTTGGACTCTCACTTTGAGAGAGGAACAGAGATTAAGAGTGTTTGAGAATAAGGTTTTTAGGAAAATATTTGGCGTTAAGAGGGATGAAGTTACAGGAGAATGGATAAAGTTATACAATGCAGAACTGCACGCATTGTATTCTTCACCTGACATAATTAGGAACATTAAATCCAGACGTTTGAGATGGGCAGGGCAAGTAGCACGTATGGTGCATCCAGAAATGCATATTTATTTATTATTTTGCTAATAATTGTAACATAAAATATAATATATACAGAAACACTTTAGCTCGCCCCTGAAAGAGTAGAACTCGTGCTCAGGGGCGGATTCCTGAATTGAAATTAATAATTATACAATACAATTTGTCTTATGTCTACTGTGCAATTATAGTATATAAATTTAAATTTACAATTTTTCAATTTTTATAAAATCCATACATAACTTTTTAAATTTAATACTAGAACTATTAGAATTGACAAGATTAGGATATTTAAATATAAATTTGTTATATATTCTTGGGCCTAAATTACTACTATGATTAAATACTGTAACAGTGTTGCATTTTGGTTCAAACAGTCTTAAAGAATTCATACCTTTTGTTTCATAACTGTGAGAATACAATTCAAAATCATTTCGATTTTTATGTATGAATTTTATTAATACAATATAATAAATTTGTCTTGCGTTAAGTACATTAAAGTCTAGAAACAAATTCTGAGATGGAAAATCAATAGGTTTATGAAGACATGTTTTAATTATTTTCTTCTGTAATAAATAAAGTGGATTAAAATTGGATTTAAATGAGCTACCCCATCCTATAATTCCATACATAATTACAGATTGAAATAAAGTTAAATATATTTTACGTAATAAACTTATTAAAGGTTCACTTGAATAATTGTCAATTTTCGTTATTTGAATTCTGTCGTTAAGATACGATTTTATTAAGTTTAAAGCATTATCTTTGATTCCTAATAAGTCTAATTTCTCAATTAAGAGTGTTAGTTGGGAGACCGGAGGGAAAAAGACCTTTGGGAAGCCGAGACGTAGATGGGAGGATAATATTAAAATGGATTTGAGGGAGGTGGGATATGATGGTGTTCACGCCTGTGGAGTAACGGTCAGGGCGTCTGGCCGGGAAACCAGGTGGCCCAGGTTCGAATTCCGGTCTGGGCAAGTTACCTGGTTGAGGTTTTTTCCGGGGTTTTCCCTCAACCCAATACGAGCAAATGCTGGGTAACTTTCGGTGCTGGACCCTGGACTCATTTCACTGGCATTATCACCTTCATTTCATTCAGACGCTAAATAACCGGAGATGTTGATACAGCGTCGTAAAATAACCCAATAAAATATAATATGATGATAGAGACTGGATTAATCTTGCACAGGATGGAGACCGATGGCGGGCTTATGTGAGGGCGGCAATGAACTTGCGGGTTCCTTAAAAGCCATTTGTGAGTTAGTAAATAATAATAACTATAGTCGCGACGCTGTTATTCCCGGCGTGACTCCTCCTCTTTGCTTACGTCTTAGGATGTCAAGGCTCTATAAAGTCTAGGTAGGTAGAATCGTTCGCCATATTTGTTCTTTCGTTGCTGAGCTACCAGACGAGGGATCTATTCGCCACACCGTTAAACATTATCATGTCGTAGCTTCTATGATAATAAATCAAACGCACTGTAATTCAGCAAATAATTGAGCGGCAAATAACGTCCTCGTGTGCTTTCTGCGAACGCCAACGAAAGAGCCAAAATGGCGGGCATTTATATTAAGTATTTATCCAGCCTTAGGAAATGCTTAACATCTTCATCAGCGAATCACAAGACGCACACGTTTAAATGTAGCCGACCTGCAACGTGATTGGCTGCCGGAAATTAGAGCGACGGAAGTACACTTTTGGTGGCACTCCCGATGAAGCAAAATCTTGTGGCCGGAAGTGGAGTTTACATTAAATAATGAAAAATAATGTTACAAGCTTAAGCATACACTAGAATTGTTTAATTAATCAAATATAGAAGAGAAGATGATACTAAGGGATATGCTACTGGAGCTAAATGACAGCTTTGAACAGTATGGGATGAAGATAAATGCAAACAAGACGAAGATCATGGTCATAGGAGAAAAATAAAGAAAGTAAACTTGCGAATTCTAAATGAGGCAGTAGAGCAAGTCGACAGCTTCAGATAACTGCTGCCAGGATGTCAAAAGGAGAATAGCAATGGCAAAAGGAAAAAGAAACTACCTCTTTATAGGGATGGTTTTAGACAAAATTAATAACTTTCCTCCTGTCGTACAGATAATCTTGAAAACTTGTAGGGAAGTTACAAGTAGTATATATGCATATACATGACTGGTTGATTTACAGTTGAATCATTATTTTCATGGTGATAGTAATGATATAAATACCTCAATTCATGCCACATTGGAAAGAAGTCTGTGTGTTCATAGTTGCTTCACGCACTCTTAGCCTAAAATTGAATATAGCGTTCACCAGTAGTGAAGCGGCTCTACAGTTGGTATTAACGGCACGGTTTACCGAAATAATATCCGCATCTGCTTGTCAGACGTTACGGGATTCAGCCAAGGTTTGCCTTCTTACAGTGAATCCACTTCGCTGTTATCCTTTCTTAAAACTGTATGAATTTATAATTTTGTTTTTATTTCTGCTTGTCTGTTTCCAGTCCATTAACTTTGTCCTTCACGTGTTCTCTCTCTTGTTACTTGTTTTTGATTCTTGTCTCCCGTGCAATTAATTCGGCATCCGTTCTACAAACTTGCAAATTGGACCCGCCGTCTGCGCCAGACCTTTTCACCTGCACATGGAAGTATTAGACAACACCTGCGGCGTGTATTCTAAACGTGATGCCAACTATGAAAACGCCACTCAAATGTGAGACAGCATCCTACACGTACTTTAATTTCTTCAGATACATTATTTTATTTTTAGTAGGTTATTTTACGACGCTTTATCAACATCTTAGGTTATTTAGCGTCTGAATGAAATGAAGGTGATAATGCCGGTGAAATGAGTCCGAGGTCCAATACCGAAAGTTACCCAGCATTTGCTCATATTGGGTTGAGGGAAAACCCGGAAAAAACCTCAATCAAGTAACTTGCCCCGACCGGGAATCGAACCGGGGCCACTTGGTTCCGGACGCGCTAACCGTTACTCCACAGGTGTAGACGATACATTAATATTCCGGCAATCTATAGTTTAAGTGGTAGATTTTTTGAGTACAACTTTAGCGCACCTGGATTCGATTCTCAGCAGAGATGTAGAACTTTATCTCACTATCACTGGTGTTTACGTCGTCCTGATCACATGACCAGGGACTTCCGTTACTATGTGAATGTCTAATGTCGAGTCAATCACTTGCTAGAGAGAATGCAAAGTGCCCCCAATTCTTAATCATGACAACGACGAATATACAATGTGATTCCCTCGCTAGAGGCCCTGAACTTTGTCTGTGGAACTGCCATTTACTTTAAAGTTCGTCTTGAAATTTTGTATACACATACCTTCAACAATGTAAAACAGAATCTACTCATATACGATGTTGAAAATGATTTCCTTCCACATCCAAGCACTCTTGTACAGTAGTGGAGAAAAAAGAAAAAACCGGACCGACCCTTGTTGCTGATTTCAAAGCCTTGTTCACTCCAGAGCACGATAGACTGGTAACTAAGACTTTCGTCGTTTTAATCCTGCCTGGGAAGGAAACTTTTGTTTGTTCCTTATTAAAATTTATTCCTTTTTCAAATTTATTCCCAATACTTTTCGATTGCTGGTAAAATTCATGTTCTGGGAATAATAAGTTAATTAAGTAGTCAAATATCGCTGCAATCGAAACGTATTGGGAATAAATTTGAATAAGGAACAAAAAGAAAGTTTCCTTCCCAGGCAGGATTCGAACCACGAAAATCTTAGTTACCAGTTTATCGTGCTCTGGAGTGAACAAGGCTCTGAAATCAGCTACAAGGGTCGGTCCGGTTTTTTGCCACTACTGTACACGTCTCTACAAATTCTGTAATACTTTTCTCAAATTGGCTTCAATCTCTTGATGTATAGCATCTTTCAGGGCTGCGATTGTGCGGAATTCATTTCTGTATACTTTTCCCTTCAATAAATTTAAATTTTGAAACCATAGGCTACACAAAACCGCACACGATTTTAATGGTCCGTCGGTTGCAATTCTTAATTAGTTTCTTGGGAAAGTCTTAGCAATGATTTCGATGATGACGCCAGTAATCGCTCCTTTACATCCTGTATTGTCTCTTCAGACAGTTTCCGGCCTTCTGAATGCTGTGTGACAAGGCTTTCCGTTGTCTCTAACTTTCTTACCAATTTCTGGATACAACACTTTGAAGGTACACGTCTCACACCAAATTTAATCTGAAATGCCCTTTGACATGCTTTAAATAAACCCGTTTGCCAGTTTTTATGAACGAGGAACACGCGCTCTTTGATTTTGTACATTGTTAATCCCTAGACATTCGAGCCAACACTACCGAGATGCAGTGTAGCGGAACAAAAATCAACCAAGGTCATTGGAAGAGTCCAAACCTATTTCGAGGGGTTAGATCTTGTTTTACATTGTTGAATGTATGTGCATACAAAATTTCAAGTCAAACTTTTAAATACGAGTAAATGGTAGTTTTATAGACACAAGTTTGTGGCCTTTAGCAAGAGAATCACACTGTATTATCCCCGCCGCCCTAGTAGATCAGTTGGAAAGTACTGCCTTACAGTGACTGCGAACCAGGGTTCGACTCCCGGCTATACTTCGCTCGTATTTGTAGTCGACAAACCTAAGGTTTCAGAAAGTCTTCCTGGGCGTTTCCCCGTTTTCCTCCATCATTCCTTCACTCTCCATTTAAATCTTAATTTCAATAGTATTTACCCAAAACGATAGGCCTAAGCCGTGACGTAATATGACTGGATGGAATCAGTCTGAAACTAAGTACGGTTGCACGAGGTGTGGAAGGACACATTAGTAGAGATACGCATTCGCATGCTTTTGCGCCGCGCGCCGCTTTCACTTTGTGACTTGTTCTGAAAATTGCCTAACTTTTAGGCGCTCTTGACTTGGTCTCGCTAAAATCAGTGAGTGATAGACAACAATCGATTGCAGCACCTAAATACGTTATCAATGTATACAGGGTGATCCGCAAGCAATTTCATTCATTTCAGGGTGTTACAAGTATTCATTGAGATATTTCAAACAAAAAGTTTAATACAATTTTGCTCGTTTTTGCTTCCTTTTCGAGACAAAAATTTTATTATAAATGAAACATTTCACATCTTGTTTTGGGAAAGCAACTGATTTAATTCCCAATATGTTAAGTCAATTTAAGAAAGCAGTGTATTATGATAATATGTTCCCCGCACTTTCCACGGTAATCTAAACTAATAATAAATTTGTAGCCAAATTTTTTCTGGTAATTTTAGATTTTCCAAAAATAATTGGTGTTAACATGTATAATTAATCATCCTGAAACCGAAAATAGCTTTTTTGAAATTTTTGTTTGTATGTCCTTCTGTCTGTCTGGATGTTTGTTACCTTTTCACGCAATAATGGCTGAACGGATTTCGATGAAAATTGGAATATAAATTAAGTTCGTTATAACTTAGATTTTAGGCTATATGAAATTCAAAATACTTCATTTAAAAGGGGGTTATAAGGGGGCCTGAATTAAATAAATCGAAATATCTCGCTTATTATTGATTTTTGTGAAATGTGTTACATAACAAAAGTTTCTTTGAAAATGATTTCCGATAAGTTTTATTCTTTGCAAAATTTTGATAGGACTGATATTTAATGAGATAAATGAGTTTTAAAATTAAAATACAATGCCATCTAAAGCGGTACAATGAAATGAAAACAAATGACTTCGTCTATAAGATGCCTTGGACAACAACAATCGAAAGCTATAAGCTATGAAACATAGCCTACAGAGAATGTTTCTGTGTTTGTATGAAGTAATATCGGAAGCTAAATTAACCGATTTGTATAATTAATTATTATTTCACCATTGGAAAGTGTAGTTTCTCTAGATGGACATAATGCTATAATGTTATTACAGTAACGTCTGAGTGAATCGAGGACAGGTAAGATTAAAACGGCTTCTTATGCACAGAAAACTTGATAGGCTATTCTGTATATTCGTTTCCTGTATTTCTTAAAATAATGTTTATGTGCACATTCATTTCATCAAACACGAATGTTCCCTGGATCAAACGTCTTATTTTAATTATGTAATTACTTTATATTTTATTTCTAACAGGTGCAGCGGAGCGCACGGGTACGGTTAGTTTAACACTATATTGTGAATTTTTTTCTAAGATTTCTTAACTTGTTGCTCTTATTGAACTTACTGCCTGGTTATTTAACGACGCTCTATCAACTATGGGTAGCGTTTTTCTGTACTTTCATTCACTTCTATCCATGTTTCCATAGCAACCAAGTATTTATTTACGCTACGAATTTATGTCATAGGCGATAAATAGTTGAAGTTTTTCCGGACTTCTTTCACCCTGTAAACAATGCTCACTTAAGTACTGCAAATCTATGAGGATGTCCTTTCAGAGTTCCTTTCTTCTGAAGGAATGTTAAATATTTATTGAACCTGAACGTTCATCGCACGCGATTGAGTTTCAAGCACGAACTTCATTGATTAAAGTTCACGTTAACACTTTGTTAAAAACATAAAATTTACTCTGTCACACGTTAAAAGTGTTAAAATTGTTTAAAAAGGTATTTACCTTCGACAGACGGCCCGTTTCGACGCTATTTGTCGTCGTCTTCAGTGCCTCTTGAACCACTGATTCAAGAGACACTGAAGACGACGACAAATAGCGTCGAAACGGGCCGTCTGTCGAAGGTAAATACCTTTTAAACAATTTTAACACTTTTAACGTGTGACAGAGTAAATTTTACGAACTTCATAATGTAATGGAAAGAAAGACAACCACTCTATCACCGTGGAAGACATTTCAACGGTCGTGGCGAATGCCGGGTAGCAGTGTCACATAATCTAATACAAAATATATAAATTTACATACATTTTAGGAACAGGAAGAATAATAGCAATAAGATAATACAATAACGAGAATAATAAGAAAAAATATTTATATTAAATACTCCCACCGGGTAATGTCCTTGGTTCTATTTTGTTTTTAGTACACCAGAACATTCGATAAGTAACGGCAACAATGCTGTAAATCAGTGCTCCTAGCGGTGACCATTGGAATCTTGTAGCATGTAAACCTGCAATATTGAAAGCCTCAAAGCAGTCATATTTTGTAAATACAGTGGGTGTCCCTGCACTCTGTAAGTCTTCAAAATTCGTCAAAGGGGTGGGCCATGGGTTCGAAAAAGTAAGTAAACTGAGCTGGGACACTTTTTCTAGTGTTCGTAAATGATCTTTCCCCCTAATAAAAGATGTAGGTCATCCCATGTTATTTGCAGACGACACAACATAGTAATTACAGCCAATAACTCCAACATATTCCAATCTTCAACGGAGGCAATTCTCCTCAAAATATGCAATTGGTTCACAGCCAGTAAATTAGTATTAAATTGTAACAAAACTAACATAATTCAATTTAAATCCTGTTCAAATTCAACCTTGCAAATTTCAAGCGCAATAATTAATAGGTAATGGAAATATAAAAATTGGAAATTTATCCTCTGAAGAGGTGGAAAAATTCAGATACCTGGGAGCAACAGTAACAAATATAAATGATACTCGGGAGGGAATTAAACACAGAATAAATATGGGAAATGCCTGTTATTATTCGGTTGAGAAGCTTTTATCATCCAGTCTGCTGTCAAAAAATCTGAAAGTTAGAATTTATAAAACAGTTATATTACCGGTTGTTCTTTATGGTTGTGAAACTTGGACTCTCACTTTGAGAGAGGAACAGAGATTAAGGGTGTTTGAGAATAAGGTACTTAGGAAAATATTTGGGGCTAAGAGGGATGAAGTTACAGGAGAATGGAGAAAGTTATACAACGCAGAACTGCACGCATTGTATTCTTCACCTGACATAATTAGGAACATTAAATCCAGACGTTTGAGATGGGCAGCGCATGTAGCACGTATGGGCGAATCCAGAAATGAATATAGAGTGTTAATTCGGAGGTCAGAGGGAAAAAGACCTTTGGGAAGGCCGAGACGTAGATGGGAGGATAATATTAAAATGGATTTGAGGGAGGTGGGATGATGATAGAGACTGGATTAATCTTGCTCAAGATAGGGACCAATGGGGGCTTATGTGAGGGCGGCAATGAACCTCCGGGTCCCTTACAAGCCATTAAGTAAGTAAGTTATAATTAATAGGTCCTAATAGAAACAACAACAACCAAATTTCTTGGCTTACAAATCGATAATGTGTTAAATTGGAAAAATCATACTAAAGAAATTACCCCCAAACTAAATTCAGCATGTTTTGCAATTACATCTATGCAAGAGATAGTAAATATCAACACCTTAAAAACAATATAGGCTAGGTACTTTGCATACTTCCACTCGGTATTGAGTTTTGGAATAATATTCTGGGGAAATTCTACAGATAGTAACAGTATTTAGTAGTAGGTTATTTTACGACGCTTCATCAACATCTTAGGTTATTTAGCATCTGAATGGGATGAAGGTGATAATACCGGAGAAATGAGTCCGGGGTCCAGCACCGAACTTTACCCAGCATTTGCTCATATTGGGTTGAGGGAAACCCCCGGAAAAACCTCAACCAGGTAACTTGCCCCGACCGGGAATCGAACCTGGGCCACCTGGTTTCGCGGCCAGACGCGCTAACCGTTACTTCACAGGTGTGGACGATAGTAACAGTATATTCCTACTACAAAAAAGAGTACCTGTAATTAGAATAATAATAGGTGCCAAATCTAGGGAATCGTGTAGGACCATTTAAAAAAATACTAATAATACCCATGGCTAATATTTTTTTCATTAATAAACTTCCTCTATGTAAGCGTGAAAACTTTGTAACTAATTCAACAGTTCATAGCATAAATACGCGCCAAAAATGACTGTCATACTCCATCGACAAGTCTATCGTGCTATCAGAAAGGAGTGCGTTATATGGCAGTAAACATTTTTAATAGCCTCCCTATGGATATAAAAAATCAAACTCAAAATATAAGATTATTTAGGGCCAAATTTAAAAAAAATCCGTGGCGCTACAGCCCGTGAAGGGCCTAGACCGACCAGCCGGCTGCTAGTCTCACGCCCACATGCCGAAGCAGAGGTGGACGATCATCCAACCAGAATGGAGGTATCGTGTGGTTAGCACGATGATCCCCCCCCAGCCGTTATAGCTGGCATTCGCAACCGGATTTCGCTACCTATCGTAGCTCCCCAAGTGCATCACGATGCTGGGTGGGCACCGGTCCCATACACTGGCCGAAATTTCATGAGAAAATTTCTTCCCCCATGAGGATTCGAACCAGCGCGCATTCCGTAACGCGAGTCCTAGGCAGATGCCTTAGACCACGACGCCACGGCGCGGTACAGGACCAAATTAAAGAAGTACCTAATTTCTCAAGCCTTCTATTCTGTAGGTGAATTTATGACATTCAACAACGCTTCATGAATATTTCTGTCTTGTCTTAAGTACTGATATTAAAACTTTGTGTTGTACTAGTAGACTATATTGTAAAACTCTTGTGTATATATTATTTCAACTAGACTGTGACTATAATTAAGACTTTACCGTACTATTAAGATTTTTTTACGTGTTCCATATTCTAGCTGTGAAGCGATGTACGAGTATCATGGAATGTAAATAATTACATTACAATACAATACAATCACCCTCACTCTGCGAGGTCCCGAATCAAGCCCCCAGAACAAATAAAATATAGCTGAAAGTTGTACACATTCGTGTTTCATAAAGACTATTAAATATTTTGTTAAGAGGTTGAATGTGTCCCAGAAGTGTCCTGAGAATTACGCTGAAATTTCCCTTTCTCGTTCTGTAATCGAGCCGTTTCCACCACCACGTAGCAGCAAGTTGCCTTACCGACTGAGGAATGTTTCTCCTCCTTGTTCAGAATGCTAACACGCGAGAAGAATATTGGAAATCAATGTCGTACACAACCCTTCTAAACCTAGCAACGTCTCAAGCAGTGGCCGTCAACTGCGAACAATTGCACCATTGGGACTGGCTTTCGAGTGCCAGAAACGCTCTTAAAAATTCATGTAGAACAAATGCAGATTCTGAGCAGGTTTTTCCCTAAGGATTTCGGTTTCCTAGCCGTTCTAACTCCATCATAGCGTTGAAAAGTTTTGACCATAACGTAGTTTTAATTGTGGTTTAAACTGGTCCACCAGACCTCGTCAAAATTAGTTTGTTTTACGAAAAATGGTTCGCATGACAGTTGTTTAGAATTTGGAATATAATTATTTAGGGCACTGGGAAGTGATTAGGCCCAAAAAATCTAATTTTCATTTCTTCTTTTAAAAACTCAGAAACCTTTGCTTAAAAAGTATGTATTGTTTTTTCCTTGTTTTCAGAGATTTAAATGCTTCGAAATGAGGTTTTGAAAATGGCGCCCCTGGCTGCCACACTCATTGTCAATGCTTTTGTTTTTCGTATTTCCCCATAACTTGTGATTTTTCAATTTCAGATACACTTTTCTCAGAAACTATTTAACAGAGAAGGCTATTTTTATTTTATTTTATTTTATTTTTTGCATTTGCATTGTATGGAAGAGTTAATGGAGGTTCAGAATTTTTAGGCAAATATGATTATTGACGGAAATAAAAAAATATGTAAAACTTCATTCAATCAAGTCACATAAATTAAAAATGATATTAAATTAATAATTTACAAAATCTTTGACCACTAACGACAAGTAAGGTTAAGAAAAAAGAAATAAAATGAAGGTTTTTTGGAAAAACAACCAGTCTAAAAACATAAATTTTCAGGAGAAAGAAAAAAACTAACTGGCATGGGTGTTATTGACACAAGTATGAAATTCATCATGACATTTCTTAAGATGTTGTAGAAACTTTGGAAAACTGAAGTACATTTGTAACTTAAATTGACTCATAGAAATACATGTGTAAATGTAGGTAACTGTGGACAATGATTGCTTTAAGAAAAAAATTACTCTGTTGTGGCTGAAATCTGTCTCTGCTTTAATCTTCTTTTTCTTTATTAAACCCTGTTTCTTCTCCTTTCGTTCCTAACGTTTCTTCCATGGGGTTACTTCTGCACCTAAAGATGATTCCATAACTAATAGGCCAATTCACGCGCTAAAGTATTTTCCTCTGACGTGGCTTTTGCCGCATACATAAGAAGCAGTACTGCCAATCTACTGCAGTTTAAAGTTGTATGGATAAATGTTTCAATATGATATGAATGGGATATTTGTAAATGTTATCATTGCCCTGGACAATGACTGTTTTCACAAAAAAAAAGTCATTGGACTATGGTTGTTTTATGAAAACCACTGAAAATGTCCTCTCCTACAGTATAACATAGGACTACGGTGCTTTTTTCCACTACCAACTAACTCAGTAGATGGCCACTACAATACGATCACCACATGCTTAGGGGAGATTTGGGTAGTATCGGACATCGGGTAATATCGGACAGTGCGTTTCTTTCATCTACCACCAGATGGTAGTACCTGAATAACATGGTTACGTTTCTGTATGCGACATCACAGAAACGTAACTATGTCATTCAGGTACTATCATCTGGTGGTAGTATTGTATTGTATTTATTAACATTCCATGGTATTCATACATGCTTACAGCTAGAATATGGAACAAGTCAAAAACTTAATACTATTATAAAATCTTAATTTATAGTCACAGTCTAGATGAAATATATACAGACGAGATTTACAATATAGTCTACTAGTACAACACATAGTTTTAGTATCAATTTCATGAAATGTTGTTGAATGTCATGAATTCACCTACAGAATAGAAGGCGTGAGAAATTAGGTACTTCTTTAATTTGGCCCTAAATAATTTTATGTTTTGAGTTTCATTTTTTATATCGACAGGGAGGCTATTAAAAATTTTTACTGCCATATAACGCACTCCTTTTTGATAGCACGATAGACTTGCCGATGGAGTATGAAAGTCATTTTTTTGACGTGTATTTATGCTATGAACTGTTGAATTAGTTACAAAGTTTTCACGATTACATACGAGGAAGACTATTAATGAAAAGATATACTGACAAGCCATAGGCATTATTTGTAGTTTTTTTAAAATAGTCCTACACGATTCCCCAGATTTGGCACCTACTATTATTCTAATTACTCTTTTTGTAATAGAAATATATTGTTACTATCTATGGAATTTCCCAGAATATTATTCCAAAACTCATTACCAAGTGGAAGTATGCAAAGTATATTGTTTTTAAGGTATTGATATTTACTATCTTTTGCATAGATCTAATAGCAAAACAAACATTTCCAACGACAGAGCTACAGGACTAAGATACGATTTCCGGAAAGGGAGTAGAAATTTCTCTCTCTTCCACAAGAACCGGCTATGCATCCTGTATACTCTATTTTATTTCAAGGAGTGCAGTTCGGTGGCTCCTTTGAACACCCACTTACAGATTTATGACTTGCTACACAAACAACTCTGACAATTCCATCCTGTCCCCTCGTCCCAATATTGCACAGTTGCCACAATCCTGGTGACCCTCGAAATGAGACTGACGGGATTCTTGGAATTCGGAAAAGATGCAGCAACTCTGCCTCTACGTGGATTTGACGGGAGACTGTCAATTCTTCTAAACAAGGGTTGTGATTGGTTACTGACAGGAGAAGACAAGATTTCCGTCACAGTAAGGAAGACATTTATTTATGACAACCAATTAGTAAGGCAATTTCTACGTCAAAGATTAGGAAGATTACTGCAATTAAGAAGAATCGTAGTGAGAAAGGCAATCGGGCTCTTGATTTAGGATCGAATCCGCATTCAAAGGGTGATCTTTTTCTCGGTCTTCAATCTGTTTTTTTGATAACATTGTTGCTATTATTATAATAATAGTTGACAATGTTATAATTATGATAATAGTGAGAAGTAGAAGGTCTGTCGGCAAAGTCCTTTCTATGAAACTGCACTCCATGAAAAAAAATAGAATATACCTTGCATTGCCCTATGTTGTCTCAAGTAGTCTTGCGCCGTGTTGACCACATAACTAGGGAGTATGTCTAGTGGTGGGCGATTATCCTCGAGGGAACATATAACGTGTTAATGTGCCAATTCCTTGAGGTTTGAATTTGACAACTGTACAATTGTCACTGACATTACTAATGGGACCGTGGTTCGATCTCCGACAGCACCTGCTTGATTTGTGGTGAGCATGACAGTTGTGGAGCAAACTTTCTCCCAGCACCAGTTACTTGATTTGTTATTATATACCCCACTCTATTGTTCCGTTCTCAGAATCGCTTTACGAATGTCGGTTACGAAGATGCCTTACAGTAGATAATAGCCATCCTTATTTAATGACCTCTTAAACTGTACAGAGCTACAGAAACACTAAAGCGGCAGAGAAAAAAAAACAGAGACTATAACGACAATTTCACACGATAATAATCATTGTCATGGAAATGACACATACTTTCACATTAATTCTTTCTCCTTGTGTTTCGTAAAAATTAAGTCGTTTTACCATGTTGCCATTAAGATATGACTTAACAATTAAAAATCATCTTTAGAATTTTCATCTGTATACTTTCGAAAATTTTACCAAACATAATATTCATAAAAACTAAAATAACTAGTGTAATAAATCAGTTCTGTTAATTTATTCTGTACCAATAGAAAGGCATTGTTAGTGTAGCGATTGTTTTCAACTACTCTAATTTCTGTTGCAACCGTGATAGATTCATTACGTTTTCGACTGTTTCGGTCCATATTTTTGGGGTCACTTTTCATGTTTGGTATTAGACCATTTACGTAAATAAGACATTTCGGTCCCATGAAATTTTTGGTACAGCATTTTCGGTAATAGGCCATTTCCATGCCACTAATTTTTTGGTACAGCACTTCGGTCATTTGGATCACTTTATCATTTTTGTCATTGCTTGTTTCAATCATGCTGCTTGGTCATTGCTTATGAAATAAATTTAATTTAAATTACATTTTCTAGCAACGAGAAAAACAATTTCCAAAATGCAATACAATTTCTGAGTAGACGTAAAATCATTTCCTAGCAACGGGGAAAAAAAAACTATTTGCAAAGAAACGTAAGACCTCTCCTGAACAAAACATACATCAAGAACCAGGAGCAAATCGTGTCCATTGTGGGAAGATATCAGGACTGCAAGACTAGAGGATAGTTCGATGTTTATTTAAGGGCACTGGCCTACAAACTGAAGATCAACCCCAGTGAGCGTGCGGCTGATAGTGGTAGTGAAGAGGAAGACAGTAAATTCCTGTGCAATTGCTTACAATAAAAATAATTATTCCTTCCATTTCATTATATTTTGAGTGAATAATGACCGAAGTACTGTAGGTACCAATATGCCATAATTACCAAAAAATTCGTTACCAATGCAGTGACCCAAAGATACCAATGACCGAAAAAGCGTGACCCAAGTGTCAGGTACCCATATATGTTACCTATGTGTCTGTTTACCGAAAACGTGAGACCGAAACAGCCGCTAATCGATTCATTATTCCTTTTTTTTTTTTTTTGTAGGGCCTATAGTAAAATATGCCATGTGACTTACTTACAAATGGCTTTTAAGGAACCCGAAGGTTCATTGCCGCCCTCACATAAGCCCGCCAGCGGTTCCTATCCTGTGCAAGATTAATGCAGTCTCTATCGTCATACCCCACCTCCCTCAAATCCATTTTAATATTATCCTCCCATCTACGTCTCGGCCTCCCTCAAGGCCTTTTCCATCCGATCTCCCAACTAACACTCTATATGCATTTCTGGATTCGCCCATACGTGCTACATGCCCTGCCCATCTCAAACGTCTGGATTTAATGTTCCTAATTATGTCAGGTGAAGAATACAATGCGTGCAGTTCTGTGTTGTGTAACTTTCTCCATTCTCCTGTAACTTCATCCCGCTTAGCCCCAAATATTTTATGCCATGTGACTAGTGTTTCAAATATAACAAACTACTATAGGTTACTTATAATTATTTTTAAAAAAAGTTGAGCATTTTATTACTAATACTCCCTTATTAATGTTATACGAAGTTAATATTATGTTCTGAGATGTTCTAACTCTAATCTGAAAAGTAACATTTAATTTTAAAAAAGAATCACGTCAATAGCTTAAAGAGTACTTCGCATGCTGCTTTACCCCTTTGGATTTTGGTTACTGTTTGACACTGTTGTAGATGTTCTCTAATCATTGTAGTGCCTGGGTGTTTGCTGACTGTGCATTGAGGCGAGGTGTAGATTTTGTGCAGTCAAGGAATTGTGTCCAGTAATCGCAATAATGCTACAGCTTTTTTTTCGTGGGAAATCAGGAATCAATTTTTTTATTTTCAAAAATCTTTCTGCACTTTTCCCCAGCACAGTTATTTTTAAATTCTTCGTTTCGTCTTTTTTTAATTATAGAATGTTTCACTATGGTATGGTACGTACATAATGTTCTGCCCAAGACCAGGTCTTTCACTACAAACCCAGCATTCTCCAATCTTTCCTAATTTCTGACTTCCTCTTAGTCTCCGCATACGATCCATATATATCTTAATGTCATCTATCATCTAATATCTTCTTCTGCCTCGAACTCTTCTCCCGTTCACTATTCCTTACAGTGCATCCTTCAGTAGGCAGTTTCTTCTCAGCCAGTGATCCAACCAATACCTTTTTATCTTCCTGATAGAGTGGAAAGACTCATCATGTAATGTTTGCAGTTTTTCTTGGGAAGGATAAATGCGGTAGCTTCCCGTTGCTTTCCACACACTACTCTCTCTCTCTCTTTCGCATCTTAAAAGATTCTAGGGGGCCCCAGCGTAGAGGTGAGGAGAATGGATTTGACTAATTAGGCCCTCTGGACTTCACAGAAATTTACCGCAAGGGTTAAATATCAGTTCTAGCAGGGTTTTTGACCCGATCAGAGACCGAGAAATTCCAATTAGCCTTTGCCCCCCTGCCATGTGTACTTTGTTCTTAATTATTTAATTTGGAAATAACAACCCCTATATTGACCTATAGTAGATCTTCCAGGTACTATTAATAAAATCACACAATGTCAAAGAAACAACGCCATGAGATAATATGAAGCTGGAACAGTGATGATGATGATGATGGAATGAGGAAAGTACGGACGACAATGTATTCGAGGAGAAATTACTCCTACCACCGTTTTGTCCACCACAAATTTCAAAATATGCGTCGATATTAAAGCTCAAATCTTTTCATAAGAATTCAGAAATTAATTGGGTAGTCGTTGGTATAAAAATTCCATTGAATTAGTTTAATTTCTCAATGAGAAATATCCTTCAGACGAATGGCTGAGGGTCTACACTGACGGCTTGCTTATAACTGACGAAGAAGGAGTTGGAGCGGGAGTCTGCTGTGAACACTTTACCTGTTATAGAGCAATAGGGGAAAACAAGAGAGTTTTTGAAGGAGAAAGCCAAGAAATCCTATTTGAACTGACGCAACTACTACATAAACATAATTTATTTGAAGCGGTAGTTATTCTAGTGGATTTGAAATCAGTAATAAAGCAATCTCTTCCAGGCAAAAACCAAAAACAAGTACGATACAAGAAATAAAGAAACTCTTAAGCCAAATTTGTAAAGTTAAATATATAGCAATACAGTGGATTCCAGCTCATGCAGGAATCCAGGGAAATGAAACTGCTGATACTCTAGCAAAAAGAAAGGTACAACTCTTTCCAAAACCAACAAAATTCTGAATGCCCAAGAAATAAAGTCACTTCTTAGGAGAAAGGTTCTGCAAATTTACAAAACTACAACCCAGAATGACACCAAAGATAAACTGTGGGCTAAAATACAAGAAGAATGGACAGTCAATAAAAAAAATAAAAAAACACGGAAAGAAGCAGTAGCAACATCTAGACTGAAGACAGATCATGACTGTTCTATAATCTTTTCGCTGTAAGAAAAATCCTAATGTAAACAATAGCACGTGACTGAAGTGAGGCTTCATTGGCCGCTGTTTGGCGCCATAGATTCTCAGTATGTATTCCCGCCTACTGTTGTACATTCTGTTTCATGTTAAACATTTTCCGTAGGCCTAACTTCGCTACTATGCATTCGTTTGCTTAGGAAACATTTACTTTATAATTACTGTAATTAAAACTAACTTAACTTATTATATACATTTACGACTATTTGTTTTCTCCACTTTTGGGAGGGTTTCCACTCTTACAGTATGTTTAATAACCACACACACCGAGGATGCAGAAGCCATACTTCAGTACCACGTGCTTACGTGAACAACTACGAGCTCAAGTAACTCCAGCTTGTTACAAGACCAGACTACCTCGGTATTACTGTTGGTATTCATCCGCGTTCATAGTACATAACAAAATATAAAAGTACCTTTTTTACATAGCGTTTTACATATGAGTGAACTTATATGTTTCATCGTATTTAACAACTAGAATTCAATTTTTTATTTTCAAATAATACAAGATTATGGATTCTAAATACGAACTATATTTTCCTGCGTCATGTGAGTGTTTCTACTGGGAGCCAATCAGGGGTATGACAGCAACGCGCTTGTGTTTTTCTTAGACCGAAAACAGTATAGCCGCACACCTCTACAAAATAAAGACCTTCACTTCTGAGGAGTGTACTCTCTGTCGACAGCCAGGTACAACTTCTTACCTGCAGAAAACTGATGTTAAACAACAGCAGACAGCAGACTTGGCTAAATTGTACTGGACAGCAAGATTCCAAAAATGAACTAGAAGATTTCAGTTGGAAGGCCATTGGAGGAGGAGGAGGAGGAGGAGGAGGAGGAGGAGAAGGAAGAAGAAGAAGAAGACGAAGAAGAAGAAGTTTAATTTGTAAAGGTACGGTCAGGTTATTAAGATGGTCGTCGTAGTTATAACTGAACAGAGTTCCTTCTATAATCACACAGACTTATTTTTGGAGTGGTTACGATCTCACAGCTCTCCTGCAGAAAGGTCACGGTACACAGGTTGGGAAACACGTGTTGGAGAGATCCGAGCCTCTCTCTCTCGAGCGCTGCACCGCCCACATCTGTCTTGCAAAATGCGATCACTCTAATCGGAATTGGTGAAAGTCGACTTCTCGACGTGGGAATGCTGGATTCTCGACAATTGTGGCTTTGATGTGGCCACGCCGCCAGTGCCGAATCCCGTCCCTCTAACTCTCACCATGTGGGCCGCGGGCCACACACAACCCACGTGCCTACTTCCTCTTTCTTATTTACGAGTAATATTCTTCCCCTCTTTTTTTTTCTTTCCTTATATATTCTTACTTTTCTCTAAATGCAAGGGGCACACGTAGGGGTCATTTCCATTTTTGTATTCATAGATTTATGGGATCAAATGGAGGATCTAGATCAGCCCTGGGCGTAAAGGGGAAGTGAAATGGAAGGAGGAATCCCCTCCCATGTCCTTTTCTCAATATTATCCATTACCTCCCACCGAACATCCTCATATTCATCTTCTTTCACTGTGGCTGTTCCTCGACTTTGGAATTCCCTACCGAGTAATGTCAGGGACTGTCAGACATCAAACCAATTTAAGAATAGACTAACGAAATATTTTTCTAACAATTCTTGTTAACAATAATAGGTGTTTCAGGTTTCTCAATGTTTAATGGTTATATATATCACAGATAAATATCTAAATTATATTATTATTATTATTATTATTATTATTATTATTATTATTATTATTATTATTTATATGATTATGTCTCGTGACGGGAATATTGTACGAAATGGAAATATAAATATTGGAGATTTATCCTTCGAAGAGGTGGAAAAATTCAAATATCTTGGAGCAACACTAACAAATATAAATGACACTCGGGAGGAAATTAAACGCAGAATAAATATGGGAAATGCGTGTTATTATTCGGTTGAGAAGCTCTTATCATCCAGTCTGCTGTCCAAAAATCTGAAAGTTAGAATTTATAAAACAGTTATATTACCGGTTCTTCTATATGGCTGTGAAACTTGGACTCTCACTCTGAGAGAGGAACATAGGTTAAGGGTGTTTGAGAATAAGGTGCTTAGGAAAATATTTGGGGCTAAGCGGGATGAAGTTACAGGAGAATGGAGAAAGTTACACAACACAGAACTGCACGCATTGTATTCTTCACCTGACATAATTAGGAACTTGAAATCCAGACGTTTGAGATGGGCAGGGCATGTAGCACGTATGGGCGAATCCAGAAATGCATATAGAGTGTTAGTTGGGAGACCGGAGGAAAAAGACCTTTAGGGAGGCCGAGACGTAGATGGGAGGATAATATTAAAATGGATTTGAGGGAGGTGGGGTATGATGATAGAGACTGGCTTAATCTTGCACAGGATAGGGACCGATGGCGGGCTTATGTGAGGGCGGCAATGAACCTTCGGGTTGCTTAAAAGCCATTTGTAAGTAAGTAAGTATTATTATTATTATTATTATTATTATTATTACTTACTGGCTTTTAAGGAACCCGGAGGTTCATTGCCGCTCTCACATAAGCCCGCCATTGGTCCCTATCCTGAGCAAGATTAATCCAGTCTCTACCATCATATCCCACCTCCCTCAAATCCATTTTAATATTATCTTCCCACCTACGTCTCGGCCTCCCAAAGGTCTTTTTCCTCCGGCCTCCCAGCTAACAATCTATATGCATTTCTGGAATCGCCTATATGTGCTACATGCCCTATTATTATTATTATTATTATTATTATTATTATTATTACTTACTTACTGGCTTTTAAGGAACCCGGAGGTTCATTGCCGCCCTCACATAAGCCCGCCATTGGTCCCTATCCTGAGCAAGATTAATTCAGTCTCTACCATCATATCCCACCTCCCTCAAATCCATTTTAATATTATCTTCCCACCTACGTCTCGGCCTCCCCAAAGGTCTTTTTCCCTCCGGCCTCCCAACTAACACTCTATATGCATTTCTGGAATCGCCCATACGTGCTACACGCCCTATTATTATTATTATTATTATTATTATTATTATTATTATTATTATTATTATTATAACTATTTCTTACCAATGTTTATTATTGTCACACTAACATTACTTATCCAACTTTCATTATTTACTTTCATGTTGTTTTATGGTCTAGATATTAATGTAATAACTATGTAAGCAATTGTATTCAATTAGAATTAGAGTCTGGCTGGGCGGAAGAGAAGGCCTACTGGCCTTAGCTCTGCCAGATTAAATAAGTTATTATTATTATTATTATTAATTATTTTCTCTTACACTGCCTTACAAACAAACGCACGGTAAGGTACTGTGCATCAATGGTGGATTTTAGGCAACGAGCGAGAGCTGAAAGTTCGTAAAAGTAAAATAATTAAGATGCCTGCCTTATACAATCCGTCAATGAGCAAGGCTTACCTTCCTGTCTGTTCGCATCGTACCAAAACATTACTGTCTCAGCCGAGGTTGGTGGGGTGGGGAGTTAAGGGGTAGTCCGCAGTGACTCGACTGAGATATTAGTGCCCAGATCTGATCTAGATTATGCAGATGATGTAAACTTGAAGCTTTCTCGGCGTTTCATATGGAATAATTTTATTCTTCTCGAGTTCCCAGCCAGGTGAGTTGGATTGTTTCTTCCAAGCTTTCGATGACTAGCTCTGTCATCTTCTTCAGGGATTGAAGTGCCGTGGGACCATGTCTAGCCAGGTATATGCCGGCTAGATATGTTCAATATAATATATCCATGCCATAACACGCTTTAAATTTGGCCGCTAGATGGTGACATGTGATTTCAACAGTCTGACAAACTTTGTGAATTTGAACTTCAATTTACGCACAAAATATTAGGCCTACACATTTACTATTGTTGATATCGAATTTTTACGTTCTCACGGAAAAAAAAGCATACTATCCATCATCGATGGTACAAATATTTAACGACTTAAGCACAGTTTCTTTAAGGTCTTCCAAGAATTGGAACTGCCAACACTGATTTTATGTAACTACTCGTACTCGCTGTAAAAATGGCAAGCAAACGTGGAAGAAAGGTCTACGGTTTTAAAAGAATTTAGTTATGGAAATATATTTGCACAACTTGTACTTTTCTGTTCTCATAACTCAAGAATTCTTATTAAGAGAAGGCTGTTGTCTATTCATACTGGTGAAGTTTGTATGTAGGCCTGCTTACAGGACATCATCAGATTTGACGATAATAAAAGAAATATAGAAATAAAATGAGCTATAAAAGAATACAGTGATATGTGCTCGATACGCTACTCTCTCGGTCATGTTTCAGCCCCTTACGTAATATCCTATACTTTTATAAGGCTGAGATTACAATACACAAGTTAAAATCATGAAAATTGATGCCAATTCCATAGGGCTTTCGGGCGGATATTGATTTTTCCGTACATCTAAAGGTCAAACTTAGCTTAGGTACTTTAAGATAATCCCTTATAATATCATCGAAGAATATAATTGCTATCCGACATTTTTCTTCATTGTTATTATAATTAATTTTATGTAATTATTGTCACAGTCCAACATACTTACTTACTTACAAATGGCTTTTAAGGAACCCGAAGGTTCATTGCCGCCCTCACATAAGCCCGCCATCGGTCCCTATCCTGTGCAAGATTAATCCAGTCTCTATCATCATACCCCCCACCTACCTCAAATCCATTTTAATATTATCCTCCCATCTACGTCTCGGCCTCCCTAAAGGTCTTTTTCCATCCGGTCTCCCAACTAACACTCTATATGCACTTCTGGATTCGCCCATACGTGCTACATGCCCTGCCCATCTCAAACGTCTGGATTTTAAGTTCCTAATTATGTCAGGTGAAGAATACAATGCGTGCAGTTCTGTGTTGTGTAACTTTCTCCATTCTCCTTCATCCCGCTTAGCCCCAACTATTTTCCTAAGCACCTTATTCTCAAACACCCTTAACCTATGTTCCTCTCTCAGAGTGAAAGTCCAAGTTTCACAACCATACAGAAGAACCGGTAATATAACTGTTTTATAAATTCTAACTTTCAGATTTTTGGACAGCAGACAGTCCAACATAAATATGAAAAATATAATGTTACTGAACTAAAGTATGTATTAATATACGAGGGTCATACTGAAAGTCATGAGTAACCCATTGTTATAAATCTTAATTTTTATTTTTTAGACAAACCAGGTACATCATCTTAATCTATAGATTTTTCTGTCACTTTTCAACATAAGTCTCCATTTCTTTGCACACATTTTTCCCGCTATTCTGTAAGTTTGAAAATTCCCTTGCTGTAGAAGTCCGTTTCATCTTCCCGAATACACTGACGCACTGCTTTCCGGATGCCCTCCAGCGTCTCGTAGCGTTGGCATCGCAGCCGCTCCTTTACAGAACCGAAAAGATGGTACTCGAAGGATTCCAAGTCGGGACTGTAGGAAGTTTGCGGAAGTTTCCTACCCAAATGTTCTGTCTTGTCCACGGTGACACGATCAGTGTGAGGCCACGCGTTATCGTGTTACAGGATGATCATCTTTCCAGGACGTTTCTCGCGCAATGCATGATGGAGCTTCAAAACTGTCTGAATATAGCGGACAGCTGTACAAGAAATTCAACCAAAATGCATCCCAGAACTCATCAACTCTTTCCTTGTTGCGTTCCGTGGAGGCAGTTCGAGGGCGACCGCTATGAGGCTCATCTTGGATGCTCGTTTTCCCATCTTCGAAATGTTTCACCCATCTCCTAACACTACTGGCGCCCATGCACACATCTCCGTATGCACGCTGAAGTCTGAGATGAATTTCAGTAGCAGATTTTTCTTCTTTAACAAGGAATTTAATGACAGCACGCTATCGAAACGAACCATCGTTGTCGACCATTTTGCAAACATCGCCTGTGGTCACATGATAGAAGTTAATGTCGTCACAATACGTCAGTACATAGTGAAAAGTCTGTAGATTATGATCACATAATCGTTTTTGTTATATTGTTAAAATTGAAATTATGGCAATGTGTTGCTCATGTCTTTCAGTACGACCCTCTGTAGTTCTCCAAGCTACATTCCCTTGACATTATCAATTTGTGTAACATCAAGATTTTCTGGCTCAGTTATCAACAGTTCAGTCGCCATATTGTTTGTTTATCGAATACATATGACGATATTGGTCATTTAGCTTCAGATAAGTTATGGGAAGGTTTATGTAGTCGATTATTGTTATCCGATGTTTCAGAAATACTTATCGAACAAACAGTGATATGGAATAGATATCTGACATTCCAGAAACCGGCCACTAGTATTACTAATGCTAGTTCAGGACTAGAAAGGGACAACAGATACTACATAATTATCATTACTATTAGCCGGAACAGCTGCTGTGCAATTGGGCTTGTACGAGGCGCATCCAGAAAGTAAGTTTCCCTATTAAAAAAAATAGAGAACACACACTTTCAGGAAAACATTTATTGGCAACAGGTACAGCAATGTTTCAGCTATTTTTCAACATAGCCACATTCAGAATTGAGACACTTGTCGTACGTGGGATCAACTTTTGTATCTCTCTGTCGTAGAACTCTGCCGCCTGGGAATAGAACCGCGTGTGACAGATGTCCTCAGCTCTTCGTCGTTGCCAAAACGCTCACCAGAGAGAGAGAGAGACAGAGGGAGAGGGAGAGGGGGAGAGAGAGAGAGAGGGGGGTGTTTGTGCATTAAAGAACTTTATCACCGACCGAACCTCGCAGGCGGCGGGAGAAGGAATAAGAGCTTCCATTTCGGACCACTGCTGCCACGCTACTGGCACCAGGCGGGACCTGTCCGGCTGGCATATGATTGATACGTCATAGATCTGTTATGCATGCGCAATTGCCACGGCTAATTACGTTTACTTTCAAGGGGAAAACATCGGGAAACTTACTTTCTGGATGCGCCTCGTAGTACACGATAAATACTCGCAATGCTACACATACATTATTATATGCGAGAGGCTCGCTGAAGTATCGTTGCGGATATGTTCAAGGTGCAATCTTAAAAGTAAAATAAAGAATATGAAGAGACATACATCCGTCCTTGCTACAACCACTACAAAGTTCTTTATCTGACCCACTACTTCAGCCGAAAATAGATTAAGAGATAAATAAAAACATACGAAACGTCGTGCGAATCAAGTGCACTTTCATCTGATACCTTCAGTCGTGGAAATTACTGATCCTAGCGTTGAGATAGTACGCACGTAATGACGGAACACTTGGGCTTTCGTGACCTCAGAACTAGGACGAGGCGAGTGCTTAGGATAACGCTCCGACCATGCCTTCAGAAAAAAAAATCCACAATAATTTGACACAGAGTAAACAGGATTTATATGCACAACTGTGCACACAATTTTCTGTGGGTGAATCGCATCACGGCGAACAACCGCTCAGCAGAAGTGAGAGTTTATGCTGTGAAATCTACTCGGACAGAAGCCTTGGTGTAGTGGATAGCGTACGCGCTTCCCATATAAGGAATCCGTGGCTCGATTATTATCAGTTTGATCAATGGAAGGGATTTAACTTCCGTCCACTGGGTGTTTGTCTCCTTAATATATGCTATTCTGTGTTGTACCACAGGAGGCTCGTATTGTATTAATTATACAGGGTGATTCACGAGGAAAAGTAAAAAAATTTAGAATACGATATCTTAGGAGTGAAAAAGTTCATATGAACATAGGTCCGTTTTCGAACGATGGCTGAGCTAGATGCATTTTTTTGGTAAAACGTCTCGCCCCAATGTGAATCAGACGTTACCATATGCTGCCGACGTGAGACAAGATCACCGATGAATGACGTAACATCGGAATCTGCATTGTGAGCGATGTAGATAAGAGAAGAGAAACAAACCGGGTGGTGGGGTATTACAAATGTCACAACAAATACGCTATCACTTATCGGTTCACAGCAGTTCAGTCAGCTACCTACAGTACAGTAGTTATACAGGTACAGTTATCGGAAGTGTTAAGTTGTGTTTTTCAAGATGTCTTATAAATTTTCGACTGCAGAATACGCCGATATTGTGTATGTTTATGGTTTGTGAGATGGAAGTACCTTGCATGCCGTCGCTGAATATGAACGACGCTTTCCGAACAGAAGGGTACCATATCGAAGAGTATTTACTGTCTATGGGGTTGGGTGAAAGACTTGGTATAGCAAAGGAACGGGGAAACGAGAGAAGCGCTAATCGACCGTATTTTGGATGCGGCATAAAGACAGCCACGTGCAACTCTCCCGAGCGACCAGCGCGATTCACGCCCGAGCATAACAGTGCATTGAAGCAGTAGGAGGCACCTTTGAAAATGTGCGAAAACATCGACCCCGACTTCTAGAATATTAGGTATGTATGCATACGTGAATATGAACTTGAAATTTGTCCGTTATCTGTCTCTAAATGCGAGTTAGCACAATGGAATCCCAGAAGTTTTTGTGAAATCAAAGAGCCATGTAATGTAAGAAAAAAGTTTTTGATGTCACTGTAAATAATGTGTATTTCAGGCTATAGCACGTAGGGAATCAACATTGCTAAAAGAAATTCATGTATAAAAAATGAAAGTGGAATTTCATGTAGCTGGCCATGTGTAATAAATTAGTAGGCCTTGTAGAAAAGAAGACTATCTACTGATTATTGCCAAATTATCATACATGATCCTTTGACAACATATCAGTTTTAGGTTAGGTGATTCAAAATAATAATATAATACTCGTATAATAAAAATATAAGCTAATTTAGCTATATTACAACAATCCTGTTGTCTAGTATTATAGAAATGGACATCACTACGAAAAGATAAATTATGTAAAATATCATATACATGACTGTATTTATGTGTTCATACGCTCTAGACAAAAAAAAAATCGCCTCCTCCAAATAAAAGATACACAATATTTATTTAATTTTTTTTTCATCTAACACTTGTATAAAAATAATGATTTGAATTGCTTTAATTTGGTTTGATTGAATTATTTTGCCAAAAGCATCGGAAGATGCTATAACGTAGTGAATTAATCTACAAATTAGAATAACAAAAACCATACCAAATACTGTACACTGAACCTGTAAACAAACAACACTATTAAAATATGATTTTAATAGCCTTTTTGGAACAAAAAAATGCATAATTCATATTGACTTGTATACATTACAAAATTGAAATAAGTTTGAAGGAGCGGTTTTCTTCTGTAGTAATAATACATTGTTTCAAGATTAATGCCATCAAACTTTCTAGTCGGCAATAATCAGTAGATAGTCTTCTTTTCTGCAAGGCCTACTAATTTATTACACATGGCCAGCTACATGAAATTCAACTTACAATTTTTTATACATGTATTTCTTATAAGGCCACATAGACTATATACAGTACCATAAAGAATTGGTATACAGTAAAAAATTTCAGTAATTCGAAATTATTTTTTGTCCCTTGTCCTTTTTCCATATAATTTAGTGTTAAATATTTTAATTTAACGAATTTTATTTCCACGGTGAAATCAACAGAAACAAAATAAAAACTTCACTCACTTACCAGAAAAATCTACTTTTTAACGATAAATATTTTAAATATAGGGTACAATTCCCTAGCAAGTATGGACATATTTTATATTATAATAATTTTGCAATTGCACAGTGGTCACGTGGTCATTAAGTACTATCTATCTAATGTATTATGTCTACTATGATGCAGACGTCTATGAATTTTGTGTTTTATCAAACAGTTCTTGTTCTCTCCATGTAGTTTCCTCCAACCAATCACAGCTCACTAATCTCGCAACATGACACCTCTTGTCCTACATAATACTTCATAAAACATGAATTTTTGTACTTTTCTTATATCTTTCTTTAAACGTTTTTTTTTTTCAAATATAATCAAAGTTCAGCTTTCTATTTTATCTAAGGATATTTTCCAGATATTTACGGCATAAATAGGAATAATGAACAAGCATGCTTTTATCTTTACAAAAATAACATATTTCGATATAACGATATTTCACTACAACGAAGTAATTCAGAGGTCTCTAGGTAGGATTTCGTTATACTGATATTTTACTGCATTACTCGTTTGAAGTCGGAAATGAAAATAAAGGTAAGCTCCTTGGAGTGTAGAGGCGGTGTCCAGGAAGGCAGACAAAGGGACATCTGGCGCGGTAACATAAAGACAACCACAAAATGACCATTCGTGTCGAGAGGACAAGGAAAGGTTTCAAGGATACGTCCATTTGCAGCCACAGCCTTCTATATCGTGAATCGCATAGGATACAACTACTTTTACATTTCATGTTAGAATATGAAGATTCAGCTGTTGTTGAGGCTTCACATTGCGTTCCAATCTTGTGGTAGGTAAATCAGTTGTGGGACAAGTTTTTTCGGAGTATTTCTCTTTTACAGTATACTATTACCCCCCTCTATTGTCAAAATCGTTGTATTATCGTCTCTGAGGCTCACTGGCGTCGTTTGGGCATAACACGAGAGATTCGTGCTCTCGTGTACGCAGATTTAAATCCTGCTTGGCTTTTTATTTCACCGGGATTTTTCTAGAATGTAAGACGAATGTCAGGTAATACCAGGGCGAATCCTCAGACTCAACTCGCCACATAAGAATTTACTATCGATAATCTCACAGACTTGGTTAATACGGCATAATTAAACAACCTACTTTAAGAAATCATATGTGTTGCATCTGTAGCTTGAAATAGTCGTCGCTAAAACACTTTGAATTGTTGTCTAATGAATACAGTGTCTCCCAGGAGAAAATGTCTATGGAAGATCATAGTATCGGCCATTTTCAACAACAAAAAATTCCTATGAATATGTTGTATACCGAACGTTTGTCGAGGTAGAACTGTTTAAATGTAAATATTTATCTGTACAGTATCTTGAATTTGGCGCTGTCGATGTAAGTACTGTACATTCTAGGTGGCCGTGCATTGCCATAGGAACTTGTTTACGTACTCAGCTGACTTGGTATCATGGACTATGACTTGAACGCTGCAGATAACTATTACCTATGTTATTAATACTATTAATTTTATTATAATAGTGACATTGTAGACATGATTTTCAAGATGCCACACATATATACAAGTGTGGTTCATCTCGATATGAAATTTCCTACCGAAGGATTGGTTGTGGCACGACCTTTTCCTGGCCACCAAGATCTCCAGACCTCAATGCCTTGGATTTTTTCGTATGAGATTGGATGAAGGATAAAATGTACACAAGGAAAGTTAATACACGAGACAAACTGCTCGTTCGCTTAATGGATGCTGTTGCCGGCGCCAAGGGATGTCACTATGATCTTCGACGTGCAACATGCCATATTTTCACACTACTTGGAAAATATATTGTGGTAGAAGGTAAAAGTTTGATCGGATAGAGTACTCAGACACAATGTTGTTTGTTCTGCCTTCCTCTTTGTCTCCTCATATGATCCACATATCTTAATGTCGTCTATCATCTGATATCTTCTTCTGCCACGAACTCTTCTCTCGTTCACCATAATTAATATGTCCTTATGTCCTTCGTGCTACCTACTGATAGTTTAAATAAATTGAATATTAATTGCTACTTTGTACTGTATTTCACAGAATGTTTACTTTAACCCTAATTACCCATTTTTGACTTACACCACTTCTCTTCACTTCGTCGTAATGACCATGTTTCTGCCCCATACAATGCTACACTCCACACAAAGCACTTCACTAGTCTCTTCCTTAGTTCCTTCTCCAGAGGTCCGCAGAAGATGCTCCTTCTTCTATTAAAAGCTTCCTTTGCCATTGCTATTCTCCTTTTGACTTTTTGGTAGCAGCACATTTTACTGCTTATAATACTCCTTAGTATAGCCTACTAATAATACCGACATTTATTTTAAGTGGGTATCATAAATTACCATCATCATTATCATGCAGATTCAGTTTTTGTAACGACCCCAACAAATAGAATGTCATAATCATCCCAATTTTTATTCATCTCGAAAATAAAATTCTAATTTTCGTGATTTCCTTTTCCATTACCGCCTAATCGAAAGGGTTTTCATCGTCCTTTAAGACCCACTCTCACCGGGTTTGAATCCACGACTCTGGATGCAAGGCTGGCATCACGGTATTCGCTAGACTGGTAGTGGTGGTGCTGATGATGATAATAATTCGTGCAAGTAAGCTTGTTGCGGGGGAGTTCTCGGCTCTGCAAATTCCCTTACGATCGAAACCTAAAGATGCGTTATTCCTCATTTGCGAGCGGCTGCGTGAAGCATGCGGGACGCACGCACTCCAACTCCATCATTAGGGACTGCGCAGATTTAAATACAAAAGAATTCCACTTGAGCCACTCCTAGAATGGGGCCGAGTACTGGATAAGGGGTGACCAATTCCATTTGCTCCGATATCCCTGATCGCAACAAATGGCCCGCGGAGACGCGTGTTACCGATCATCAAGTGAAAGAAAATTACAAGCTTACATTACTGCACTCATTTCTCTGCACTGGATGATGAATGCAGCTCCAGTCACGAAGCGTAAGATTTAATTACGCCAATTAGACATGCGGGCTGAAGAGTTAACGTGCAGACAGATAAATGCTTTTCTCCGTGATGATTGCTTCAAAGTTCAGAAAATATCCAGAGTCGGTGAGGTAATACCGATGGCTTAATGCACAAAACATCGTATGTCCACTCGCGGCCAATTTTGAGTTAATACAATTTTTTAAAGTCTCTTTGACATCACTACGTAATATACTAGTATTGTATCTTCAAATAAAGCGGAACATCTATATATATAATTTGAACTGGTAATGGATATTAAGGGAAAAAGGCTGAACGGATTTTAATAAATGATCCTTTATTTTGAAGCTTGGCATCTAGTAGTAGTACAGTGTGCGTCAGAAAGAACGGATGGATTTCACATGGCAAGAAAATTGTAAGGATTCATCAAATCAAAAATTTATTGTTATCAACATATCCACCAATACATGCAGTTTATTTATGGAAAACAACATAATCCATATGATGTCCTTGGCTTTCAATACAGGCAACGAGGCGTTTTCTGATGTTCGCCATCACTTTCACAGTCATAGGTGGTGCAATTGCCACGATTTCTTCACGAATCGCCGTCTTCAGTTCGTCCAGTGTATGTGATCGATGTTTACAAACTTACGCCTTCAAATGGTCCCAAAGAAAGAAGTCGCAGGGCGCGAGATCTTACCGTAGCTTCGGACAATCTCAGTGCAATAGCATATATGCGGGCTGATCTTTGAGGTGGCCGGACAACATAGTGTCTGTCTCCACATTTGCTGTTCGCTCCGTGTTCGTCCAGGTGATTTCTTCTTTAATGTTGAACCTGTGATACGAAATGAAGCCATCCACCGCAAAACTGTATTCCGAGTTGGAATCCTAGCGTGACATCCGATGTCGAAATGAGTCCTGAGTGGCGATCACAGACTCTTCATTTTTCAAAAATGTCTCTACGATGAAAGCACGTTGTACATCAGACAAACACCATATTCTCAACTGAAATTGCATTCCATGGCTGAACCAACAGTCGTGGTCCCCCTCACTATATCTCTCTCCTCGTTGCGTATCGATAGTTTGAAATCCATCCGTTCTTTCTGACGCACCCTTTAGTAGTAGTAGCTTTATTTTGCCTGGCAGAGTTAAGGCTAAGGATTTTCAGAAAAATAGTAACTTTCAGTGAAGCGTTAGTTTTCCTACATAATTTCCCTATTTTCCAAAATCCATCTTTCGTAAGTTTTGAGAACTAATTGCATTCCAGAATAAAACAAAACACACACTACAATAAACAATAGGCTATTACACGAAGGCCATGACCTGCAGGATTGCTGACATATTTAGAGTTCAAATTCAATTGGTTATTAAAAACTTCAAGGCTTACTAAAAATAATTTACAGGTTTGATTCTCCGGTGTGTAATTTTCTGAGTATAGCTGTGTATTGGATATTAAAATCTACAAAACCTGAAGTGGTTTGATGACATTACCATTAGAAATTAAATATTATTATAGTTAATGCCATAATGTTAATATATATATATACATATATATATATATATATAACTACAAACTTGCGTAAAATAATAATGTTGTTATTAAAAACCAAATATTTTATAGTTATTAATCAAGTGCGGTTGGGTCTTTTTCATACACTTAATGGCGGTGTGGTGTAGATACTTATATGCGTCATTCTCTTCAGTATTGGCTCGAGAGAGTGCAAAAATTACAGTTCCTAAGGGAAGACGGTATTACTGATAAAATAAGCCTACAAAATGTTGTAGTCTCCCGATCGTTTCAGCAAGGTCTCTTAGCAGGATAAAATAATTTTACCCTCTACATTTCAAGCTCTACATGCAGCAGCTATACCAAGATGCTGTATATTGTTCGAAAGCATAGCAAACCTGACTTTTTTTTAACTTACCTACAATCCACAATGACCTGAAATAGCTATTGCTTTACTCCCTCGTGAAAAACCCACTGATCGCCCTGACATTGTTACTTGCGTTTTCGCGTTGAAACTCAAAAACTGAAGGTGGATAGGTTCAAGAAAAAGTATTTGGCATAAAAAACATTCAGGGGGAGTATGTTTCATTATTATGGAAGCAAATATCTTTGAAAATATCTGGTATTTTTCATTGAAAATAAATCTGAAGAATTTTTATTTGAACGTCTAATGAACTTCGTTTGCAGCATTTGCTGCACAATCCACTAGTATTATTTTATTTCCAGGCTGTAAATATTCAAGGTTCAGATCAGGCTACAAGCTCCAGTGCACAGATAATGTCACTTTTAATGCCTTTGGCTTAGGTAGGTATGTTCACTTTATTTCCGTTTCTCTTGAAGGCACATATATAATAATTATGTCCGGACATAACTTCCTTACCATATTTCTATTGAATATTTCAAGTTGTCACTAATTTGAGGACGTGAAAATATTGTTACTATACAATTTTATGGGGTTATTCTTTGAAATATTTCAAACAAAAAAGTTTAATACAGTTTTGCTCGTTTTTGTTTCCTTGCCGAGATGAGTATGAGTTGGAAAGAAAGGCGAAGTAAAACTAAGTCCTCTGAGAAAACCGGTGGTCTAGTGGTTATCATGTTAGTCGTGGAATCCGAGATTCGCGAGTTCAAACCCGGGCGAGGGAGATTAATTTTAGCGGACGATAAAATATTTAGCTTGTCTTCCTTCGGAAGTGACATGAAGCTGGAACTCCCGAACACTTAAGACACGTTAACTAACGTGTTCATGAGAGAAAGTTCCAGACAAATTTGTCGGCTATTTCTTGCCCATTTTCAATTTAGATGCCGAGTAACACCTACAGCGTACCCACTACATAGAAGACATCTCGTGACAATTGCTCACAATACTATGCATATCGGTTTTCATACTTCGCATACCAACCCATTTGTTACCCAAAAGAAGATGGGCAGACAAAGGAAACCAGCCTGTCTACTATAACAAATATCTTTATGTAAGGCACCGGACGTTATTTTCTCGATTATGAAACATTGTTGTTTTCACTTGATTATTTAACCATGCTGTATCAGTTGCATCGAATTACAGGTATTAATTGCGTACGAGTCGGAGGCGGTAGCACCTCAAAGACTGTCCTAGAATGCGGTGTGCACCACGCCGTGACGCATTACGTAACGCTCACGAACATTATGCAGTAACTAATAAAGTCTTCATATCTTTGAAGATTCTGGTGTGGATTGGAATGAGAGAAAGCTATTCAGTAATGTTTATAAGAAAAAAAAATGAGTCAGAGAAGAAATGTCAGAGCGAAATGGAATAGGGGAAGGAGTATCACAAGATCTCCTTTATCACCTAACCTGTCCAACATCTTCTTAGAGGATTTAGTGAAGAACTGTTTTCAGAACATGTGAGGGGTTATAGTAGGAGGAAGAAGAATAAAGTGCATAAGATTTGCTGATGGTATGGCGTTGTTAGTAGAAGAAGAGACGATGCTAAGGGGAATGTAGCTGGAGTTAAATGACAGCCGTGAGCAATATAAGATGAAGATAAATGCAAATAAGACAAAGATCAAGGTTATCGGAAGAAAAATACAGAAGGTAAACGTGCGAATTCTAAATGAGGCAGTGAAACAAGTAAACAGCTTAAAATACTGTGGGTGTACCATGAGCTCCGCCATGAAGTCAATAGGAGGATAGCAATGGCAAAGAAAGTTTTTAATAGAAAAACAGAGCTCCTTCTGTGGACTTCTGGAAAAAGAACTAAGGAAGAGACTAGTGAAGTGTTGTGTGTTGAATGTGGCACTGTCTGGGTCAGAAACATGAACATTACGACGAAGTGAAGAAAAACGATTGGAAGCACTGGAAATGTGAATATGGAGAACAATGGAGCGTGTGAAATGGACAGTCAAAATAAGAAATGAAGCTGTGCTAGAAAGAGTGAGTGAAGAAAGAATAATGCTGAAACTGATCAGGAAGAGAAAAATGAATTGGCTGGGTCATCGGCTCAGAAGAAATTGCCTACTGAAGAATGCACTGGAAGGTATGGTAAACGGGGGAAAAGTTCGGGGCAGAAGAAGATATCAGATGATAGACAAAATTAAGATATATGGATTATATACGGAGAAAAAGACGAAGGCAGAAAATTGGGAAGATTGGAGAATGTTGGGTTAGCAGTGAAAGACCTACCCTTGGGTAGAGAAATATGAATGAATGAATTAATAATTCATCGATTATATTGTCAACCTAAAACTAGATAAACACCCGGGTTCGATTCCCAGTCGGGGCAACTTAGCTACCTGGTTGAGGTTTTTTCCAGGGCTTTCCCTCAACCCAATATCAGCAAATTCTGGGTAACTTTCGGTGCTGGACCCCGGACTCATTTCACCGGCATTATCACCTTCATCTCATTCAGACGCTAAATAATCTAAGACGTTGATAAAGCGTCGTAAAATAACCTACTAAAAAAACTGCCGTCACGGTGGGCTAACACGAAGTCGAACCTCCATCTATAACAGATCATCATCATCATCATCATCATCATTTTCTTAAATAGGGAGATCTAAAATTGTTCTGAAAACACCATACTTCTTTCATTTAGTGAACTCACTGGTTCTTAAATCAGGAATGTGGCGTGTTTCATAGCTAGTGTTCCACTCCAAGTTCTCTGGAATTTCTTATGAATATCTTCTTTCATTGCTCAAAGTCCAACACTTATAGGAATGCCGATAAAAAGTGCATTGATAACATATGATTATTTGTCCATGGGCGGGATTCCAAAGCAAGCCGTGTGTATCAAATAAAATACCCGTATTTTCGAAGTATGTTTTGTTGTCAGGAATTTTTTCACATATTCAAGGACTCCCTAACCACAAGAAATGTTACTTTCTTCTTCCAGCGACCTCGATCCATACATTCATTATTTAAATTTATGCTTTTCTTACTTTCTCGGATTCCATTTACCTACGTGTTCACAGGTCTTCTGTGTATCTTTTTCCCTGGGCATTCCAATTCATAACATGCTGAAGATGGTGAAACGAGCGAGTTCGATTCAAGTCCTGGTTAGAACAAGTTAGACAAAAGTTTGCAAAAATAATTTGTATATTTTTTTAACCCAAAATCATTCATTAATGCTACGTGAGGGAAACTAATATGACACTGTAAAAAAAAAAAAAAAAAAAAAAAGCAAAGCGTTCACATTAGAAGATATGCTGTTCTTATAGTAAGAATTTCAAAACCGTTATTTCGTACAATATTTGATTTTAGAACTCAAGTTTATTAGAATATTTGTCTTGTTTTGGTAAATACTACCACCTCTCAGAATATTGAATAAAGCCTACTTCTTTTTAATATAAATCGCATTGAGCGTCTGCTACGATGTTGATGAACAAGTACTTCTTTTTATACGTTATTTTACAACGCTTTATCAACTGCCATGGTTATCTAGCGTGTGAGTGAGATGAAGGTGATAATGCTAGCGCCGAAAGTTACCCAGCATTTGTTCTTAATGGGTTGAGGGAAACCCCCGGAGAAAAGCTAAATCAGGTAGCTTGTCCCAACCAGAATTTGAACTCGGGTGCGCTCATACCATGTTTCCTTATTCTGATTTATACTACAGATTTTCTAAATATTGAATGTTTTTAACACCCTATATATATATATCATTTGAACTGGTTGAACTGGTAATGGGAATTACGGGAAAACGGCTGAACGGATTTTAATAAATGATCCCTCATTCTGAAGCTTAGAACCCAAAGTTTTTGAGAAAAATAGTAGTTTCGAAATGTCAATTTTTCAACATAAATGTCTTATTTTCTAAAATCCATCTGTCGTCATTAATTGCATTTCAGAATAAAACAAAACACACACTACAGTAAACAATATTACACGAAGGCCATGATCTGCAAGAATGCTGACATATTTAGAGCTCAAATTAAATTGGTTATTAAAAATTTCAAGACTTACTAAAATTAATTTACAGGTCTGATTCTGCAGTGTGTAATTTTCTGAGTACAGCTGTATATTGGATATTAAAAACTACAAAACTTGAGGTGGTTTGATGACATTATTACCATTAGAAATTAAATATTATTATAGTTAATGCCATGCTGTGACTATTTTTCATTAATTATACTATTAATGCTATATTGATGATATGAAAGTGAAACGTTTTGGGGTTATATAAGTAGATGAAGAGAATATCTTAAATTAGATCTTGATTTATATAATTTACTGAGTGGCGGCTATACAGTATATGTTATTGAAAACTATAAAACTTACGTAAGATAATATTGTTATTAAAATAAAATATTTTTGTAGTTATTTACTCCCATATGAAAAACCAACTGATCGTCCTGACATTGTTACTTGCGTTTTCGCGTTCAAACTAAGAAATTGAAGTTGTATACTGTAGGTTCAAGAAAAAGTATTTGGCATAAAAAAACATTCAGAGGCAGTATGTTTCATTATTATGAAAGCAAATAAATGTCAGAATGTCTGATATTCTTCATTAAAAATAAATCTGAAAAATGTTTATTTGAACGTCTAATGAACTTACTGCCCGTGTCTCACGTCCTGAACCGAGAGTTCCCTAGTGCTTATAACCACGCCTCTTAGGTCTGCTCGGACCGGCACGGCAACTGCAGCGTGGCGGCACGGCAGCATATTACATGTTCTGAAAACATTATCCTATGCCATTGCAGGGATCTTTACTGGTTATAATACTGGATACTCTAATCGTGGTTACTACTATCGCTAATATCTCTGATGGCGATTTCCTAAAATGTATGTACACACTAGTCGGTATGTTCAATCTGGACAACTGCTGAATTACCATAGAGCAGTATTTCTCAGTATGTTCTGGGGTTCCGTGAGCCCTATATGATTTTAAATGTTATTTTATACTTTTCACTTGGTTATTTAACGACATTGTATCACCTACTAGGTTATTTTGCATCGATGGGATTGATGATAGCGAAATGGTATTTGGCGAGATGATGTCAGGAATTCGCCAAAGATTACCTGACATTCGCCTTACGGTTGGGGAAACCTCGGGAAAAAATCCAACCAGGTAATCAGCCCAAGCGGATCAAACCCGCGCTCGAGCGCAACTCTGGATGGATAGGCAAGCGCCTTAGCCGACTGGACTGCTCCGGTGGCTATTTTATACTTAGTGGATACTATAAAAATATATAGAAATGTTACGAAAATATGAATCAATAATAACATGAAAGCACCGATAATAATAATAATAATAATAATAATAATAATAATAATAATAATAATAACAATAAATAATAATAATAATAATAATAATAATAATAATAATAATAAGATTCCAATAATATGCGTAATAATATGTTTAATGAAGATCTAAAACGGAAAATACCCATAATACTTATCGCTTTCATCACTGGATTCTCTGCGTATCTGTTCACTAAAACAAAATATCGAAAAGACAAAATGGAGAAGTACAGTAGAAATGAGACTACAACTTTCAACCATAAAACCAGATTGCAGGCTTAAAAGCAAATACATTCGTCTCACTGAACAGTATTATTGAGATACTAGCTTTCACTTGTCTGTTAATTATTAAAAACTAATAAAATAATATAAGGATTCCGCAGTTACACTTTATATTAAAAGGGGTTTCGCGGTGGAAAAAGTTTGAGAAACACTGCCATAGAGAACAGAGTTTACGGACGTGTACACATGACAACCGTAATCGCGATTAGGTCGATAATCTCGAGTAGAAACTGTAGTCTACCACTGGTATTAGTGTGTAGTTATAGGAATTGATGAGAAGGACATAATTTGTTTTGTAAGGGGACAGCCTATACATTCGCTTGACCATGGTTGATTTTGCTCCATGGCTGACGAAAGGAATCCTGAAAAGGCCGATGTGTTCAACGTAGGATAGTAGGCACATGCGGTACCCAGCACCTCCTACTCTCCCCCTTTGCATCTCGCCCCGCAAAGAAAGAGCTCAGGAAGTGAGGCAAGGGCAGTAGTTTGCAGCATTTGCTGCACAAGCCACTAGTATATTGTATAATGCTGACATTCTCATACATGTATTTGCGATCTAGCGTTCCCCTTCATGTGCACAGCCAGTACGCTTCATTGATGAATGAAACTGATGCATAAATTTGTTCCCAGATGAATTTGGAATTTAATTCATCGACAAGTAATTTTTATGACGGAATGTAAACTTAGAATAAATTTATAAAAAAATGTTACTGGGTAATCTGGGATGTGAACGCAAGAGCGCGTGAGATAACGGTCAAGATGACGTATCCTGATCTCACGGCTTACTGATCTACCTACATTTTCAGACACTGGACCAAAGATGATCGTTATGCGGTCTGTCTATTACAGTTTTACTCACGACGTGCACATCTCCATTACCTTAGCATTTCTCAATATTTCATAGATCACGCGGTATTTACTTCGACATAACAGTGCACGATTCCCTTTGTATCTGGAGGTGAATACAAATTACTTATGCTTTTCTTTTTCTTTCGTTACTAGGATACGCAGCGTCCCGTTCTTCACGGCAGCGTTTATTACGCTCTGATGGATCTTTGGTAACGAACCTTTCACAAAAAGCCGTCCTTGTGGAGTAGCTGTCATTCTTACCGTTACATTCGAGCTTTGCGACTTCAGACCCGGCATAACACGATGGAAATAAAAAAAAATGTCAGTCTTCTGAAGGGAAGAGGATGGTATTTTCTGGTGAAAAAATAAGTAAATTTTCCAAAAAAAAAATATTTACAATACTCTGTAATATGTGTGGAATGCATAGCATAACATTTTGTCGGTATTTGTATCCTTATCGGATGTTGAGTCGCCATTTTTAAACTTCCTGCGTTATGGATTTTTAAATCACTCGCCCACTTTTATTGTTGTTTCCGAAAAATTAAATTTTCAAAAATCTCTTTTTCTTTAAAATACCCTTTGATATGTGTGGAATGCATTGCATAACATTTTGTTGGTATTTGTGCCCTTATCGGATGTTGAGACGTCATTTTTAAACGTCCTGCGTTATGGATTTTTAAATCACTCGCCGACTTTTATTGTTTCCGGCAAATTAAATTGTCAAAAATCTCTTTTTCTTTAAAATACCCTTTGATATGTGTGGAATGCATTGCATAACATTTTGTGGGTATTTGTGCCCTTATCGGATGTTGAGACGTCATTTTTAAACGTCCTGCGTTATGGATTTTTAAATCACTCGCCGACTTTTATTGTTGTTTCCGGCAAATTAAATCGTCAAAAATCTCTTTTTCTTTAAAATACCCTTTGATATGTGTGGAATGCATTGCATAACATTTTGTGGGTATTTGTGCCCTTATCGGATGTTGAGACGTCATTTTTAAACGTCCTGCGTTATGGATTTTTAAATCACTCGCCCACTTTTATTGTTGTTTCCGGCAAATTAAATTTTCAAAAATCTCTTTTTCTTTAAAATACCCTTTGATATGTGTGGAATGCATTGCATAACATTTTGTGGGTATTTGTGCCCTTATCGGATGTTGAGACGTCACCTTTAAACGTCCTGCGTTATGGATTTTTAAATCACTCGCCCACTTTTATTGTTGTTTCCGGCAAATTAAATTGTCAAAATCTCTTTTTCTTTAAAATACCCTTTGATATGTGTGGAATGCATTGCATAACATTTTGTGGGTATTTGTGCCCTTATCGGATGTTGAGTCGCCATTTTTAAACTTCCTGGGTTATGGATTTTTAAATCACTCGCCAACTTTTATTGTTGTTTCCGGTAAATTAAATTTTCAAACATTTTTTTATTTAAAATACCCTTTGATATGTGTGGAATGCATTGCATAACATTTTGTGGGTATTTGTGCCCTTACCGGATGTTGAGACGTCATTTTTAAACGTCCTGGGCTATGGATTTTAAATCACACGCTCACTTTTATCGGTTTCCAGTAACTTCATTTTTTTGCTACATTGCCAGACAAAAATGGATATAATTTCTGAACTATTAAAGATACATGCATGAAATTTAGAACACACATTCTTTAGACTATTAGGAAACTTTTCTCTGTAACAGAATTTTGTTAATTGATTTCATTTTAAAAATACGTCCGTTTGTTTGCAAGAAAGGCAATCAGAAAATTGTTATTACATTTTAATTGTTTATTTTACAAACGTAGGGACTAATATCAAAATTCTGTTACAGACAGTTTGTAGAACATGCTTTTGCAAATACATTGCAAAAAACTGTTTGAATCTATCTTTAAAAACGGTTTAGATATATCGGTTTTAGTACAATCCTGCATTGGGTAGGCTATATTTTTTTTTTCAAATTTGGGCCCCCAAATAATTTTTTTTTTCAAAATATTTTTATTTGGTTGAGTTGCCACAGCTATGAGCTCTCTACATACAAAAAATTAATATTTTACACCAAATAGGAAAAAGTTAAAAAAATACCATCCTCTCCCCTGAAGGGAAACAAAGTCTGGAGGTCCTTTAATATATGGAGAAGAACCTTTTTCTGTATTACAGAGCTCTTGAGTATAACTGTACAAGGCGTTCTTCACGTCAGAATTCAACTCTTCATCCTCATCTATCATTCCAACATATGCAATAACGAATTCTGCCTTAGAGGCGTCGACTAGAAGAATACGAGTTTTACACATTAGACCTCAACGTGACACCATTTCGTACACAACACAATTATTCATATCGTGAGTCCTATTTCTTCAATGTGTGATGTAACATCTATGGCGTAGTTTCATCAAAAGTTGGGACACATTTGTTTTGATATCATTAAGGTAGGTATTCATCTACCCTTCATTTTTAATTTTCCTTAATTTTTTATTTATTTTGTATTTTTATGTCATCTGAAAGCTTTAATTTTCTTACTTACTTATAATAATAATAATAATAATAATAATAATAATAATAATAATAATAATAATAATGATTTATTTTAGCTGGCAGAGTTAAGGCCGTAAGGCCTTCTCTTCCACTCAACCAGCAAAAAGTGTATATACATATGCATGAACTTACAAAGAATCCAACAATTTGATTTAGATGAGAGTTACATGTATACAAAAGTTATTTACAAATTAAACAACAAAATACTATGAACTATTAATTAAACACTGAAATAAACTGTGTAGCAGAATTAAACTAAAATACATAGAATGTTAATATATTTCAAATAATATTAGATAATAGAAAGAGATTATTACGAGACAATTAAAATACAGCACAATCAGAATGATGTCTAAAGAAAAAAGTAACAATGTAGTCAGTGATAGTTTAAATCAGTATGATTGGAGTGAAATGCTAATAAGGTTATCTTTTAAGCTGTTCTTAAAGGTGTTTATTGTCTTGCAGCCCCTAATACTTTGTGACAAGGAATTCCATTGACGCGAGGTGGATATTGTAAAAGATGATGAATAACAAGATGTTCTATGAAGAGGTATACTTAGCGTGCCACAGATAAGTGATCTGGTATTTACGTCGTAGTTAGAGTATAGATAAGAGAAACTTACTGGCTATTAAGGAACCCGGAGCTTCATTGCCGCCCTCACATAAGCCCGCCATTGGTCCCTATCCTGAGCAAGATTAATCCAGTCTCTATTATCAATCCCACCTCCCTCAAATACATTTTAATATTATCTTGTCCACACCTGTGGAGTAACGGTCAGCGTGTCTGGCTGCGAAACCAGGTGGCCCAGGTTCGAATCCCGGTGGAGGCAAGTTACCTGGTTGAGGTTTTTTCCGGGTTTTCCCTCAACCCAATACGAGCAAATGCTGGGTAACTTTTGGTGCTGGACCCCGGACTCATTTCACCGGCATTATCACCTTCATATCATTCAGACGCTAAATAACCTAGATGTTGATACAGCGTCGTAAAATAACCTAATAAAATAAAAAATAAAAATAAAAGTAAAATAAAGATATTATCTTCCCATCTACGTCTCGGCCTCCCCAAAGGTCTTTTTCCCTCCGGCCTTCCAACTAACAATCTATATGCATTTCTGGATTCGCCCATTCGTGCTACAGCCCTGCCCATCTCAAACGTTGAATTTTCTAGTTTTAAAAAAATATCAGTTTTTTTCCTCTATGATGTTTTGTTAATTAATTAGCTGAGTTTTTATTTGCCCGAAACCATCCTTGCTTTAAACAGGAAGTGCAGTTCTCCAAGTGTCAATCCGTCACATTCTGTTAATTTTATACATTTTTCATGTAATAACAATTCGAATTTGGCGATGGAAATTAACTGTATTATTTTTCATACATTCAGGAAGCTGTGTGGTTGGTTTTAAAATTTTTCATACCCTCAGGATGTAGATGATTTTTCTCCACGTTGAGTTTTACAGCATTTTACAACACTGTGCACAAAGTACATTCAGAACTGAGATATTTTTGCACCAAAATGAAGCTGATTAACGTAGCTAAGTGCCAAACTACAAACAGTGTCCTACTTCATATTTTAAATCTCAATAAAACCTTAAGTATCCGTATAATGCGTATAACAACTTTAAAAATCAACAACTGTAACCTAGACTATCAGGCCACATGTCCGGAATTATATTTTTCCAAATATAGTAGTTTTCCTCTAACATAATTTTTTTTTTCAGTTTCTCACAAATTTACTTTGTACGAGATCGTGCGTATTTGCTTCCTTTCCGCACAAAACCAATCCGTGGAAAGTCTAAAATTCCACATTCAGTATTCCCAACCTAACACACATAACAATTTCCCTCTTCTTACCGCTTAAGTGACATATTGATTTTACTGCTTTAGGCTTTTAACATATTATTTTTAGAGACGTTCAATATAGTAATAATTATAAATTGGAAACTTACCACTGCAATTTCACCTAAATTGCACTTTTAATTATTGTTTTTAAATATTTGCAAAAATTAAGTAAACTCTACAACTCCACTAAAGTTACTGCATTCGTGATGCAAGTAACATTAAGGAAGCCGTGAAAAAATCAACAAGATTCCAGACTCATCATAGACTGGGGGAAAAAAAAGACAAACGTATATCACGGCCTGCTGGAGTATAGTAAACACAGAAAACATTTTAAAGCAACAATGTTGAAGATATTTTTGTTTTGCAAATTTATCGTCATTGAACAGAAACCAAGATGGAGATTTCATTGCAACTAATTAGAAATTCCTCTTTCAGGTATGTAATAAACGATCTTCGCACAAAATAATGTACGATACACAAGCGGTATGTTTTCTTTTAATTCTCGGAAATTAAAAAAAGCTCAACTACGTTTCGCTTTTTCAAACTTTTCCTCGAAAATGAAAACTTCAACATACCGCTCTTGTAACGCATATTACTATTTCCTGACTTACGCCCTTAAAAAAACCGATTCAAGTAGAGTGTGCTAGATTTCTGCTCGACATGCGTGGACTTAAGGATATCCAATATTCTGAAGTGAATTTTTATGTCTCATAAAATGCAGCCTCTTTCATTTTTATCAGAAGCTTGTGAATAATGTAGAGTATTACATCGGACAGAAAGATGAAGGACGGCGAAGTTTCTGCATGGAAAGAGCCAGCCAGAACTCTTAGTCTGGCTCGGTCTGGTTACCTGGGAAATATCGCATTAATGAGACAATGGGAGCAGTAAATTGCATATTATGTCTAGATTAAGCGACCACTTTAACCATGCACCAAAGCACAGCCGTTCGATAGTTATAACTGGGTACGTCCATCAAAACTTCTATCATCGTAGTCATCGTCATTGCTAACCGTCATCATCATCGTCGGTGTCGCCGTCGTCACAGCCATTGTCATTACAGATTTCGTCGCGTCAGAAAATGTCGCAAAAATGTTGAAAACTCTATAATAAAATTAAAATAAATAGTGTATGAAAGAAGTTTAAGCTCAACCATGCCGAAATGTAGTAATTATACACCTAGTAGTAGCCCTTTAATGCACCTCATTAAAGCACACCTATTCATTAAAGTTCAGGTGTTCAGCCAATGACAAATCACTTTTGTACCGTTATAAAACCTCAAGTATCGATTATTCTCGGATATGCAATCGAAAGACAATTAGCGAAAAGTCACACAGGCTGGAAATCCATTACTGTCGCAGAAGGTTATGTTCTGTTACTACAATAATTAATGTTAATTGTAAATAATATTCGAATAAATTCAATTTGTCATCTCGTTTTTCAATTCTAAATCAATTTCCAGGTTATATCAAGTCTAATCTTCATCGTATTTTCTATCAAGGTCAATGACATTCGGCCTCGGAAAAAATCGATACTTTCGCGTCTGCGCACATCTCACAATTCAGGTCAGTTCGCTACTGACTTACATAACATAACATAACATAACATAACATAACATAACATAACATAACATAACATAACATAACATAACATAACATAACATAACATAACATAACATAACTTTTGACTAATTTCAAGTTAGAAATATGGTCGAGCATAAAAATCGTATGAAACTTGCCTATAATGGTAATTAAGACGCTCGTATGAAAATTATGAAACTCGCTTGCGCTCGTTTCATAAACAAACATACTTGCGTCTTAATTACTACCATTATAGGCTCGTTGCATAATGTACTATTATAATGTTATACTGTCACTGAATTCGTCAAAAGTAGAAAACTTGCTTCGCTCGTTTCATAAACAAACATACTTGCGTCTTAATTACTACCATTATAGGCTCGTTGCATAATGTACTATTATAATGTTATACCGTCACTGAATTCGTCAAAAGTAGGAAACTTGGTTCGCTCGTTTCCTAAACATTGACTCATACAATAAATTACAAGAATATAAACTACAGTAATTTCATAATATACTGTCGCAATAATTTGATGTTTTGTACTATATGAATTCCCAGCAGTAATTTTAATACGAGGTGGGGAATATTCAACGAACTATTTTTAAAAGTGTAATAAAATTTTGTGGAGTAAATCAAATATTTAAACAATCTAGTAACTTATTAACACTTTTGGATTTTATTTACTGACACAATCGACGTTATTTTTAGAAAATCACATCATCCATTTTCGCTCGGGCGGGGGTTCGATTCCCGTTTGGGCTAATTACCTGCTTGGGTTTTTTCTGAGTGTGTCCCCAAACGTAAGCCAAATGTCAGGTAATCTATGGCGAATCCTCGGCCTCATCTCGTCAAATACCATCTCGACGCAAAATAATCTAGTAGTTGATACAGCTTCGTTAAATAATCAACTAAAAAACCTCCTCCATTTGTAGGACACAGTTTAAGTCGCTTCTGATAACTTATCATGACACGAACCCATAATTCCTGACCAGTGTGTTGAATTTCATGCCGAATATTATGTAATCTATAGGAGAATACCCACTGTTTCAAATACCTTCATAAGAAAAAATATGGAGCTGTTAAGTAGGGTGAACGCGAAGTACCTTTGTAGTCTTTGTAGAGGTTCCTCCCTGGACGCATCATCTCCCTATCTGGTGATATTTCATGACCTTCGCGCTCACCCGACTTAACAGGTCGGGATTTTTTTCTCATATGGGTATTTGAAACAGTGGATATTCTCCTATAGATTATGTAATATTCAAGGGCTTAATAATGAGATCCGGCATGAAATTGAACAAACTGGTCAAGCGTTACATGTTCGTGTCTTCACGAGTTTCCAGAAGAGACTTCAGCGGGGCATTAAGAATGGAGGAGGTCACCTTAAAGGATGTGTTTTTTTGAAATAAAGTCAATTATTTAATAAACAAAATCGAAAGGTATAAATAAGCAATTATTTTTAATAATTTCAAGGGAAAAATTCTTCCGGGACCGGGTATCGAACCACTTACTGCAAACTTACTGTGTGACTTAAATTTGTGGTTTTCTATTAACAGAAACATAACAAATCTGGCTTTCAGGAATTATGCAAGTCAGCTTTACAGCCAGATTTGTATAAAACAATTATTTTGTTGAAATAAATATTTGATTCACTCCATAAAGTTTTGTCATGCTTTGAAAATAGTTCACTGAAAATTCCCCACATTGTAAAAATGTATGTCCAATGACTACTATGCTACAACCCTAACAGAACCTTGGTTCAAGTCCACATAAGGAATATTCTGTCCGAGAAGAGAGACTACACTAATACACAATAAGATTCCCATAGTGCGATATCGACATCCTCACTTAAGACAATACAAGGTGTTACCAAAAGCGTAGAGTGAATGATTTTTGGGTAGACATGAATGGTATTTAAAACCATTGTGGAATGTACTGGATATTATAAATTTTATTGCATACCGGTATATGAAACATTTCCGCGTTTTAATATGTATTCAGGTTACTGCATATTTCACAGCTTTCGCCTGAAATATTTTTATAGCAGTGATGCCAGAATAAGATTCTATGGTTCAGTTCTAAGTTTAAAACAGCAATAAAGTGAAGAGATTTCTTTGTACTCCTACTTCAAAGCCACAAAGATCTATATGACGTTCCCAGAGTTGTAAAAGTTAATCGTAACTTTGCCGTTTTTTGTAATAGATCTAATTTAACCAAGTTATTTTACATTTAATTTTTACTTCTCCGTTTTTTGTCCAATATCGGTATTATACAAGATACTGGATTATTCGTAGACTCATGAAGGTGAAATCAGAAGTATTCCGATCCATCAATATAGGCTAATAATAATAGTAATAATAATAATAATATTGTTATAAGAGAAATAATGAAAGTGCAAAGACCGCTTATAGAATATATCAAAATAAAACAGTTAAGAGAGTTCGGTCATATGAAGAGGAAGCCAGAAGATGGAATGTCGAAGAAGGTGTAAATGGATTCCAACAAAAAGAAGAGGGGAACACCAAAATTTACATGGATACAAGGAATAATAATTACTAATTAGGACAATGAAAGAAAGGGGATCGGAAGATGGGGCATGGGAGAATAGATAAAAGAGATAGAATCCTGAAAATGGGTGCAGGGAGATGTCCTAGGACATTGTAGATTAGATTAGATTAGATTAGATTTAGATTAGATTTATTTATTTAACCTGGTAGAGATAAGGCCATCAGGCCTTCTCTGCCCCTCTACCAGGGGATTACAACTATAACATGAACAATAAGATTACAATTAATATTAAATTTACAATGACAATTACAATAAAAATTAAAGTACGACAAGAATACCTGATTAATGAAAGCTAGACATTTTATCATAGAAGTTAAGAACAAAGAATATTTTTGTATTTACTAAATTACAAATTAAACCTACAATAACAAAATTCTATAGTGATGAAATTGTAAAACCTGATAATAAATTATAACCATAACAATAATAATATCAACATAATAACAACTCTATGCAAAAATTAAAGCATTCCAAATTTTTGACTTGCGGCATAACTTATGTAAACAAAGACATAATATCAAACAAAACCAACACTTATCAGAAAACATGCGACATAATAAGAATAACACTGAAGGAAAAACAAGGAGAGGAACCTAAATAAAATTGTATGAAATAATGGAGTACTCACTTTAACCTACGGATCAGGAAGTTGAGCACCAAGGGGAAAAGACCTGAAACAAAGAGATACCAGAAATGAGATTTCTCATATCAGTAAAAGAATGTTCAAGAGGAGATTAGACAAAAAATTAAAATAGTAGTGTAACATAAAAATAAGTACACAGGACATGTTGAGAGAATGCCCTCAGAGAGGATCCCGAAGAAAATAATATAATACATCCAAATGGAAAAAGAAACATCGGGGAACAATTTATACTAAAATTAAATTTTGTATAAAATGTAGCTAAGGCTCTGGATCACCAATTTCAAGTTTATACTGTCTATGCAGACTTTTCTAATGATATATCTTATTTTTCAATTTATCTAAATTTGGATTTTCAAACAGTTTGATAAAATTGATTTCATTACATCTTTTACAGCGACAACAATATGCGGTATAGCTTAACACTAGGTCGGTCGTTTAAATGTCTTATTAACTCAATTACTTCTTGTTTACAAAGTCATACTAAAACCAATCTGGACATACGGCATCCAACTGTGGGGAACTGCTAGCAACTCAAACATTGAAATACTGCAGAGGTATCAGTCCAAAACTTTACGCTCCATGCACTATGGTATGTACGTAATGATGTCATTCATCATGATCTAAACATTTCAACTGTAAAAGAAGAGATCTCTAAGTTCAGCAAAAAAATACCTGCACCGATTAAATCAACATCCGAATCATCACGCATTAAATTTGCTGGATAATAGTCAAACAATAAGAAGACTTAAAAGGACCAATGCTCTTGACCTTCCATTCATTTTTACTACAACTATTTAAAACATTGTTATTTTTCTTTTGGAGTGTTGTCATGGGATAACATCTCCACTCATGTCATATTCCTTTATAATATTTACTTATTGTCTATTGTAGACAGATTGTAAATGTGGCATAAGTGTTATTAAAAAAAATTAACTCAAGTGTCCATCAAGGCTCAAAACTTGGACTTTTATTTTTCTTGTTATTTATTAATGATCCACCAAAAATAGTAAAATATTCCAGATGTCTTATGCATGCTGATGTCTTGAAACTATAGAGCGTGGAAGTGAAATAATTCTACAGATTTTCTGAGCGAATAGCTCATGTTCTATGTAACAAAAAAAGTGTAAGAATAATTTCGAGGGAAAAATTGTTCCGGAGCCGGGTATCGAACCCGGGACCTTTGGTTTAACGTACCAACGCTCTACCACTGAGCTACTCGGGAACTCTAACCGACACCGATCCAATTTTTCCCTCTATATCCACAGACTCAAAGTGGGCTGACAACCGTCAAGCAACCAACTTCGAGTGCACACTAACTCCGTGTGACTTAAATTGTGGTTTTTTTCTGTTAACGAACAGTGACGTGTATTATGCAAATCAAGATTTTCAGGTATAACTCCCTGTAAAGTTGATTTGAATAATTTCGAGGGAAAAATTGTTCCGGAGCCGGGTATCGAACCCGGGACCTTTGGTTTAACGTACCAACGCTCTACCACTGAGCTACTCGGGAACTCTAACCGACACCGATCCAATTTTTCCCTCTATATCCACAGACCTCAAAGTGGGCTGACAACCGTCAAGCAACCAACTTCGAGTGCACACTAACTCCGTGTGACTTAAATTGTGGTTTTTTCTGTTAACGAACAGTGACGTGTATTATGCAAATCAAGATTTTCAGGTATAACTCCCTGTAAAGTTGATTTGAATAATTTCGAGGAAAAATTGTTCCGGAGCCGGGTATCGAACCCGGGACCTTTGGTTTAACGTACCAACGCTCTACCACTGAGCTACTCGGAACTCTAACCGACACCGATCCAATTTTTCCCTCTATATCCACAGACCTCAAAGTGGGCTGACAACCGTCAAGCAACCAACTTCGAGTGCACACTAACTCCGTGTGACTTAAATTGTGTTTTTTTCTGTTAACGAACAGTGACGTGTATTATGCAAATCAAGATTTTCAGGTATAACTCCCTGTAAAGTTGATTTGAATAATTTCGAGGGAAAAATTGTTCCGGAGCCGGGTATCGAACCCGGGACCTTTGGTTTAACGTACCAACGCTCTACCACTGAGCTACTCGGGAACTCTAACCGACACCGCTCCAATTTTTCCCCTCTATATCCACAGACCTCAAAGTGGGCTGACAACCGTCAAGCAACCAACTTCGAGTGCACACTAACTCCGTGTGACTTAAATTGTGTTTTTTTCTGTTAACGAACAGAAAAAGTGTAATTTCATATTGGTGGAAAGTCCACAACTTTACCAGATTTTTCCCCCAAATGTTTAACACCCTCTTATTTGGTAACTATTGCGAGTACGATGGTGATATCGATAGAAAATCTAATAAAGAATAATTTATCACTCTGGCGTATTTCAATAGCGTGGGCAGTTTTCGTGTAAATTTAATTTAAAGACCAACAATTTGAAGTCACTGATCGATGCGACCAGTTTGCAACATTGTAGACAGAAAGGGAGATGGGAGCTAGTTTATTAAGCCAGACTAACCTGAATTCGTTGATCTCTTACATCTGTATTACGAGAAGAAAGAGGACTGTGTTAGCAGCGAGGTTGCCAGACTGCTGAAACTTCTAATTTAATTTTCTAATTAATTTAATCACAAAACGTAATATAGGTTTTCTATTCATTTAAGTGTACCCTAACATCCCTTTCGACCTGCAGGGTTATTTCATTTCCACTCTGTACAAAGTAATTAGTAATAAAAACTACGCTAATTTACAAGATGACCTAAATAATATAAAAATTGTTGTTTAATATTAATAAATGTTTTACTGTTAACTCTAATAGGTTAAAAACAATATTGGAAACACAACACAAAATTAACATTGATCGGAACAAATGTACCTAACTTTTTGTTCTACAAAGGAATTTTTCGACCAAATTTCTGCACATTTAAAGGACAAAACTAAAATTCTTTCAATAATTTATTATTATAATACACTGTTTTCTTAAACTGGCTGAGCATATTGGGAATTAAATCAATGGCTTTCAGAAAACGCGCTATGAAATGTTTCTCTACCCAAGTGTCTTTAACGCGTGTAAAAAGGAGAACTTTTGGGGAGTAGTGGGTTACTATCGGGCACATAAACCAGAGCCACGGACCCCAACACGGGCTTCCTCTCCTCAATTCCTGTGATTCTGTACAGTCGTTCTCATGGGGACTTAACTGGATTTTTTCCTTCGTTTGCATCTCTTTATATTGGTAAGTTCCTTTACTTTTCCCACAATATGCACATAATATCTGATATACAAGTCACTATGTGCAATCTTTATTTCGTGTATAATCTGTACAGTGAAATATCTATCTTTATGTCGTATGCAATGTGAATTTAATTTTGTAGGGACAAAAAAAAAAAGACGAAGTATATGATTATGTCTCGTGACCAGAACATTGTACGAAATGGAAATATAAAAATTGGAGATTTATCCTTCGAAGAGGTGGAAAAATTCAAATATCTTGGAGCAACAGTAACAAATATAAATGACACTCGGGAGGAAATTAAACGCAGAATAAATATGGGAAATGCGTGTTATTATTCGGTTGAGAAGCTCTTATCATCCAGTCTGCTGTCCAAAAATCTGAAAGTTAGAATTTATAAAACAGTTATATTACCGGTTCTTCTGTATGGTTGTGAAACTTGGACTATCACTCTGAGAGAGGAACATAGGTTAAGGGTGTTTGAGAATAAGGTGCTTAGGAAAATATTTGGGGCTAAGCGGGATAAAGTTACAGGAGAATGGAGAAAGTTACACAACACAGAACTGCACGCATTGTATTCTTCACCTAACATAATTAGGAACTTAAAATGCAGACGTTTGAGATGGGAAGGGCATGTAGCACGTATGGGCGAATCCAGAAATGCATATAGTGTGTTAGTAGGGAGACCGGAGGGAAAAATACCTTTAGGGAGGCCGAGACGTAGACGGGAGGATAATATTAAAATGGATTTGAGGGAGGTGGGGTGTGATGATAGAGACTGGATTAATCTTGCACAGGATAGGGACCGATGGCGGGCTTATGTGAGGGCGGCAATGAACCTTCGGGTTCCTTAAAAGCCATTTGTAAGTAAGTAAGTAAGGGACGAAAAAACTCGCAATATAAACTATCTTTCTAATCATAACCATCAACTTTATGTAGTCTTTCTAAAAACACGTAATAAAATATATCTTTTTTTCACTATAACTTCAACTTCATATAGTCTTCCTAAATATCGTGTTGGAAGTTCATCCTCATTTTTTACTATAACCTCGTGTATAATTTTAGACGTAAATTTAATGCACGAGAAAACCACATTTTTATGTCAAAAATTGTATGAAAGTATTTTGTTTGAAATATATCAAAGAATGACCCCCTAAAATTAATGATATTACTTACTGTTTACTCCGTATATAAAATTATTGGAATAAATAGACATTTTCAGGAATTTCGAAAACATAATATATTTCTCAAAAATTGGGCGTCATGAAACGAAACTAAATGGGTTTTGTTACTATTCACAATGGGGATTGAAAAATAGAAACGGTTTCTCTGCAGCAAAATAGTTGCGTTCCATTATAAATTACATGGTGACAACGGGTTCGAGTCCAGGATTGGCACTTTCAGGCAGCATCGCAACTGCGCCTTAAGTGTCGCGTACACCACTGTCGGCATTTTTCACGATATTTTTTGTAATTGTATGTAATTAGGTCTACTTTTAATTAAACGAGGCTGTTGAGAAGGTATCTTCGTCTGTTTGTTGTGTCGAAATTGGTTCACGATTTAGCTGTGGGGGGTTCGCGCTGAAGCAGGGAGTTTCTACGTGACGTCAGAGCTAGCGGAAGAAGAGACGCGGGAAACGAGTTTTTACTACGACCTTGCCCGACCCGGTAAAATCGTGCTGGAAGGAAACGGCGCGACTCGACCCAGTTCCTGCACCGTCTCGTTTGCGAGTGCATCAAGAAAGCCATCTGAGCCACACAACATATGGACACACACTAATAGCAGGAAGGAAGGAACTGGCACACGTACTTTCATACACGACTATCAGCACAATCTTAATTAAATATCTATAGTACACTTGTTGAAAGCGTAACTGAGAAAGGGCACAAGTCCAAAAATTTTGAAAATTGAGATTTCATTGAGGAAACGTTTTTAGTGTGGTCAAGCCATCATTCTGTATTGAAAGGGCACATGTCAGTCCAATGGTAGTTGAATAAAGGCTGGTACACAATAAACCAGGAACGGAAACGAGAACGAGAACGGAAATATTGTTAAAATTAATGTATTTAAATGTGAGCATTCACAATTAACATTCACGTTCCCGTTCCCGGGCTTCGGCAAGCTTCTCGTTAATTATTGTGAATGCTCTGAAGGAGTAATTCTGGGACTATGAAGGGATAATTCTGGGGCACTAAAGGAGTAATTCTGGGGCTCTGAACGGATAATTCTGGGACTATGAAGGGGTAACTCTGGTGCTCTGAAGGGGTAATTCTGGGACTATGAAGGGGTAATTCTGGTGCTCTGCAGGGGTAATTCTGGGGCACTAAAGGAGTAATTCTGAGGCTCTGAAGGGATAATTCTGGGGCTCTGAAGGGATAATTCTGGGGCTCTGAAGGGATAATTCTGGGGCTCTGAAGGGGTAATTCTGGGACTATGAAGGAGTAATTCTGGGGCTCTGAAGGGATAATTCTGGGGCTCTGAAGGGGTAATTCTGGGGCTCTGAAGGGATAATTCTGGGGCTCTGAAGGGGTAATTCTTGGACTATGAAGGGGTAATTCTGAGACTCTAAAGAGGTAATTCTGGGGCTCTGAAGAGGTAATTCTGAGACTCTGAAGGGTTAATTCTGAGACTCTGAAGGGATAATTCTGGGGCTCTGAAGGGGTAATTCTTGGACTATGAAGGGGTAATTCTGGGACTCTGAAGAGGTAATTCTGAGACTCTGAAGGGTTAATTCTTGGACTATGAAGGAGTAATTCTGGGGCTCTGAAGTGGTAATTCTTGGACTATGAAGGGGTAATTCTAGGACTCTGAAGAGGTAATTCTGGGGCTCTGAAGGGATAATTATGGGGCTCTGAAAGGGTAGTTCTTGGACTATGAAGGGGTAATTCTGGGACTCTGAAGAGGTAATTCTGAGACTCTAAAGGGTTAATTCTGGGGCTCTGAAGGGATAATTCTGAGGATCTGAAGGGGTAATTCTTGGACTATGAAGGGGTAATTCTGGGACTCTGAAGAGGTAATTCTGAGACTCTGAAGGGTTAATTCTGGGACTATGAAGGAGTTATTCTGGGGCTCTGAAGTGGTAATTCTGGGGCTCTGAAGGGGTAATTCTTGGACTATGAAGAGGTAATTCTGGTACTCTGAAGAGATAATTCTGAGGCTCTGAAGGGATAATTCTGGGACTATGAAGGGATAATTCTGGTGCTCTGAAGGGATAATTCTTGGACTATGAAGGGGTAATTCTGGGACTATGAAGGAGTAGTTCTGGGACTCTGAAGTGGTAATTCTGGGACTCTGAAGGAGTAATTCTTGGACTATGAAGGGGTAATTCTGGGACTCTGAAGGGGTAATTCTGGGGCTCTGAAGGGATAATTCTGGGACTATGAAGGGATAATTCTGGGGCTCTGAAGGGATAATTCTTGGACTATGAAGGGGTAATTCTGGGACTCTGAAGAGGTAATTCTGGGGCTCTGAAGGGATAATTCTGGGACTATGAAGGAGTAATTCTGGGACTCTGAAGTGGTAATTCTGGGACTCTGAAGGAGTAATTCTTGGACTATGAAGGGGTAATTCTTGGACTCACGGGGCGTCCTCCTATTGAGAGGTCTGCAAGGTTTCAGCCGTAGAACAAAGTTCATGCGGTAAGAACGGAGTAGTTTTGGCTCAAGAAAGTTAGAAGGAGTTAGTTAGTTCTTTCCAAATTTAAAGTTCATACATGGCATACAAGATTGGCAGAAGTGTCGTGTGTTAGGCTCAAAGTCGATCGCTCGGGAAGATGAATTCTTCCTTCCTTCCGTAGTGATGTCAGTGTTAGATGGTTGTACACTTGTGAGCGGAATGGTGTAAGAAGAGATACGTAGAAAATTAATTTGCTGTATCATTACATAAACCAGCGTTTAATTAGCGTGTAACACGTAATGAGCAATTTCATGTTGCTCTCTTTACTTAAGCAAACTTTCATCTGAGCCGTTATTCAATAGCACGCGTTAGAATAGTTATAATTACGATAGTAATAGTAGGAATAATTTATTTTTATTTATTTATTTGATTTATTTCGAATATTAATGTGCAAAACAACAGCACAAAGCCAATTACAGTTTAGCAGAAAATAAAAAACAAAAGAAAACAGAACAAATGATTATGAGAATGAATGACAGAAAATGGCAGTGAGATGAAATACAATCAATGTAATGGTCAACATTAACCATTCACCAAATGCAACAAAATAAATGGCAATATCTAACAAATAATAAAAGATATTAAATAACAAGTAAAGAATATCATGCATAAGTAAAATCAAATCAGATCTTGCAAATTGGCACTTTTAATACATCTGGCTATTGGAGAAAGGGATTTAAATAATTTAGTGAAGAAAATTCTTTGACCACGAAAGCCTTTCACGGGAATTCTAAGGTAGGTGTTATGTATAAAAGAATAACAATCAATTACACCATTAATAGCATTATTAAAGAAAGTGTAATCAATATCCTGACGTCTCGAATACAGACTGGTACAGTTAAAATATTTACTAGATAGTTCATAATTTAAAGAAGAGGAGTTGGGTACAAATCTGAACTCACAAAGAGAAATGAATTTTCTTTGGATATTTTCTAGTTTAGTTGAATCAGTAGACGTAATAGAGTTCCACGCAACAGATGCATATTCTAATTTAGACCTTACTAAAGCATAATATAATGTAAGTAGTGTATCATAATAATAATAATAATAATAATAATAATAATAATAATAATAATAGTAGTAGTAGTAGCAGCAGCCTAGTAGTAGTATTTAATTATTCATTGAACTGCAGAAGTTATACAGTGTAGGAATTCAACTTGAGCGAGAAATTGCCGACAGGGACTAGGGTTTTGAACCTGCGAACCTTGGATCCAACAGCCAACATTGTAATCGCGAGACCACCGTAGGCGACATACTGTCTATGACTGAATCTGCGACTCTTGGATGTGTGATGGTGACACTGTGAACTCAACCACTCCACTCGGACTTCGACCACAGAGTTCATAATGCGTCATCGAACATGCGCACTTCGTTACTGATGCTCATACTGTATGTTTTACTTTTTTTTGAAGACTTCTGTAAGGTAATATATAACCGGTCTGATTGGTTTTGTGTTCACTGCTGTTTTGTTTTTTTTTTTTTTTTTGTGTTCGTGTAGCTATTTCTCCGGGTGCTTCACTCTTCCGTCTTGTCACTGAAGTTCAGCATTAGCGTTCATTTTACGATTATATCTCTGTATTTACCATATTACATGCTTCTAGTGCCGAGAACCAGAAAGCAGGGTAACTCTACCTTCCCGTGTCCAGTAGGCCTACTGACCACGTCACCTGCCCGAGATACAGATAGTAAGATCTCCTACCTCCCTGTCTCCTGTACTGACCATACCACCTGCTAAAAGTCTCGAGGTTCAAAAAGTAAGAAGTCCTACCTCCCTGTCGCCTATATTATTTTTGTATTGAACATGTCATCTGCTAAAAGTCCCGTGGTTCAGAAAGCAAGAAGTGCTACCTCCCTGTTTCCTATATTATTTTTGTACTGAACATGTCATCTGATAAAAGTCCCTAGGTTCAGAAAGTAAGAAGTCCTACCTCCCTGTCTCCTATATTATTTTTGTACTGAACATGTCATCTGATAAAAGTCCCTAGGTTCAGAAAGTAAGAAGTCCTACCTCCCTGTCTCCTATATTATTTTTGTACTGAACATGTCATCTGCTAAAATTCCCGAGGTTTAAAAAGTAAGAAGTCCTACCTCCCTATCTCCTGTATTATTTTTGTACCGAACATGTCATCTGCTAAAAGTCCCTAGGTTCAGAAAGTAAGAAGTCCTACCTCCCTGTCTCCTATATTATTTTTGTACTGAACATGTCATCTGCTAAAATTCCCGAGGTTTAAAAAGTAAGAAGTCCTACCTCCCTATCTCCTGTATTATTTTTGTACCGAACATGTCATCTGCTAAAAGTCCCTAGGTTCAGAAAGTAAGAAGTCCTACCTCCCTGTCTCCTATATTATTTTTGTACTGAACATGTCATCTGCTAAAATTCCCGAGGTTTAAAAAGTAAGAAGTCCTACCTCCCTATCTCCTGTATTATTTTTGTACCGAACATGTCATCTGCTAAAAGTCCCTAGGTTCAGAAAGTAAGAAGTCCTACCTCCCTGTCTCCTATATTATTTTTGTACTGAACATGTCGCCTGCTAAAAGTCCCGAGGTCAGAAAGTAAGAAGTCCTACCTCCCTGTCTCCTATATTATTTTTGTACTGAACATGTCGCCTGCTAAAAGTCCCTAGGTTCAGAAAGTAAGAAGTCCTACCTCCCTGTCTCCTATATTATTTTTGTACTGAACATGTCGCCTGCTAAAAGTCCCGAGGTCAGAATGTAAGAAGTCCTACCTCCCTGTCTCCTGTATTATTTTTGTACTGAATATGTCATCTGCTAAAAGTCCCGAGGTTCAGAAAGTAAGAAGTTATACCTCCCTGTTTCCTGTACTATGTCACTTGCTAGTCTGCTAGTCCTGAGTCACTTGTTGCAGAAAGAGAGTAAGAGGTTCTACCTCACTGTTTCCTGTACTCTGTCACTTGTTGCTAGTCCTGAGGTACCTGAAGTTCTACTCCTGTTTCCTGTACAGTCACTTGCTGCTAGTCCTGAGGTACAGAAAGTTCTACCTCACTGTTTCCTGTACTATGTCACTTGCCGCTAGTCCTGAGGTACAGAAAGCAAGAGGTTCTACCTCACTGTTTCCTGTACTATGTCACTTGTTGCTAGTCCTGAAGTACAGAAATCAAGAGGTTCTACCTCACTGTTTCCTGTACTATGTCACTTGTTGCTAGTCCTGAGGTACAGAGAGTAAGAAGTTCTACCTCACTGTTTCCTGTACTCTGTCACTTGTTGCTAGTCCTGAGGTACAGAGAGTAAGAAGTTCTACCTCCCTGTTTCCTGTACTATGTCACTTGCTGCTAGTCCTGAGGTACAGAGAGTAAGAAGTTCTACCTCACTGTTTCCTGTACTATGTCACTTGCTGCTAGTCCTGAGGTACAGAAAGGTACAAGTTCTACCTGACTGTTTCCTGTACTCTGTCACTTGTTGCTAGTCCTGAGGTACAGAGAGTGTTCTACTTGTTTCCTGTACTCTGTCACTTGTGCTAGTCCTGAGGTACAGAAAGCAAGAAGTTCTACCTCACTGTTTCCTGTCACTTGCTGCTAGTCCTGTCAAGAAGTTCTTGTTTCTGTACTATGTCACTTGCTGCTAGTCCTGAGGTACAGAAAGCAAGAAGTTCTACCTCACTGTTTCCTGTACTATGTCACTTGCTGCTAGTCCTGAGGTACAGAAAGCAAGAAGTTCTACCTCACTGTTTCCTGTACTATGTCACTTGCTGCTAGTCCTGAGGTACAGAGAGTAAGAAGTTCTACCTCACTGTTTCCTGTACTATGTCACTTGTTGCTAGTCCTGAGGTACAGAAAGCAAGAAGTTCTACCTCCCTGTTTCCTGTACTATGTCACTTGTTGCTAGTCCTGAGGTACAGAGAGTAAGAAGTTCTACCTCACTGTTTCCTGTACTATGTCACTTGCTGCTAGTCCTGAGGTACAGAAAGCAAGAAGTTCTACCTCACTGTTTCCTGTACTATGTCACTTGTTGCTAGTCCTGAGGTACAGAGAGTAAGAAGTTCTACCTCACTGTTTCCTGTACTATGTCACTTGTTGCTAGTCCTGAGGTACAGAGAGTAAGAAGTTCTACCTCACTGTTTCCTGTACTATGTCACTTGTTGCTAGTCCTGAGGTACAGAGAGTAAGAAGTTCTACCTCACTGTTTCCTGTACTATGTCACTTGTTGCTAGTCCTGAGGTACAGAAAGCAAGAAGTTCTACCTCCCTGTTTCCTGTGCTGACCACGTCATCTGCTACTAATCCCAAAGTTCAGAAAACAAGAAATCCTACCTTCCTTTCTCTTGTACTGACAACATCACCTGTACCTAGCGCCGAGGTCTACAAAGCATGGAATTTACCTCCGTCTTCTGTACTGACCATGTGAACTGCTACAAGTACCGAAATGTAGAAAGTATTGTAATTCTACCTCCCCCCCCCTGTCTTCAGTACTGATAAAAATCATCTCTAGTGCTGAGGTCCAGGAAGCACGCGAGTTCTAGCTACCTTTTTCCTTTCTACTGACTGCCCCTATGGGTATCAACGTCTGTAACATCGAATCCTGCACCTACGAAATGATAATATGCCTACCGAACCGATTCGTAGACTGGCTCGTCACTAACCACTGCGTTTCCGGGTACATTAACCGCGGTTGAGTCCAGGGTCTCGACGGAAAAGATGGACTGTCTGCTGGGTTGAATTTCGTGCGGTTTAAATTTAATGACGAGTAAATTGATTTAATTTAGCGCTCCTGCACTGCACTGCAATCTGACGTAACTGTTCTTTACCATAACTCGCAGAGCTACAATCAACGAGCACACTAAATCAAAGAGCCGTCCGCACGGATGCATGATGGAGATTCCAGCAGCCGCGTTTGAATGCTGTGCAGTTATAATATATGATTCAACTTCCTTCTCGCATTAATTCCAGCGACGTCTGTACACACAGAGTTATTCAGGACACTTCTGAAATGGTTAGAACTTTGTTAAAAGTTAGCTTCACATAAATATGACAACGCCATTCCGCTCACAAATGAATGTGGTTTACTGTAATCTGATTCTTGTGTCATCTGTTTAATTTGGGTTGCTTTAGTAACCTTTATTTTGAAACGTACTTGTTGTAATCTGTTTAATTTGGGTTCTATATATGAATTCTAAATTATAGACATCAGCTCAAAGAATTTGAGTGACCACAAGGGTCCTGAATACAATAAACATGTGCAATATAATGTGATGTGATACATTAAAGAAAAAAGAAAGTTAATTGTTTAAGGCAAATGTAAGTGGATTAATTGAAATACAGATGATGATGTAATATTGAAGAGAATCCTTGATATTTTTAAGGATAGACATTACATAATCAAAAGGAATGTGAAGTTCCTTAAGATAATTCCATGTAAATTTGGAAATAGAACCTCTACTGCCAAACAGCAAACCAATAACAGACAATTGTTTAAGAGGGACGTTGTACTTTTGAGAAAGATACGGCAGACAAGGTTCGTATATGGACTTCTTCTCACTATCAACTTCGGTGGCCTGATTTAGGTTTCTTTCGAAACGGATAGTAGGGTCAAGAACAAGAGCCCGTTTTAAGTGTTCGATAATAGCAATAATGTCTGCCCGTCTGAAAGAACCATCTGATGATACACAATGTATTTCCTCATGAATCTCCCAATTTAAAGTTTTTAACGATATCGCCAAAGTATGTCGTACACGATGATGTCTAGCATTGATCAGCAGCTCGCCTTTAGGGCATTGTCCAAGCACCTTTATTTTGAAATGTACTTGTTGTCATCTGTTTAATTTGGGTTGCTTTAGGAACCTTTATTTTGAAACGTACTTGTTGTCATCTGTTTAATTTGGGTTGCTTTAGTAACCTTTATTTTGAAACGTACTTGTTGTCATCTGTTTAATTTGGGCTTCTTTAGTAACCTTTATTTTGAAACGTACTTGTTCTTATCTGTTTAATTTGGGTTGCTTTAGTAACCTTTATTTTGAAACGTACTTGTTGTCATCTGTTTAATTTGGGCTTCTTTAGTAACCTTTATTTTGAAACGTACTTGTTCTTATCTGTTTAATTTGGGTTGCTTTAGGAACCTTTATTTTGAAACGTACTTGTTGTCATCTGTTTAATTTGGGTTTCTTTAGTAACCTTTATTTTGAAACGTACTTGTTGTCATCTGTTTAATTTGGGCTTCTTTAGTAACCTTTATTTTGAAACGTACTTGTTCTTATCTGTTTAATTTGGGTTGCTTTAGGAACCTTTATTTTGAAACGTACTTGTTGTCATCTGTTTAATTTGGGTTTCTTTAGTAACCTTTATTTTGAAACGTACTTGTTCTTATCTGTTTAATTTGGGTTTCTTTAGTAACCTTTATTTTGAAACGTACTTGTTCTTATCTGTTTAATTTGGGTTGCTTTAGTAACCTTTATTTTGAAACGTACTTGTTGTCATCTGTTTAATTTGGGTTGCTTTAGTAACCTTTATTTTGAAACGTACTTGTTGTAATCTGCTTAATTTGGGTTGCTTTAGTAACCTTTATTTTGAAACGTACTTGTTGTAATCTGCTTAATTTGGGTTGCTTTAGTAAACTTTATTTTGAAACGTACTTGTTGTAATCTGCTTAATTTGGGTTGCTTTAGTAACCTTTATTTTGAAACGTACTTGTTGTAATCTGCTTAATTTGGGTTGCTTTAGTAACCTTTATTTTGAAACGTACTTGTTGTAATCTGCTTAATTTGGGTTGCTTTAATAACCTTTATTTTGAAACGTACTTGTTGTAATCTGCTTAATTTGGGTTGCTATAGTAACCTTTATTTTGAAATGTACTTGTTGTAATCTGCTTAATTTGGGTTGCTTTAGTAACCTTTATTTTGAAACGTACTTGTTGTAATCTGGTTAATTTGGGTTGCTTTAGTAAACTTTATTTTGAAACGTACTTGTTGTAATCTGCTTAATTTGGGTTGCTTTAGTAACCTTTATTTTGAAACGTACTTGTTGTAATCTGCTTAATTTGGGTTGCTTTAGTAACCTTTATTTTGAAACGTACTTGTTGTAATCTGCTTAATTTGGGTTGCTATAGTAACCTTTATTTTGAAACGTACTTGTTGTAATCTGCTTAATTTGGGTTGCTATAGTAACCTTTATTTTGAAACGTACTTGTTGTAATCTGCTTAATTTGGGTTGCTTTAGTAACATTTATTTTGAAACGTACTTGTTGTCATCTGTTTAATTTGGGTTTCTTTAGTAACCTTTATTTTGAAACGTACATGTTCTTATCTAATTTGGGTTGCTTTAGTAACCTTTATTTTGAAACGTACTTGTTGTCATTTTAATTTGGGTTGTCATCTAATTTGGGTTGCTTTAGTAACCTTTATTTTGAAACGTACTTGTTGTCATCTATTTAATTTGGGTTGCTTTAGTAACCTTTATTTTGTAATCTGTTTAATTTGGGTTGCTTTATTTTATTTTGAAACGTACTTGTTGTCATCTGTTTAATTTGGGTTGCTTTAGTAACCTTTATTTTGAAACGTACTTGTTGTCATCTGTTTAATTTGGGTTGCTTTAGTAACCTTTATTTTGAAACGTACTTGTTGTCATCTGTTTAATTTGGGTTGCTTTAGTAACCTTTATTTTGAAACGTACTTGTTGTAATCTGTTAATTTGGGTTGCTTTAATAACCTTTATTTTGAAACGTACTTGTTGTAATCTGCTTAATTTGGGTTGCTATAGTAACCTTTATTTTGAAATGTACTTGTTGTAATCTGCTTAATTTATTGCTTTAGTAACCTTTATTTTGAAACGTACTTGTTGTAATCTGCTTAATTTGGGTTGCTTTAGTAACCGTACTTGTTGTAATCTGCTTAATTTGGGTTGCTTTAGTAACCTTTATTTTGAAACGTACTTGTTGTAATCTGTTTAATTTGGGTTGCTTTAGTAACCTTTATTTTGAAACGTACTTGTTGTAATCTGCTTAATTTGGGTTGCTATAGTAACCTTTATTTTGAAACGTACTTGTTGTAATCTGCTTAATTTGGGTTGCTTTAGTAACCTTTATTTTGAAACGTACTTGTTGTCATCTGTTTAATTTGGGTTTCTTTAGTAACCTTTATTTTGAAACGTACATGTTCTTATCTAATTTGGGTTGCTTTAGTAACCTTTATTTTGAAACGTACTTGTTGTCATCTGTTTAATTTGGGTTGCTTTAGTAACCTTTATTTTGAAACGTACTTGTTGTCATCTGTTTAATTTGGGTTGCTTTAGTAACCTTTATTTACTTGTTGTCATCTGTTTAATTTGGGTTGCTTTATTTTATTTTGAAACGTACTTGTTGTCATCTGTTTAATTTGGGTTGCTTTAGTAACCTTTATTTTGAAACGTACTTGTTGTCATCTGTTTTTAATTTGGGTTGCTTTAGTAACCTTTATTTTGAAACGTACTTGTTGTCATCTGTTTAATTTGGGTTGCTTTAGTAACCTTTATTTTGAAATGTACTTGTTGTCATCTGTTTAATTTGGGCTTCTTTAGTAACCTTTATTTTGAAACGTACTTGTTTTTTGTCTGTTTAATTTGGGTTGTAACCTTTATTTTGTAACTGTTTAATTTGGGTTGCTTTTTTTTGAAACGTACTTGTTGTCATCTGTTTAATTTGGGTTGCTTTAGTAACCTTTATTTTGAAACGTACTTGTTGTCATCTGTTTAATTTGGGTTGCTTTAGTAACCTTTATTTTGAAACGTACTTGTTGTCATCTGTTTAATTTGGGTTGCTTTAGTAACCTCTATTTTGAAATGTACTTGTTGTCATCTGTTTAATTTGGGTTGCTATAGTAACCTTTATTTTGAAACGTACTTGTTGTCATCTGTTTAATTTGGGTTGCTTTAGTAACCTCTATTTTGAAATGTACTTGTTGTCATCTGTTTAATTTGGGTTGCTATAGTAACCTTTATATGGAAATATAAAAATTGGAGATTTATCCTTCGAAGAGGTGGAAAAATTCAAATATCTTGGAGCAACAGTAACAAATATAAATGACACTCGGGAGGAAATTAAACGCAGAATAAATATGGGAAATGCGTGTTATTATTCGGTTGAGAAGCTCTTATCATCCAGTCTGCTGTCCAAAAATCTGAAAGTTAGAATTTATAAAACAGTTATATTACCGGTTCTTCTGTATGGTTGTGAAACTTGGACTCTTACTCCGAGAGAGGAACATAGGTTCAGGGTGTTTGAGAATAAGGTGCTAAGGAAAATATTTGGGGCTAAGCGGGATGAAGTTACAGGAGAATGGAGAAAGTTACACAACACAGAACTGCACGCATTGTATTCTTCACCTGACATAATTAGGAACATTAAATCCAGACGTTTGAGATGGGCAGGGCATGTAGCACGTATGGGCGAATCCAGAAATGCATATAGAGTGTTAGTTGGGAGACCGGAGGAAAAAGACCTTTAGGGAGGCCGAGACGTAGATGGGAGGATAATATTAAAATGGATTTGAGGGAGGTGGGGTATGATGATAGAGACTGGATTAATCTTGCACAGGATAGGGACCGCTGGCGGGCTTATGTGAGGGCGGCAATGAACCTTCGGGTTTCTTAAAAGCCATTTGTAAGTAAGTATAGTAACCTTTATTTTGAAACGTAACAAATTACAGTCATACAAAATGTTATTCTTATTTTACTATTTTTATTTGGTTATTTAACGACAATGTATCAACTACTCTGTTATTTAGCGTCGATAAGATTGTTGACAGTGATATGGTATTTGACGAGATTAGGCAGAAGATTCGTTATACTACTTTTGACCAATAAAACGGTACAGAACGACGTGTTTCAATCAATCATGGCTGCTTAACCTACAATTTTTATCACGTCCCTATCATTTGCTTTTATCACATCCCCAGTATTTTTCTTTTTATCATCTCTCTAGCATTTGTTTATTTGTTTGTCAACATTGTACTTTAATAATTGTATCTTTTAAAATTATTCATGTTTATTTATCACCCTTAATTAAAACTTTTCTATCATTTATCTTGTTTATATTATTTAGGTTATGTTTCAGCTTCTGCTGTATGAGATTATGGATAGTCACGTATCTGAGATCGTTAAATAAATAAATAAATAAATATATATATATATATATATATATATATATATATATATATATATATATATATATGTGAATCGGTTATTGTTGAAAGGATCTAAGTCCACTTTTTAAAGTTTTGAGATAATCGAAAAAAACTGTTTTGTGGATAATCTATCGAAGATTAAACCAACATATATTGTACACATAAAAATATAGCCTATACAGGCTACAGTCACACAACCTAGATTGTCTAGATTTTGGTCTTCATGACGTATCAACAATGTTATTTCATGTCGTGTTATTTTTCCATGGCCTCATGGAAGTCGATGTTGAATACAACAGACAATAATAAAGAACAATTGACTGTATAAAATTGTATTTTAATATCATACATCAATGTTTGATCGTATTTATTTTTATTTTTATATTTTCAATCAATTTAACATCCATTTGTCCGATTTTAATGTAGCCTATGTTCTTCTCCTGGTTATGAAGGTTAAATGTGGAAACTTTGGCAAATATCGGTCAAAGCGTGTAGATTTGTATAGAGTACATACATATATACGTATATACATACATAGCCACATTGACTTTTATATATAAGATAATAACAGTAGGGCAACTTAAAAAGCCACCTGTGAATTAATTTGACCATTAAATACGGACTCTTAGTACATGATCTAACCAGAGGTAATGACTTCAACATTCCAGTATGATCGTCTTTAGAGTTACCTACTTTTTTTTTACTGTGACTTTTTTATTATGAAACTAATTACAACCTCCGATAATAAAGAAAACTTTCTCGACGATCCTCTTTGTTCACCAAGAAACTCTTACAGTATTCCAGGAATCAAACGGCATTTTTTTAACAAGAATTCAACAGACGAGAAGATACGGCTGGACTCCTTTCTAGTAAAAGTCTCAATTTCTTACTTCCTCTAAAACGATGGAATTGACATACTAAAAACAGCCTTGCCTTTCCACTGCCTTTCCTCCCACAAAAATACCCTTGTAAGCATAATACGGAACTTTCTTGTTATGTATTATTTTGTAAAATTTATTTCACGATTATCAACATATGATAAATTCAGTTGAAGAGAGAGAGAGAATATGGAGATGAAGTTTCTTCTAATGGTAGCATGTTTAGTTAAAATCGTTCAGTAATTAAAAAATTAAATTATGCAGTTTCGAATCGCTGGATATTTCTGTATATAAAGCTTTAAAAAACTGTCAGAAATGTCACACCGTTGAACGTTTTGCAAGTCTTATGATCAGTTTCTCCAAGTATTGTTAGTTTAATGACTGTTAAACTCTAAACAGTTTCTTAAATACAACGTCGTTGTTCCTGCAATAACTCCTATGTAACACATTTACCGATTTTCAGATTTTGCTCTATTAAATAACTTAAATAGTGATACAGCAAATAATAAAATCTCCTATATGTAATTATACTTATTTTTTCGAAAATGTAATAATTCACTATCTCCTATGTACCAGTACCATAGAATGAATAAATGTGTTTTTTCTCCCTACTGAAAAATTTTATATTTTGCACATAGGAGTTATTGCAGGAACAACGACGATATAATGTTAACATTAGTTAGGCCACCGGCATAGCTCAGTCGGCTAAGGCGCTTGCCTACCGATCCGGAATTGCGCTCGGGCGTGAGTTAGATTCCCGCTTGGGCCGATTACCTCGTTGGGTTTTTACCGAGGTTTCCCTAACCGTAAGGCAAATGTCGGGTAATTTATGGCGAATCCTCGGCCTCTTCTCACCATCTCGCTATCACCAATCCCACTGACGCTAAATAACCTAGTAGTTGATGTAGCGTCGTTAAACAACCACGTAAAAAGGCCATTAGTTTGGCTTAAGAAATTATTAAATATGTTATTAATTTATTATTTTATTTTATTTTATTGCTACATTAGATTAATATAGATGTGTAACATATCGATGGGTGAGAACCAGGCTGTTCTAAGTCCAATTTTTGATAAGAAAGAGATCTGTGTTTCATTGTGTTCCAGTTCTTGTCTGCATATATGAATCGAACAAAATTGTAAATATTCCTCTCCATAAGGTTGCTATGGAGCTATTCCAAATTGTTTCATGAAGCTTTGAATGTCAGGAGCTTAAAACAGCTCTCCTCAAAAAAAAATATTAAAATGGACTTGGAACAGTCTGGTTCTGGGCCATCGACATATTAAAGTATACCTTTTAACTTTAAATGTACAAATTTAGGCAGTTAACCCACCTGACAAATAGTTAAATATGGCAGATGACACCACGGTTGTTCAAACTGAAGTTGTGAAAGTATTATTTTGTGTCTCTCTTTAGGAAATGTTTAGTAGGCTATGTGTCTCATATTTTTTTGTGCGAGATCGTGCGTATTTGCTTGTTTTCCGCACAGAACCAATACGCGGTAAGTGTGAAATACCACATTCAGTATTCCCAACGTAACACACACAACAATTTCCCTCTTCTTACCGCTTAAGCGCGACATTCATTTTACTGCTTTAGGCTTTTAACATATTATTTTTAGAGACGTTTAACATAGTAATAATTATAAATTGGAAACTTACCACTGCAATTTCGCCTAAATTGCACTGTTAATTAATGTTCTTAAATATTTGCAAAAATTAAGTAAAGTCTACTACTCCACGAAACTTATTGCATTCCTGATACAAGTAACATTAAGGAAGCCGTGAAAAAATCAACAAGATTCCAGATGCCGATGTTATTACTGCAATATGTTATATAAATAATATTATTAAAATATTAAAATGAAAAATAAATCATTACATAACCTTACCGTTTGTTTTAAGTTCGCATTTATAGACTGGGGACAAAAAAGACAGACGTATATCACGGCCTGCTGGAGTATAGTAAACACAGAAAACATTTTATAGAAACAATGTTGAAGAAAGATATTTTGGTTTTCCGAAGTTGCCGTCATTAAACAGAAACCAACATGGAGATTTCATTGCAACTAATTAGAAATTCCTCTTTCTGGTATGTAATAAACGATCTTCGCACAAAATAATGTACGATACACGAGCGGTATTTTTGTTTTCATGTTCTCGGAAATTAAAAAAGCTCAACTACGTTTCGCTTTTTCAATCTTTTCCTCGACCATGAAAACGTCAACATACCGTTCTTGTAACGTATATTACTATTACATATACTTTATAATTATTATTTAATAGTAGTCACAACTTTAATTTGTAAATTTGGTTCATGGACCTTGACCTATTATAACAGGTTGTGATTTTATAAATGTTTCATGATTTACTCTACAATACAGTACTTAAAGAATAATTTCAGCCAATTAAACATTGTCTTACATGTGCAAAGTCATTACTAACTGCTGATTAGTAGCTAAAATAGTGCTAACAAGTGTTATAGTGAAGTTTTGGTTATTTTAACAAAACTATTATGTTTAAGAAATGGAAAACACATTAACAAAATGTTAAAAATAAAGAGGCTGTTAATGTATTATTCCTTAAGGCAAATTAAACATGACTTGGAGAAACTGGGTATTAAAATCTTAATCATAGTTGTGGTTTTGATTTTCCCCAGTGGTGACGAAGACCTCTGTCTCCAAAAGTGAGTTCTGCCAAACGATCGAGATCCCTAGTTGTACGAAGTAATGCATCTGACCCACTTCAAGGATAGGCCTATTTTGGTACCATGCTCTTGCTTGTTAAAATCTTGATTCTTTTCTTGATCCGATTGTTCTGTTTGTAAATACCGCATTATTTCTGATTTAAATTTTAAGTGAAGTTTCTTTGCCTCAAGGAAAGTCATTCTTGTTTCCGTCTGCAAGGTATTTGTTCGCTTATTTGCCATGAAATTGATTTTCTTTTTCATTTCCGACTATGCCAATGTGAGAGTGAACCCACTGAAATGTGACTTTCCTGCCCTCTTTCTACCAACTATAACACACTTCGACGTAGCTGGCGAACTGGGAGACTACCAGAAGCGCAGGGTTACAAATTGTACAGCAGATTTGCAGTCGCAAGAAAATCGTTTAAGGCAGGTTAAAGGACTAGAGTTGTTAGAGGCCTGCGTGATAAGAAAATAAACACCGATATTAATATTATCCTCAATGAAATCAATTTACATATTAGAAAAGTGAACATAACAGTGTGATAGATAGTTTTAATGATGATTATGTTATCGGTTAGGAAAGATGACAGTGATATTGATATAGGTGACGGATGATGGTAGTGGACGGTTATGATACTGATGACGGACGGTGATATTAGTGACGAATGATGAAAATGGACAATGTTGCTATTAGTGACGAACAGTGATAATATTAGTGACGGATGATTATATTAGTAACGTATAATGATACTCATGATGGTAATGGACGGTTATGATATTGATGACAGACGGTGACATTAGTGACGAATGATGAAAATGGACAATGTTGCTATTAGTGACGAACACAGACAATATTAGTAACGGATGATTATATTAGTAACGTATGATATTAATTATGGTAATGGACGGTTATGATACTGATAACGGACGGCGATATTAGTGACGAATGATGAAAATGGACAATGTTGCTATTAGTGACGAACAGTGACAATATTAGTGACAGATGATTATATTAGTACCGTATAATGATATTGATGATGGTAATGGACGGTTATGATACTGACGACGGACGGTGATAATAGTGACGAATGATGAAAATGGACAATGGCTATTAGTAACGAACAGTGATAATATTAGTGACGGGTGATTATATTAGTAACGTATAATGATATTGATGATGGTAATGGACGGTTATGATACTGATGACGGACGGTGATATTAGTGACGAATAATGAAACTGGACAATGTTGCTATTAGTAACGAACAGTGACAATATTAGTGACATGATTATATTAGTACCGGATAATGATATTGATGATGGTAATGGACGGTTATGACACTGATGACGGACGGTGACATTAGTGACGAATGATGAAAATGGACAATGGCTATTAGTGACGAACAGTGATGATATTAGTGACAGATGATCATATTAGTAACGTATAATGATATTGATGATGGCAATGGACGGTTATGATACTGGCGGCGGACGGTGATATTAGTGACGAATGATGAAAATGGACAATGGCTATTAGTGACGAACAGTGATAATATTAGTGACGGATGATTATATTAGTAACGTATAATGATATTGATGATGGTAATGGACGGTTATGATACTGATGACGGACGGTGATATTAGTGACGAATGATGAAAATGGACAATGTTGCTATTAGTGACGAACACAGACAATATTAGTGAAGGATGATTATATTAGTAACGTATGATATTGATGATGGTAATGGACGGTTATGATACTGATGATGGACGACGATATTAGTGACGAATGATGAAAATGGACAATGTTGTTATTAGTGACGAACAGTGACAATATTAGTGACGGATGATTATATTAGTAACGTATAATGATATTGATGATGGTAATGGACGGTTATGATACTGATGACGGACGGTGATATTAGTGACGAATGATGAAAATGGACAATGTTGTTATTAGTGACGAACAGTGACAATATTAGTGACGGATGATTATATTAGTAACGGATAATGATATTGATGATGGTAATGGACGGTTATGATACTAATAACGGACGGTGATATTAGTGACGAATGATGAAAATGGACAATGTCGCTATTAGTGGCGAACAGTGACAATATTAGTGACGGATGATTATATTAGTAACGGATAATGATATTGATGATGGATGATGATAATGGACAACGGACGGTGATGGTATTCTTCATGGACGGTGGTATTGATGGCGAACGGCGCCTAATATTAGTGATGGAATGTGATGGTATTACTGACTGACGACATTAGTGACAAATGGTGATAATAGACGATAGTATTAGTGACGGATGGTGATGATATTGGTCACGAACGGTGATGAATGTTGGTCATGGATGATAATGTACGACGTCGTTGATATTAATAAGGGATTGTGATATTGGTGACGGACGGTGATGGTATTGGTGACGAATGGTGGTAGAATTAGTGACCGATGGTATTGGTTACGGACGGTGATAATGGTGACGAATGGTAGTGATGCTGGTGACGACTTTGATATTAGAGATGCTATTGGTGATGTATTAGTGACGAAAATGGTGATTATATTAATTACGAATGATAGTAATGGACGACGATGTTGATATTGGTAACGGAAAGTAATTTATGATGGACGGTGATGATCATACTGGTGGTAGGTGATGACGGACGGCAATATTGATAACGGAGATATTGGTAATGGAGGATGGTGATATTAGTAAAGGATGATGTTGGTAGAGGATAGTGATGATATTAATAATGGACGATCGTCATAATATTGGTAACGAAAAGTAGCGACATTGATGATGGACGGTAATGATGATCAGGGATGACAATATCGATACTGGTAATAATATTAGTGATTGACGATGGTGATGATATTGATGATGACAGTGTTGATGGTAGGCCTATTGGTGATAGATGGTCTTGGTAGTATTGGAGATGGATGGCAATGTTGATATTGGTAATATATTAGTGATGGACGGTCATTGATGACTCTGTTGAGATATGATGATACTGATAACGAATGATTATAACAATGAAAGTCCACACCTGTGGAGTAACGGCTAGCGCGTCTGGCCGCGAAACCAGGTGGCCCGGGTTCGATTCCCGGTTGGGGCAAGTTACCTGGTTGAGGTTTTTTCCGGGGTTTTCCTCAACCCAATATGACCAAATGCTGGATAATTTTCGGTGCTGGATCCCGGACTCATTTCATCGGCATTATCACCTTCATCTCATTCACACGCTAAATAACCTAAGCTGTTGATAAAGCGTCGTAAAATAACCTAATAAAATAAATAACAATGAAAGAGGATGTTGATATTAGTGGTGGATGATAATTATGAGAGACTCGTCATGGCTAATGTAGGTAGCGTTGGTGTTGGAGATAATGATACTGGTCATCATATTGCTGTTGGTGGACGGTGATGAGACCCATGAATTGGCTGAAATGCAGAATTTTATTGTTCTTTAAAAGAGAGCCTGCAAGCGGAAAGCAGTGATGTGCAGCGGGTTTGAATCCTCTAGCAGTGAGGTGAGACTGCCTGCATAGAAAACTCAGCTTTCAGTTTGTCTTTAACGGGTCTGTGCCCACATCTAACGGCTGATTCGCTGTCACGTGACCATGGTGGCGCAATCGTCCTGAACACCATCATTTGGCGGATCGGATGGCCTTGCGTAAGAATCCGTTGCTAAGCACATCTTCCATGCCAACGACGTCTCTAGCAAACAGTAAAAATCGGTGGGAATCTGTTACCTTAATGTTACCAAGTTCCTACACAGGCGACTGGACTGATTTCGTTTTATAAAATTGGCAGACTACCGTATTCAGTGTATAACAGTAGGGCTGTTTTCGATAGGATATCTATCTGTGGTTGTGAAAGATGGGTTCGTGCGACAATGGCGCAGTGATTGGTTTGCTCTTTAAAGTTCAAGGGATCCTCCCTGCTGCACGACGCGCGGCGTGTTGCGGCCTACAACCCGGACTACACGCGAGGACATGAAGGTTTCTTACGTTAACGCTACTCATTTTCTGCCATCACTCTATTTCCTGTCTCCTTTCGTTTTCACTCACATAGCTAAACTGTTTTTTTTATTCTCGTTTCTTCTGTTTCCTTGTTTGAATATACGCCCTCTTTTTTCTGTATATACTCTTTCCTCCGTCCATTTTGTTATTTTTTTCTTACACTTCATATTTCCTTCCGTTTTTCTACATTTTCTTCATATAGTTTTTTATTTATTTCTATATTTTCAAATCAAACATTTTCTTTCTTTTATTTCATCTCTCTTTTACCCTTGTTTTCGTATCTCCACTTCTCTATTTCTGATTGCAAATTTCTTGTCATTTTTCTTTTTCTGTCTCTTTCTACCATTTGTCCCCTTTCATTTTCTATCTTCACTTTCTTCTTTATTACCGAGTCGTTTTTCCAGTTATGATCGCCGTTCTTACCATCATCACAATAGTAATCATTGACGTCAAAGTCATCGTCGTCGTCGCAGTCATCGTCGTTGTCGTAGTCATCTTCGTTGTCGCAGTCAACATCGACATCGCAGTCATCGCAGTCATCGTCGTTGTCGTAGTCATCATTGACGTCGGAGTCATCATCGACGTCGCAGTCATCTTCGTCATCGCAGTCATCGTCGTTGTCGTAGTCATCATTGGCGTCGGAGTCATCATCGACGTCGCAGTCGTCATCTTCGTCGTCGCAGTCAACATCGACGTCGCAGTCATCTTCGTCATCGCAGTCATTGTCGTCGTAGTCATCTTCGTCGTCGCAGTCAACATCGACGTCGCAGTCATCTCCGTCATCGCAGTCATCGTCGTTGTCGTAGTCATCTTCGTCGTCGCAGTCAACATCGACGTCGCAGTCATCTCCGTCATCGCAGTCATCGTCGTTGTCGTAGTCATCTTCGTCGTCGCAGTCAACATCGACGTCGGAGTCATCTTCGTCATCGCAGTCATCGTCGTTGTAGTCATCTTCGTCGTCGCAGTCAACATCGACGTCGCAGTCATCGTCGTTGTCGTAGTCATCTTCGTCGTCGCAGTCAACATCGACGTCAGAGTCATCTTCGTCGTCGCAGTCATCGTCGTTGTCGTAGTCATCTTCGTCGTCGTAGTCATCTTCGTCGTCGTAGTCATCGTCGTTGTCGTAGTCATCTTCGTCGTCGTTGTCGTAGTCATCTTCGTCGTCGCAGTCAACATCGACGTCGCAGTCATCTTCGTCGTCGCAGTCATCGTCGTTGTCGTAGTCATCTTCGTCGTCGCAGTCAACATCGACGTCGCAGTCATCTTCGTCATCGCAGTCATCGTCGTTGTCGTAGTCATCTTCGTCGTCGCAGTCATCGTCGTTGTCGTAGTCATCTTCGTCGTCGCAGTCTTCGTCGTTGTCGTAGTCATCTTCGTCGTCGTAGTCAACATCGTCGTCGCAGTCATCTTCGTCATCGCCGTTGTCGTAGTCATCGTTGTTGTCGTAGTCATCTTCGTCGCAGTCATCTTCGTCATCGCCGTTGTCGTAGTCATCTTCGTCGTCGCCGCAGTCATCATCATCACCGTAATCATAATCATTATCATTATCGCCGTCATCGTTATCGTCACCGTTATGGTTGTCGTCGCCATGGGTATCATAATCATTATCATCATTGTGCACATTCATTTGATGAACGTAGATCTCTTGGTTTGTTCTCTCTATTTTCTTATCTTCGTTTCGTTCTATTTTTCTCTTATTTTATTTCTCTTTCTTCATTTTTATTCCCACTCGTTTGTTTTTCTGTTTTCATCATTACTTGTCTTTCTTTCTTCTCTTACTCAGTTAGGCCTATTTACTTCTTTCTTCTTTTGTTTGTCTCATGTTTCTTCCTCCTACAAGTATTACTATTTTATTTTACTTGTCCTCTTTCTTCGTATTTATTTTCTTTTTCCTGCCCTGTGATTCCTCCTTTCCTTCACGTTTCCAGTTCTCCTCCTTTCCAGCTGCTTGCACTGACAGTACCGCAATGCAGTAGTCAGTCTTTGTGCCCTCACGACTACAACCGCCGGCAGATCCAACGCAAGCGATGAGCGATGTCAAACAAAGGCGAGACGGAGCGTGTGGGGGCGACCAGGAATTCCGAGGGGCCCACAACACCGACACATACGAAATGTGCATGCTGGAGATCCTAAACCTGACCTTGATGTGAGAGTGAGCGTAGCTGCTTGCATAACGCACGTGAGGGCTGATTAAATCGCTGCTGTCGTGACGGGGAAAGGCGTTCGTTCGTAAGACGGAATCTGTGCCAATGGAATGTGTGGCAGATGATGTGCAAGACCGTGACGTCAGTCGGTGGGAAAATGCGAAGTTTAATGCCCAATGCAAAGGTTCTGTTCCACTTAAACAGGCTGCCTTCTACTTTGCGAAGTATGACGGCGAGCTAAAATACGAAATAAGGATTTATTGCTAATTTATATACTTGTCAGGCGCCAAATTTTAATAATAATATAATAATAATAATAATAATAATAATATATTATTATTATTATTATTTACTTACTGGCTTTTAACGAACCCGTAGGTTCATTGCCGCCCTCACATAAGCCCGCCATTGGTCCCTATCCTGAGCAATATTAATCCAGTCTCTACCATCATATCCTACCTCCCTCAAATCCATTTTAATATTATCTTCCCATCTACGTCTCGGCCTCCCCAAAGGTCTTTTCCCTCCGGCCTCCCAACTAACACTCTATATGCATTTCTGGATTTGCCCATACGTGCTACATGTCCTGCCCATCTCAAACGTCTGGATTTTATGTTCCTAATTATGTCAGGTGAAGTATACAATGCATGCAGTTCTGCGTTGTGTAACTTTCTCCATTCTCCTGTAACTTCATCCCTCTTAGCCTCAAATATTTTCCTAAGAACGTTATTCTCAAACATCCTTAATCTCTGTTCCTCTCTCAAAGTGAGAGTCCAAGTTTCACTACCATACAGAACAACCGGTAATATAACTGTTTTATAAATTCTAACTTTCAGACTTTTTGACAGAAGACTAGATGACAAAAGCTTCTCAACCGAATAATAACAGGCATTTCCCATATTTGTTCTGCGTTTAATTTCCTCCCGAGTGTCATTTATATTTGTTACTGTTGCTCCAAGATATTTGAATTTTTCCACCTCTTCGAAGGATAAATCTCCAATTTTTATAGTTCCATTTCGTACAATATTCTGGTCACGAGACATAATCATATACTTAGTCTTTTCGGGATTTACTTCCAAACCTATCGCTTTACTTGCTTCAAGTAGAATTTCCGCGTTTTCCCTAATCGTATTATTATTATTATTATTATAATTATAATTATTATTATTATTATTATTATTATTATTATATTCCATCCTTATACTCCTTTTTTGAGGCTTAAAAGTAATGTAATTTTCCCTAAGATAGGTTACTAGCTCAAACATTAAATACCTTACTCTATGCCGATGATCAAGTCATAATTTCCAATGCAGAGGATAATTTACAAAGAGGATTATATGCATTAAATAAAATATTAAAAGATTTTGGGATGGAAATTTCAGCACAAAAATCAAAAGCAATGAAATTTTTAGGGCAAGACCCAGTCAGAAATAAGATAATACACAATAACCAATGCCTCGAACAAGTGCAAAATTTCAATTATCTGGGTTTGTGAAATATCTTATCAAAATGAAAAAGATGTGAACAAGAAAATTGCCAAATTTACACGAATTCTAGGAATAATAAACAATACATTAAAAGCTAAATTAGTACAAAAATCTACAAGAATAAAAATATATAATACATTAGCATTACCCTCCCTTCTATACGGAAGCGAGATTTGGACATTAAAGAAAAAGACATGAACAGAATCAAAGCAACGGAAATGAAATTTTTCAGGAGGACAGCAGGATATACTCTTTTAGACCGAAAAAGGAATGAAGAAATTTTAGAACAATTAGAAGTAGAGTCAATAGAAGCAAAAATCAGCAGATACAAATTCAATTGGCTAGATCATGTAAGAAGAATGGAAAATTCAAGAATCCCAAAAATTATGAAGCAGTATAAACCTAGAGGACATCGTCGACCAGGAAGACCTTTTAGAAAACTGCTAGAGGGGGCCGAAACAGGTCTACAGAGGCCTAATTCGTGAAGGATGATGATGATAATTATTATTATATTCCCCATAATGCAATAATTCCCTTTGCCCGAAAAAAAATTCCATTTTCCATAATGTTCTCTATGCAGCATTCTTCTATGTGAGTCCAGGAAGGTTCTTTTTCTATGAAAATCTTCATTTTACTTCTGGCCTTATCTTTTTTCTTCCCTTTACTTTTCACTCAAACTTTTCCTAGATAGCTTTTGATTTAACATTTTTAACCAGAGACGTCATTTAAGAAGCAGAGAGAAGCAAAATCCCTCCCCCTCTCGAGTTAAAAATCTTTAAAAAATTTAACTGCAGTAGTACTACTAATATTAATGTATAGTATTCCTTCATTCATAGTTTTCTGAATTTGAATTTTCATAATTTCCACTACCGACAACAGCTGTTCCTGCTGCCAACATAATAGGCAGGAGATTTTGGAGAAAGATGATAAAACAATCTTAGAAGCTCCTTTCAAAATGTACTAAGCTTATGTTTTAAGTTTTTTGTATGTATCACACCTGGTTTTGATCGAATAAAACCTCAGTGGCGAGGAAACTCCTCAACAAAAAGTACATGTTTAAATCCCATTTTATGTAATATTTTATGATTCGTCTCATCGTATAGGAAATCTCACCTGTAGCCTGCGAAATTAGCACTGTTAATAGTCCGCGAAAGTAAATTTTAAAGGTGATACTATTGATTAATTGGAAATCCGGAGGCGTAACACTTTCTGGACCAGTTCCTAAGACTGACATCAATGTGTATCTTAGAAAGTTTCAGTGAAATGCAGTAACCTTGGAGAAGTCCCTTGTTAATATAAAAGCTCTAGATACGCGTGTTTTCATTTTAACCTGGCATATATTCTTTGGTAGTGTCGTGGTATAAGGCATTATGCCTAGAACTCGCGTTATGGAATGCGTTCGAGTCCTCATGGGGAGGGAATTTTCTCATGAAATTTCGGCCAGTGTATGGGACCGGTGAAACCCATCATTATGATGAATTTGGGAAGTTACGCTATACAGGGAGATCCAGTCACGAAAATCAGCTATAACGGATGGGAGCATCATAGTGTTAACTAACCACATGATACCTGGGTCATTTGCAGAATTTGTATAACAAATGACGTTCATCAATTCTTACCCTTCCCATTATTGCATTTATAACGATAGAGTTATAAATTCTTAACAGTGAGTAGTTTCAATACTAATGTAGTAAACGTCACAAGAATTATTTCCTTCATGTGAAATATTTCACATTCTCATAGTAACAGCTAAAATGCTGTGTCCATACTAGTTAAGTTTTTAAAATGGAGCATGATTATGTCCAGATAAAGGTTTGTTTAATAATGTGATTGAGAAAAAAATCAAAGAAACATTTAATATTATCAAAACTTATTCATTTATGTCTGAGTTTATATTTCCTTAAATATGATTGCATAATTACTCTAGTCCAGTAAGTCAGTCAGGTCTGTTACACCATTCTGTTCCTATGGCTACACAGTTGAAAAAGAAATCCCACAGATGTCAGCACAAGCCAAGATGATGCACAAAGAGACATTCTGATTGTACTGCTATGTTCACCCATTTTGATTTGGCGAGATTGTGTGTCATACGCTTGCTTTATGTTTTAGTCTAAGCGTGCATTTTTACTCTGTCAGATCTGTTTGTGTTGTGTTTTCCACAAATAACAACACATAAAATCAAGATCAAGAGAGTGTGCAGTAGTTAAGTTACTATTTTGAAGATTTTTAAGCAAAAAAATTTTAGGTTAGCACATGCTTATGTTTGCTTTGCCATATCTGTTACCTGTCAGATCTGTTACTCCATGTCATGTCTGTTACATCATTCAAAACAGTGCTGTAAAGCAAGGTGAGTGTACAGTGGCTGATTACTGTGGCAGAGACATTGCACTATATTAATACATGCATCAAACTGTTGAATTCTTTGTAAGTTCATGCATATGTATATACATTTTTGCTGGTTGAGTGGAAGAGAAGGCCTTACGGCCTTAACTCTGCCAGCTAAAATAAATCATTATTATTATTATTATTATTATTATTATTATTATTATTATTATTATATGCACTAAATAGTACTTTAATTTTGACGTTCTCAATCGTCTATTTGTTATACAAATTTTGCAAATGACCCACCTACATATGATCGTTCACCTCTGCTGAGGCAGCTAGCTGATCAGCGTTGGCCCTTCGTGGGCTGTCGCGCCACGGATTAAATATATATATATTTTTTTATTTTAAAATATCCCCAACACTTTTGTTTATGGATACTTGTTCCAATATCTTACGTAATGAAGCCCTTGGTATAGTACTTACGCTGTGGCGTATTATCCAATGTCAATAAATATCACTTTTGTACTTCAGCATTATAAACAGTCTTTATGGTCATGACCTCTATTATGACGGTATAACTTGAGCCATAGAATCAACTTTATGACACGATTTGCTATGCTATAATATTTAATACGGCCAATCTGACTGGGATTTTTCATGATTTCCCTGAGTCACAAAGACAAATGCCGGACTGGAAATTTGCATATCATGAATCAACATCAATATCGCAAACATTAATCAAAATATAAAAATCAGTTATATGAACACAAATCATCTACAACGTACAACAGAAACTGGAACTCAACAATAGTAAAAACGGCCTACTGGTATACCCACAGATCCTAACATGTCTGTAGCTAGCGGGAGCAGGGCGAGGAGCGGGTGACATCTATACTCCTCGCGGTACTCAACTGAAACCTACTATTTTGGTACGAATTTCCTATCTATGTAAATAAATTAATATTAAATATAATTTAGTATAGTATAGTATAATATACAGTGGTATTAAATTAAAAAAAAAAGTATGGATTTCATAAAAATTGAAAAATTGTAAATTTAAATTTATATATTCTTATTGCGTAGTAGACATAAGACAAATTGTATTATATACTTCTTAATTTCAATTCAGGAGTCCGCCCCTGAGCACGAGTTCTACTCTTTCAGGGGCGAGCTAAAGTTTTTCTGTTTATTTATATTTTATGTTACAATTATTAGCAGAATAAATAAATAAACAAATAAATAAATACATAAATAAACATTTGATATAAATTTTTGTTAGGTTTGAAATTTCAAAGTTGTATGCAATTTTATGAAAACTTTAATGTGCGATATTTCCCGCATTGAGATATCTTAAAACCCACCTGCAGTTGTAGTTAAAAGCGCCATGAAAATACGACTTCTACTACCATCACAACCACCACAAGACAGTAAGATATGGTCCAGCTTGACCGAATAACGTGTGATATTCCAGAAGGCAGTGCAAACCTGTTCCTACTCATGGCGCATCGCTCGTTAGTGATTTGATGTGTTTAAGAGATATTAGGTTATCTAACGGCATTTGGCTGTGGTTCATTCGAATTGCTGAGTGGGAGCCGAACCTCGAATCGCACGCGGTAGTGCCTAAGAACGAAGACACGGCACCCGCCTCCACGCTCCCCACACGCCACCGGCACCAAACGGGCCTGATTCTGAGGGCGTGCGAGATAGCCCCTAGCGCGACCCGCTACTACTGGTCCAGTGCGAGAGAGAGACTATTTCCTTGTGTCAATTTTAATACTAGCACGATTTCGTATCCAAGCAACCGCTTACAGTTATCGGACTTGTACGCAAGTTGTAGTAACCAAACATCGACTGTACAGGTCATTTGTAATTAAGTGAACTTAAGAGCGATTGTCTTTTGTTAGCCTTACTATTAAGAGTCCCTTCAGACGAAGCCACTTTTAGTGGCGCTACTAAATTTTTGTAGAGAATTTTTCAGTCTTCCAGTGAACATGAACGTAGAAGGAGATATACAGGGACGTCATTGTATTTTTACTTCAATTTTTATTGTACCTGCTGGATTTAATGTTCCTGACATAATTAGGAACATTAAATCCAGACGTTTGAGATGGGCAGGGCATGTAGCACGTATGGGCGAATCCAGAAATGCATATAGAGTGTTAGTTGGGAGACCGGAGGAAAAAGACCTTTAGGGAGGCCGAGACGTAGATGGGAGGATAATATTAAAATGGATCTGAGGGAGGTGGGGTATGATGATAGAGACTGGATTAATCTTGCACAGGATAGGGACCGCTGGCGGGCTTATGTGAGGGCGGCAATGAACCTTCGGGTTCCTTAAAAGCCATTTGTAAGTAAGTAAGTAAGTTTATTGTACCTGAGTTTTTTAATGTACTTCACTCTCACCCCTTCTACTAATGATGTTCCAACTGTCCTCCACACAGAACCAAGGCCGCATATGGTGAACAGCACTGAGTTAGTGAGTATAGTACGTTCCAGAAATATGTTCGCGTTTTCCAGTGACGAAAGAGCTTTCAATATTGAATCATATTTTTGCACAGATACTGTCGTCCCTTTGCCTACGTCGCATCCCGGTTTCCCCCACCTGCTTATGTTCGCCCCTCTGTAAAGTCTAGTAGCTGGGATGTCTTAGCTCTTTTCTGAAAACATTAATTTCTGTTAGGAATTGAACGTCTACGTAATATTATACAACTGTTTAAAATAACTTAAATAAAAGGGCCTCGTTAAGTAATTAACTGTCACGTGATTTTCCCCTTTCTACGACCCTGCGACGTAACCACTTGGATGGACAGTAGATAGCATCTCGAGTAATTTTATCTTTTCGGATCGGACAGAAGTGAAGATTGAATTTACAGTACGTAAGGTACTCTTTTATAGAGTAGGTACAGAATTATTTCAACATGAGTTACTGGTACGAAGGACGAAACTGGTAATTGGAATTAGGTACAATAGAACTGAAGCTTGTATCGAAATGAACGACCACCATTTTCAAAAATGTGTTTAAATATTCATATTATGATTATTTTTCAATTTAACTTCATTCTCTATATTGTACGCTAATGTGCTGTAGACAGTACAATAGACACTGCATAATTAATAAGTCCGAATAGGTAGCTCAATTCGTGAGTAAAAACACTTATTATTAATACTGTACTGTATTTTGATTAAACAAAAACCTAATGAAAATTATCAAACACAAAATTGCGATATTTCCTAGTTTACATAAATGGATGAACTACTTTTCTTCCCTCCTATACCTAGTAAAGTGATTTGTATTTTACGCCAGTATCATCGAACTCCAGTCTTGGAAGGGGGAGCAAGCGGTGTTTCAGGTTCTAGATCTTTAATCCAAAGATATAGCCAGGTTAATATTAAAAATGTTAGTTAAAAATTAAATGATGTCCCTGTAGAAGAAGACTCAGGGTTCATCCATTAGTTTTGGAAGGACTGAATCGAGAACTATTCCATACCTTGTTTGATGATTTACATGAGGACGATAAAAAATATTAATTTAAGATTACGCAAATGACGAACGATATGGCATGAAACACATTTTTGTTTACTTTTTAAGAATCCAAAATTAAATATAATAAGTACCAAATATGAAACCAATCATAGCACATATGAGTAATTCCACCGATATACTAGAAATAGATGTCTGTAGGGTAATAGCGAAGTCAAAGGCCGTGGTGTAATTGAACCCAGGTTCGAACCTGAGATCAGCTAATTTTTCATCTCTTTGTTAATATTTTATTTAGTAGGCCTACATTATTTTAGATGCGTTATTTTATTTTAACGTGAAATAAAGGGTATTTTACTACATAAATAATATACTGTATCTGTAATTCGCACTAGTCCAGCAATTTAGTAGTCTATGGTTTTATTATTATTATTATTATTATTATTATTATTATTATTATTATTATTATTATTATTATTATTATCATCATCATCGTCATTATTGGTGGCCCAACAGTCGTCCATTAGCAGCGCCACTAAAAGTGGCCTCGTCTGAAAGGACACTAAGGCGATTTTGTATCCTAGCAACCACATACTGCTCACACATAGATATTGTTAAAGAGATGTTCAAAGATTATCACGTTGTTGTTGCTCTGCCTGACAAGTGTTAGGCCACAAGGCCTGTTACGGTCTCACATCAAATTTTCACGCCATCTCTTAGCAGGACGACCCACAGATCTTTGGCCATGTGGTACATAATCATAAATTGCCTTTGGGAGTCTACTATTACTTATTCTTTCCAAATGATGTTTCCAATTAGACTGATATTGAACAATGTAATCTAAAGCTGGTTGAGTTTTTAGTTCCTTTAGGCCCGATTGTATAAACCATTTAATCTTAGATCAGAGGTTAAATTGATCCTTGTTTCAGCTGAACGTGGAATTTTGTGTTGTATAAAGTCCAATCTGAGATTAATTTGTCTCAAACTAAAGTCAACTTTGACTGAAGAAATTTCTCGATTAAGTTAAATGATCCAAGTTCAGTTATTTCTTTTCTGTTTGAAATATACGAGTGACAGATTGTGCAAATAAAATATCCATTATTATTAATATTAATAGATATGATAGGTACATTTATATATATATTTCTTTCAATTTCTTGCCTTAATACACAAACAATCTTATATTTTATAAGGCTATATCGTGTTCAGCAGTATCAAATAACATAACCTATAATATTATATTGTGTTTATAACAACCATTAATTATTAATGGATATGATAGGTACATTCATAAATTTTCAATTAACTGTATTACTAAACTAAAATTGTCGTTTTATAAAGCTTTATTATGTTTAGCAGTATCAAACACCATAACATGATAACTCGGAGAACAGTCAACGTACTTCTTATTGTCCGCCATTATTTACATTGCACAAAAAACCAGTGTCTCCAACAGAGTCTACGGAAAGTCGCCAAAAAGTAGTTGGAAAGTCGCTAGATTTCTCATTATCAACAAAGAAAGATTAAATTTTGTCACTATGGGGTGCTAAAAAGGTCACTAAATCCCTATTTAAGCAATATAAAAGTTAAAAGAAATTGTTGTTGAAAAAGAGTTAAAGTCGCGGATTGGCAACACTGAACAAACCTGTCCGCGCATCACGTATTTCACCTGTTTATGCATGTTGCCAAATCCTTTTCACGTGAACTTAGATTGCATTTGAACCAAGGTAATTTGATCGCAGAAAAGTTTTATACCATAGAAGAAGTGTCTGAACTCGGTTCACTTTTCGATCTTCGATCAAAGTTGATCTTTAGTCAGGGAGTTTTATACAATTGGGCCTTAAAATTTCACAATTTCTTTTCAGATCCCATTTAGTATAGCCCGCTGTTCTTCGCATGAATCGCATTTCACAAGCATTTCTGCTTTTATCTGCTTTCCTCAGTGTCCATGCTTCGCTGCCATAGCTGAGCATCGGTCGTGTTGTAGAGACGTATGCTGGTGTGTTTCTGAACCACTATTTATAATGCCCATAGCTCTTGTGTATTTATTAATTTTCTGTGATATGTTCAATTCTTCAAAAATGGAAAGACTGTAACCTAAATATGGGAAACTATTACATCTTTCTAATATTTTATTATCGAGACAAATTTTACTTTGTATTGGGTATTTTCCACAGAATGCCATAGTTTTTGTTTTATCTTTTAGAATTTCCATATTGTATGTGGCTGCTACTTGCTGCAAATGATATATTGACCTTTGGAGGTCGTCTTCTGAAAGTGCTAATAATACCAAATCATCTGCAAAGAGAATTGAATCCAATTTAAGGTGTCTCTTAATTTCTATATATCCACGGCGAGTTTGCTTCCACTCTTTAATTATTCGGTTCATGCAAATAATAAAGAGAATGGGTGATTATCATTAGGCCCAATAACCTGCGTAAATTGTGTCGGATTCAAATACGTAAATTGAAATGGACGATTTTCATGTTTAAGTGGGCACCTATTCGAGAAAAAAATCAGGGTAGGCAATATTGGAGACACAGTCGCAGGTTTTATGAGTGAATATGTCGTTGTAAGGTAAACGTCAAGACAACATATCTTCTTTCCAGATTTTCTGAAATCCCGGTATATCTTTGCAGTGCTTGGACTCCTGGAAGTAGCCATTTTGAAAGCATGTCGGTTGCTATAGTAACCATTGTGCTCTGTCGTTTGCTACTCGTTGCTTATACATGCGCTTCAATTTCCGCTGCATATGCCTAGACATTGTGAATTTTCCCTTTTCACTCAAATTCAATCGCGAATCTTTCCAATTTAACTTAACTGCTGATTGTTCCTCAGTTGAGCTTATAGCCTGGTTTATTATGAATCGTTTGAATACCACTGCGAATGTTCTATCGCTTCGCATTCCCGAATTACACTGCATCGGCTTCCGCGCGACCATCAAATTCGTGGCTCAACTTCCCCCTTCTCGCATATCGCTAGATGATGCCACCCGCTCCAACTGAAGGTCACGTTGGATACATTGATCCTTTTTCTGTCGATTGCCGTTTACTTCATTGGAATATGTTATGTTTAGAAATTATAGGCGCGTCAAGACTAGCCTGAAAATGTGTCGGTCGACTTTTTGGGATTGCACCCTAGTACTGGACCGAACTTATAGACGTATCCACATCAAAATGTCCTTCGGAATATGTATGATAAGACTTCCCTGTGTTAAACTTCAACGTACCTCGTTTACATGTTTATGGGTCATCTTCAGAACTGGTCGTTCTTGGTCTTGGCGCCTCGTTGTTTCCTGTGTGGGTGCGTTCGTGTGGTATAGTATAAGAGTCAAAGAGTGTGTGTGTTTTGAAGTTGAGTTGTGTGTTGAGAATCTCGTTGGGGTGTGTTTTCGTGTGTCTGTATATTCCATATTGTTCTAGTGTGTTTAGTTTCTGGCTTTTGGTTGGATGTGTAGTATTTCCAAGTCTGTGTTGATGTCTCTGTGGGTGTGGTTAGCATTTGTGATGTGTTCTGCATATGTGGAGGTGTCTTGTAATTTTGTTATGGCTGTGATGTGTTCTTTGTAACGTGTTTGAAACGATCTGCCTGTCTGTCCTATGTAGAAGTTGTTGCAGGTGTTCTGAAGATGACCCATAAATAAGTCGAAACATGTAAACGAGGTACGTTGAAGTTTAACACAGAAAATACTTATCATACATATTCCGAAGTGATACAGTGTTAAAAGTTGTGTAATCAAGATGTATAATCAAAATGTACGTTACCATTTACAGTTTGTAATAGGCCTACTGTACACACCTGTGGAGTAACGGTCAGCGCGTCTGGCTGCGAAACCAGGTGGCCCGGGTTCGAATTCCGGTCGGGGCAAGTTACCTGGTTGAGGTTTTTTCCGGGGTTTTCCCTCAACCCAATAGGAGCAAATGCTGGGTAACTTTCGGTGCTGGACCCCGGACTCATTTCACCGGCATTATCACCTTCATATCATTCAGACGCTAAATAACTTAGATGTTGATACAGCGTCGTAAAATAACCCAATAAAATAAAAATAGGCCTACTCTATGTCTATGCGCATATATGAGTTTGCAAATTACGTGGCATTATCCCACTTGTTGATATGACGTGAATCTTGTGCTTCTATCCTGTTAGGAACATTTTCACTCTCAACTTATCTCTCTAAAATGGGACACACTCACGGACAGGAGAACGCGAATTCGATTATGCGCACTGTTCAAAACATACAGAGGTGAGCCTGCCTGGAGAGAAATAAAAAAATAGGTTGCAGCCGCCAAATTACTCTTCAAGGAACGACCACTCGTATAAATTGAGGGAAAGAAGACAGACGACGGACACTGGAAAGTTTTCTTTTCTCAATCGTACTATCAGGGACTGGAATGCTTTACCTGCAGACTTGCTAAAGGCTTTACAAACAACCAAAAAATGTATTTAAAATAGGCTTAAGGACTTCACTAATAGACGGTAATTATACACAGTATTTAAAGGGTGTAAATGATATGTTGTTATTGAAGTGTTGTATCAGTGAAGAATTATGTTGCGTCAGTGAAGTGTGTTGTGTATGTGAAACGTGTTCCTGTCAGTGAAGCTTTATAGTTTATAGTGGCAGTGCAAAGTATTTGAACAGTGAAATGTTTTTGAAGTGTTAGTGAAATCAGGATAGAATCAGTGAAATTTGTCGTAGTTCCAGTGCAGTGAGTGAGTTGACAGCGAAATGAGTGTAATGTTGAAAGATACTTGTGCAGATATGAACATATCATACTTCATACTTATGGGTTTTAGTTCGATCTTAGTTTTAAATACAAATTAGATTTATTTCAAATGTTATTTTAAGTGATCGTTTCATTTAATTTAGGATATACCCTGTTATTGTTATTGTTATTGTTATTGTTATTATTATTATTATTATTATTATTATTATTATTATTATTATTATTATTATTATAAACTAGCCATACCCGTGAGCTCCGCTGCACCCGTTAGAAATAAATATAAAGTAATTATATAATTAAAATAGGACATTTGACCCAGGGAACATTCGTGTTTGATAGAAGGATAAATCGTTTATTATGTTACTTAATTTAAACTGAATTAAAAAATTAAAATGCGATCATTTTGATCCAGAGACCACTCATTTGGTCATAAAATTAGTTTAGGAAATACAGGAAACGAATATACAGAATAGCCTATCACGTTTTCTGTGCATAAGATCTATTTTAATCTTACCTGTCCTCGATTCATTCAGAAGTTACTGTGATAACATTATAGCATTATGTCATCTAGAGAAGCTACACTTTCCAATGGTGAATTAATAATTAATTATACAAATCGGTTAATTTAGCTTCCGATATTACTTCATAGAAACGCAGAAACATTATCTGTAGGCTATCTTTCATAGCTTTCGATTGTTGCTGTCTACGGTCCCTTATAGAATAAGTCATTTGTTTTTAATTCATTACACGGCCTTAGATGGCAGTTATTTTAATTTTAAAACTCATTTATCTCATTAAATATCAGTCATATCAAAATTTTTCAAGGAATAAAACTTATCGCAAATTATTTTTAAAGAAACGTTTGTTATGTAACATTTTTCACAAAAATTAAATAATAAGCGAGATATTTCGATTTATTTAATTCAGGCCCCCTTATAACCCCCCTTTTAAATAATGTATTTTGAATGCCATATAGCCTAAACTCTAAGTTACAACGAACTTAATTTATATTCCAATTTTCATCGAACTCCGTTCAGCCATTATCGCGTGAAAAGGTAACAAACATACAGACAGACATACAAACAAAAATTTCAAAAAGCGATTTTCGGTTTCAGGGTGGTTAATTATATATATTAGGACCAATTATTTTTGGAAAATCGAAAATTACCAGAAAAATTTCGGCTACAGATTTATTAATAGTATAGATTATTGTTAGCATTAATTATTAGTATTATTATTAATTGTATTATTAATTAATAAGTTTATTATTGTCATTATTGAGTGTAATTAGTTACCACTGCCACCGGTTATATACCCATTGCAGTGTGAATAAATACATACATAAAAATATGCCAGACGCCATATTTAAACAAAAAATTCCCTGCTGCCAGTCGCTCAGCACAACAAAGCAATTTCCAAGACTGTCGATTTTTCAAATTCCATACAGAGAGAAAGCGAGGTCCGGATGTTCTTGTTTTGATGTTTCACTCGAGGAATGTCTTATGCAGTAACAATCAAAAGAGTAGAGAAAACGAGATTCCAGCACTTTGAACGCACCCCACTAGCTCATCAAACGCCTCTGTGTGCATTCAACTGTATTTTACGTTTATTGCCGCGCCATAACAAGAGAGTGATGAAGTTTTGCTTTTGTTAAAAAAAAAAGAAAGAATCGTATAGTTCATGACTCTCAGTGGAGCGCGCCCAAGCGGAACATCCAGTCTGCTTGACTAAAAATAAACTGTGCAAGAATAATGGCTTTGTATATACAATTGTTACCTAATTGGAACACACGCGGGATATAGAACAGATCTTCAGTCAGATAGATAAAATATTTGAACACCAGACAAACTGCATTAAGCGTGCTGGAAGATCTGAGACAAACAGAATCGCTCGTAAAATATACAAATGTATACAGAGACGAAAGCGAAGTAAGGGTGAACAGTAGCCAGATGGGAGAGCAGTATGGACTTCTACGAATTTTATTCCTAGCTTCTTGGAGACTCAACAATCCCCAACTCCTTGCATCGTGATATTATGATGATAATGATAATGATAATCACGTGGTAATTAATGCATATAGAAAATTAGGATTTATAATAAGAAATACAAAAGAATTAAAAAATATAAATACTATTGATACTCTATATAAAACTGTAGTTAGAAGTAAGCTAGAGTATGCTTCTGTAATATGGTCACCTCAGTTCCAGTCCCATCAGATGCAAATAGAAAGGATACAGAAAAGAACATCACGTGTCGTATTATGACAAGCAAATTTCATTGTAATCAGTTGCTTTTTGAATTTAATTATAAAACTTTAAAATCTCGACGATTAATAAATAGCCAAATTTTACTCTATAAGACTGTTAACGGTATATTGAATAACTGTGATTTTCTTAAATTCCTTCAGTTCAATGTAAAAAGAACAGAATTACGTCATAGGCAACCTTTTATTATCCCTATTCCTAGAACTGTTTTCTTCAAGAACTCTCCATTGTTTGTTATGTGTAATACTTACAACTCTCTGTCTTCAAACTGTGATTCTCAATTGGATTTCAGTTTAAAATTGAAAAATTTCATACAATATTAAAAATAATTGTATTTACTTAGATATTTAAATTATGAAGAAGTGTATTATAATGTTTTTCTCTAGTTTTTAAATAATTTTGCATCATTATATTGACATTTGGCACTATATTAACTGTAATATTATATTCTAGCATCTATTACCATAATGTATTTTCTTTCCTTCGTTTGTGTTGTTTTTTTTTTTTTTTCTCTTATTATGTATTTTGTGTATATATCTGTGTAAGCCACCTGTAATTGGAAGCCTGCTTCTGTTGGTGGTGGATTTAAAATAAAATAAAAATAATGATGTTTATTATTATTATTATTAACTAACTTATTGGCTTTTAAGGAACCCGGAGGTTCATTCCCGCCCTCACATAAGCCCGCCCCTGGTCCCTATCCTGAGCAAGATTAATCCAGTCTCTACCATCATACCCCACCTCCCTCAAATCCATTTTAATATTATCCTCCCATCTACGTCTCGGCCTCCCTAAAGGTCTTTTTCCCTCCGGCCTCCCAACTAACACTCTGCATGCATTTCTGGATTCATCCATATGTGCTACATACCCTGCCCATCTCAAACGTCTGGATTTAATGTTCCTAATTATGTCAGGTAAAGAATACAATGCGTATAGTTCTGTGTCGTGTAACTTTCTCCATTCTCCTGTAACTTCATCCCTCTTAGCCCCAAATATTTTCCTAAGCATCTTATTCTCAAACACCCTTAACCTATGTTCCTCTCTCAAAATGAAAGTCCAAGTTACACAATCATAAAGAACAACCGGTAATATAACTATTTTATAAATTCTAACTTTCAGATTTTTTGACAGCAGACCGAATAATAACAGGCATTTCTCATATTTATTCTGAGTTTAATTTCCTCCCGTGTATCATTTATATTTGTTACTGTTGCTCCAAGATATTTGAACTTCTCCACCTGTTCAAAAGATAAATTTCCAATTTTTATATTTCTATTTCGTACAATATTCTCATCACGAGACATAATCATATACTTTGTCTTTTCGGGATTTACTTCCAAACCTATCTCTTTACTTGCGTCCAGTAAAATTCCTGTATTTTCTCTAATCATTTGTGGATTTTCTCCTAACATATTCACGTCATCCGCATAGACAAGCAGCTGATGTAACCCGTTCAATTCTAAACCCTCTCTGTTATCCTGGACTTTCCTAATGGCATACTCTAGAGCAAAGTTAAAAAGTAAAGGTGATAGTGCATCTCCTTGCTTTAGCCCATAGTGAATTGGAAACGCATCTGACAGAAACTGACCTATACGAACTCTGCTGTATTGTTATTATTATTATTATTATTATTAGTCTATTATTATATACTATCCAACGTATCTTTAAACTACAATAACCATTTACACAGTGATGTAGCCTAACAGTATAAAATCCGTCCAACGAAAGAATAAAGTGATGTAAACACAAGCACGTGGTCCTGAAGGGTCTCTTCAGACGAGGCCACTTTATTGGCGCGTTAGTGGCGCTGCTTTATATATATATATATATATATATATATATATATATATATATATATATTAAGAATTTTTCAGTCTTCCAGTGAACATGGACGTAGAAGGAGATATACTGTTGGCAAATTTGCTCAGACGGAGAAAGAATAGACGTAAAAATAGAAAAAGAGTCTGGGTTCATCCATTAGTTTTGGAAAGACTGGATCGAGGACTAAGTTATTCCATACTTTGTTTGATGATTTACATCAGGATGATAGCAAATATTAATTTAAAATTACGCACATGAGGGACAATATGGCATAAAACATATTTCTGTTTAATATTTATGGAATTTAACATTAAATATAATAGAAACCACGTAATTCCACCAGTAGGCTTATACTACAATAGATGTCTGTAGTCGTAATTATTGTCATTAGCATTATCCCAAATTGTTCGTAGAGATGTATTGAGGTCCGAACTCTTCAACAAATGAGCCGTTGAGAGCAGAAGTGGTGTAAGTCAAAAATGGGTAATGATGGATAAAGTAAACATTCTGTAAAATACAGCGCAAAGTAGCAATTAATATTCAGTTTATTTAAACTATTAGTAGTCAGTGGATAGCACGAAGGACATATTAATTGCTACTTTGCGCTGTATTTTACAGAATTTTTACTTTAAACCTCATTACCCAATTTTGACTTAGCCTACACTACTTCTGCTCCGAATGGTTGAAATAACTGCAGCTTCAAATGCCGAGACTTATTTGCTTTCGACATATCTTACCGATGCTACGAAATTTGTAAGTAAGGAAGTACGGAAGGATGAGAAGAACTGCGGTAGAAAAGCACGAATAAAGATGCGTAGACGTGTGGATGAACGTGAATAACTAAGGGAGAACGTTGGAAAATGTACCAGCAATCCTAGAAGCACGAGAGTAAGCAAAGAACTGCCGCAGAATGGTAAATAAATGCTACGAAATCACGTCCACCACCAGCGAGTTGAGCGCAATTCCACAATCGTGACGTCATCGAAGCACTTAGCTTACTAAACTTGTATTATCTCTTTAGTTATCCTCATCATTATCCTCGTCGTCAATGTTGTCATTACCAGCGGCTTCATTGTTGTGTCCGTCGTGAATATCATTACCATTCTCAGCATTATCTCCGTAGGTCTTAAGCACTTCTTTCTAACCCTAATCACAGAACGTCTTTATACTCATTCTCCTACACTGTAGAAATACCTCGCCTCTGGAATTCGTTACCTAATGACGTCAGGGAATGCCGGACTTTACCACAATTCCAAAGTAAATAGGAAAATTTTGTCTTATTTAAAGCTTTTTAGGTATTGCTAGAAGTGTTGATTTGTGTTTTTTATTCTAGATTAAAATTGCAAGTTTCTTGCTTATGTTAGTTAATTAGTTAGTATATAATTAATTATAATTAGTTACGATACTTAATCACTGGTCTAAAATTTGTGTGACTGCAACCTGTGTATATTTTTGTGTGGCTTTACTTTGTTTATAGTGTGATTTTTCTTTTTATTTCTACTATTGTATTTGTATTTCTGGTGGTGTGGAAGAGAAGACCTGATGGCCTTAACTACACCAGAATAAATAAATAAATAAGTAAATAAATAAATAAATAAATAAATAAATAAATAAATAAATAAATAAATCTTCGGCCATGTCTCTCCTGGGAAATTCATGCAAGAAAACTGTCTTTCGAACCTGAAATGCTTGTCTATACCCCTTTCCCGTATCGAATCTCGGACTTCTGTAATCGTGGACTAACATGTGACTGCACGCTAACTTGATCATGACGTGAAGATATGTTATCAGTATCACAGCCAAGTCGGAAGACAAGTAGGCTGGCAGTGGGGTGAAAGCTCGACGCCAGGACTGTTACAGATCCCATCCGGTCGGAAACACGACAGTCTACTTCCTGTAGTCACGCATGCGCACTGAGTTATCTGTGTCAGCGATCCAGTGCCGCGGTTAAGAAAGCATGCAGCTTCATGGCACGGTGCAAGGCCACAAGGAAGAAAATTGCTCATTATGCAACGCGTAGGCGCAATCATTAATTATGATCATCTACGGCGCGCAGAGACGAACATCCATTTTCCACATCTGGATCCGAGGCCATGTCTTATGTAGGGTGTAAGTGGAATCTGTGCTGGGCAATGACCGTTTTGTGCCATGTTTTTTCGGCGTATTCCCATTTCTGTCAGATGCGTTTCCAATTCACTGTGGGCTAAAGCAAGGAGATGCACTATCACCTTTACTTTTTAACTTTTCTCTAGAGTATGCCATTAGGAAAGTCCAGGATAACAGAGAGGGTTTGGAATTGAACGGGTTACATCAGCTGCTTGTCTATGCGGATGACGTGAATATGTTAGGAGAAAATCCACAAACGATTAGGGAAAACACGGAAATTTTACTTGAAGCAAGTAAAGAGATAGGTTTGGAAGTAAATCCCGAAAAGACAAAGTATATGATTATGTCTCGTGACGAGAATATTGTACGAAATGGAAATATAAAAATTGGAGATTTATCTTTTGAAGAGGTGGAGAAGTTCAAATATCTTGGAGTAACAGTAACAAATATAAATGACACTCGGGAGGAAATTAAACACAGAATAACTGTGGGAAATGCCTGTTATTATTTGGTTGAGAAGCTTTTATCATCTAGTCTGCTGTCAAAAAATCTGAAAGTTAGAATTTATAAAACAGTTATATTACCGGTTGTTCTTTATGCTTGTGAAACTTGGACTCTCACTTTGAAAGAGGAACAGAGGTTAAGAGTGTTTGAGAATAAGGTGCTTAGGAAAATATTTGGAACTAAGAAGGATGAAGTTACAGGAGAATGGAGAAAGTTACACAACGCAGAACTGCACGCATTGTATTCTTCATCTAACATAATTAGGAACATTAAATCCAGACTTTGAGATAGGCAATGCATGTAGCATGTGTGGGCGAATCCAGAAATGCATATAGAATGTTAGTTGGGAGGCCGGAGGGAAAAATATCTTTGGGGAGACCGAGACGTAGATGGGAGAATAATATTAAAATGGATTTGAGGAAGGTGGGATATGATGTAGAGACTGGATTTGTCTTGCTCAGGATAGGGACCAATGGCGGGCTTATGTGAAAGCGGCAATGAACCTCCGGGTTCCTTAAAAGCCAGTAAGTAATTATCAAGAAATATTAAGTTTCTTAAGCCCAATTGTATAAAACACCCTGACTAAAGATCAATTTTGATCGAAGATCGGTAAGTGAACAGAGTTCAGACACTTCTATTGTATAAAACTTTTCTACGATCAAATTACCTTGGTTCAAATGCAATCTAAGTTCACGCGAAAAGGATTTGGCAACATCGCATAAACAGGTGAAGTATGTGATGCCCGGGCCATGTTGTACAGGTTTGTTCAGTGTTGCCAATTTAGCGACTTTAACTCTTTTTCAACGACAATTTCTTTTAACTTTTATATTGCTTAAATAGGGATTTAGCGACCTTTTTAAAACCCTATAGTGACAAAACTGAATGTTTCTTTGTTGATAATGAGAAATTTAGCGACTTTCCAACTACTCTTTGGAGACTTTCCGTACACTCTGTTGGAGACACTGGTTTGTTTTGTGCATTGTAAATAATGGCGGACAATAAGAAGAAGGTTGACAGTTCTCCAAATTGTTATCATGTTATGGTGTTTGATATTGCTAAACATAATAAAGCTTTATAAAACGACAATTTTCTTTTAGTAATACAGTTAATTGAAAATTTATGAATGTCCACCATATCCATTAATAATTAATGTTTCTTATAAACACAATATAATATTATAGGTTATGTTATTTGATACTGCTGAACACGAAATATCCTTATAAAATATAAGAAAGTTGTGCATTAAGGCAAGAAATTGAAATATATATATGTATACATATAAATGTACCTACCATATCTATTAATATTAATAATAATGGTTATTCTTTTTGCACAATCTGACACTCGTATATTTCAAACAGAAAATAAATAACTGAACTTGGATCATCTAACTTAATCGGAGACATTTCTTCAGTCAAAGTTGACTTTAGTTTAAGACAAATTAATCTCAGATTAGACTTTATACAACACAACATTCCAAGTTAAGCTAGAACGAGAATCAATTTAACCTCTGATCTAAGATTAAATGGTTTATACAATCGGCTCTTAGACTTTTTAGATTTAATCCTGTTTTCTGTAAAAGACCGAAATTTTAATGGAAACAATTATTCATGCATGAGCGCCATTCCATTAAAATCCTTCCGAATGTTTCACGTGAGAAGGATGCATGTATAAGAAAATGTTTCCGCGCATGCGCATTTCGAAGCGGGCGAGCAAGAAGAACAAGAAGCAAGGCGAGGAAATGCATCTGGTTCGCTTTGTTTGTTCCGGTCTGACGGGTTACGACGGCTCTCCACAGCTTTCTCTTCGGCGGCCGGCGTATTGTTGCACCCATGTGCCCATTCTCAATGGCTGACTCCAGCTGACACCGGATCAAATTCTAACACAGGAAATTGATGTCTTGTCATAGTTTGTAATCCAAATTACCACAGTGCTATTCTGAAAGAACCTGGTCTTATGACATGTTATGACAGATATAAATGCCCTAATTTATCATCTACGGGGTGTGAAGGAAGTGTTGTGATGCTAAGGAAAAGAAAATAGAGAACTTAATACGGAAATGTACATTTTTAACGTCGCTTACTTACTTACTGGCTTTTAAGGAACCAGTAGGTTCATTGCCGCCCTCACATAAGCCCGCCATTGGTCCCTATGCTGAGCAAGATTAATCCAGTCTCTACCATCATATCCCACCTCCCTCAAATCCATTTTAATATTATCTTCCCATCTACGTCTCGGCCTCCCTAAAGGTCTTTTCCCCTCCGGCCTCCCAACTAACACTCTATATGCTTTTCTGGATTCGCCCATACGTGCTACATGTCCTGCCCATCTCAAACGTCTGGATTTTATGTTCCTAATTATGTCAGGTGAAGTATACAATGCGTGCAGCTCTGCGTTGTGTAACTTTCTCCATTCTCCTGTAACTTCATCCCTCTTAGCCCCAAATATTTTCCTAAGAACCTTATTCTCAAACACCTTTAATCTCTGTTCCTCTCTCAAAGTGAGAGTCCAAGTTTCACAACCATACAGAACAACCGGTAATATAACTGTTTTATAAATTCTAACTTTCAGATTTTTTGACAGAAGACTAGATGACAAAAGCTTCTCAACCGAATAATAACAGGCATTTCCCATATTTGTTCTGCGTTTAATTTCCTCCCGAGTGTATTTGTTACTGTTGCGCCAAGATATTTGAATTTTTCCACCTCTTCGAAAGATATATCTCCAATTTGTATATTTCCATTTCGTACAATATTCTGGTCACGAGACATAATCATATACTTAGGCTTTTCGGGATTTACTTCCAACCCTATCGCTTTACTTGCTTCAACTAGAATTTCCGCGTTTTCCCTAATCGTTTGTGGATTTTCTCCTAACATATCACGTCATCCGCATAGACAAGAAGCTGATGTAACCCGTTCAATTCCAAACCCTCTCTGTTATCCTGAACTTTCCTAATGGCATATTCTAGAGACATTTTGAACGTCACTGATAACGAAAACAGGTTTTTGTACTAGATACTTTTACATCGTAGAAAGAACCCATTATCAAGAGAATATGAGTATTGTATGTGTCTAATGCCTACCCACTTCACTTGCGAGATTCGGGTTCCGCATATTGCGGATAGATGGCAGGACTGTGACTCATTTTCAAGTTGCGCACCACTTGTAAATATTCGTGTAAATGTAGTGTAGGAAATGGGTGATGATGAAGGGAGAAGGAGAAACCCGGTACCGGCACGTAGCCTACTCCTGTCGAATAGCATCAAGGGTACCGCCAGGCTTAACGTCCCCATCCGGCGGACGAATCACTATCAACAGTGACATATGCATTCTCTTCATATGCACTGCGGAGAGATTTGGGATTTAACCCAGGCATATCGGTGCACAATCTAGTTAAATATTGCTCCTTTATTTTTTTTATCATGCATTTGTTGGTTTCTTTATACTCAATTATACATTGTATAGATTTTTACACAAGATTTCGTTGAAACTCTACGGATTACTTACTAGTAATAATATAGATATGCATGAACGTAATTGACCCTCAGAACGCGCAGAAACCATATTTTTGTTATGTTTTTCATCACAGAACATTCGAATTTTGCGCAATCAACATACTGTGAAGCTTCTCCCAAACCAATTTCATTGTCTTTCCACTGAGATCATAGCCTATACGCTAGTTAACATCATGAGGAATCTGTTTCTTATAGGAATTGTTGGGCTTTATTTGATCATCTTCAACCCTGACAAGTACCGGTATGTTAAATGTTGGTAGCTAAAAGGCCATCATGCTCCAACAGACATCATAAAGAAAGAGCCTAACAGGAAAGGAGAATATATTGCAGAAATGGTTATGTCATGGAAAATCTTCTCAATATGTAGTTTAGTCAATGCCTTTGTCGCAAATCAGTTTTCTTATTTTGTTAATTCAAATTGAGTCAGTTTATACAGTTTCTGGATTTGCTTTAATATATCTTTCAGAAGAAAAACAAATTACAAGTGTGAAAATAAATAAAAATTATTACGGTATGTTTTTAACATTTTTTTATCTGAATTCCGTTTAGGCTTTGAATTCACCGTGCACAGGATAGTAATCACCTCCTCATCCGCACCAATAAATGTTACACAGAGTTCCGCCATATTTTTCTCTAGAAAAAAAAACACTATTATACATATTAGTAAAGGCTAAGGATTTCCCCTTCTTTGATCGGGTCAAAACCCTGACAGAATTGATGTTTAACGCTTGCTGTGAATTTCGGTGAAGTCCGGAGGGTCTATTTAGTAAAATCCATGATCCTCACCTACATGCTGAGATTCCTGGGATCTTCTAAGATGCGAAAGAAGGAGTAGTGTGCGGAAAGCAACGGAAGCTACCGCATTTTTCCAAAGAAAACTGCAAACATCAAAGAGGAAAGATTAGAGAATGCTGGGTTTCCATTAAAAGACCTGCCCTTGGGCACAAAACTATAAATGAATGAATACTTATTGTTATTAGCAAAATGAATTATTCCAAGATAGGATTATTATCACACTTTAGTAGAATAAGTAATGTACGAGTAGAGGAGGGCGTTCTCTTTCCAATTTGGGGAAATCCTTGTCATCTACCGTACAGATAGAACTCTGAGATTACATAGCATCTTAGACATTTATGGGGAAACTTGAGACACGGCCTCAATGAGCATGCATTATCTTTTGTTGCAGGTGAATGTGCGCACGCGAGCGGGCGCAATGAAGGCGGAAGTGATCGGCTGGGTGGTCACGGCCGTCGGGACGCCCATCGTGATCGTGACGTTGTGCTGGACGCTCGTCATCTTCCACTACCACCGCCACGCATGGCGCTCCACGGACCTGCTGCTGGCCGCCATCTTGTCGCAGGGCGTCGTCAAACAAGTGGCCACGTTCGCCTACACCATTCTGACGCTGCTTCAGGCACTAGACTCCAGCGAGGCGTGGTGCTCGGGGGTCGTGTGGCTAATTACGTCGATCCACGTCCTCCAAGCCGCCACCCTGGCAACACTCACATTCTCGCGCCTCTTAGCGGTCCGCTCGCCCGTCAGATACCGCCAAGCCGTCAAGCGCACCCATATAGTCTATCACCTCGTGTCCTTGTCAATCCTCAGCTCGTGTATAGGGGTCGCGGCGGTCTTGGCAGAAGGGAAACCGGGACGAGAGCTCGGAGAAGATGATAATTCGACTGTCACTGAATGCACGTTTCTGCCCCACGCCATGGACCGTCGTTACGCCGTGTTATCCATCACCCTGCACTCACTGCTGGACATAACCTCAATCGTAGCATTAATAGTGACGTTGTTCAGCTGGTGCTGCCTGTACAGGCGACACAAGGCCAACATGAGCGTGTCGCAGCCTTCCACCATAATCAGCAAGCGAGGGGAGAGAAGACGCCAACTGATGACTTCAACGTCAGACCTGTCGGCGAGTTTTGAGGGGCTGCGCCCCAACTCCAGAAGCGCCTTCTTGTCCGACTGCTCGGCCGACACGCTCAAGCCCAAGTCCTTGGGATGCGAAGAGGACGCCAGTCGCTGGACTTCAGAGTCGTCCTACATCTCAACTTCTACGTCCTCCACCAACAGCAGGGCGCCCTGTCTTGCCAACCGGCCAAATCGAGAAGAGGACCTCAGGTTGCAATCTGTGCTGCCGGTACTTGCGCTCTGCTACATCGTCAACCACCTTCCAGTGCTGGTGAGTCTCATTTTTGCCAACTTGCAGTTTTATCTCAACATGCATAAGTTTACTAGTTATTCACCACATTGTACCTATTGGAATACTTCTTTCAGTTGATTAACATACTACATTTTATCGTCTCAACATCTGGTAAGGCGTTCCAGTTATCCTACTGTATATGGTCTATTGATTACCATGTTTGCCAACAAACCACAGGTGTGACTTCAAACCCGGTCGAGGTTGGAATGCTTTCCCCGTATCATAAAGATTCATAGCCAGGCTTCTTTCGCGAAGAAAATACAGCTCAGACTGCCGCACCATACATAAAGAATCCAACCTTTGTATTAAAGAACTTCAGAAAAAAACCGGCCATGTCGCGCTCATGTAAAAATTCAACTCTGATACCCATCATTCAAAACATCAGAACAATGCATTCGGCGTCACACGTACCTCCAAGTCACAAACTGAATTCACTATTTTTTCGCACTAGCTAAACGCCATCACGGACAATGTTTGAGGTGTCACCAGTCACTCCTTCCACACATCCAAGCCCAACCGATCAACTCCAATCGTCAGCCCAACGTGCCAACCAAGCTGTTACCCACACAACCAGCCGAGCAAGCAATGTAGTTACCCACTCAATTGTCTATCTCAACTAAGCGAACAGTCATTCACTCAACCAGTCAGAAAAAGCAACCAAATCAATCAATCAACTAACAACACAATCACCCACTCAATCGATGGACAAAGTAAACAGTCACTCAATTCACCAGCAGAGAAAAAATAATCACTCACATAACAGATGGACAAAATAAACAATTACCAATTCAATTGACTAACAACGCAATCACCCCTCAATCGATGGACAAAATAAACAATTAGTCATTCAATCCAACAACAACGCAATTACCCACTCAATTGATATGGATCAAGTAACACCCAGTCAATCGACTAACAACGCAATCACCCACTCAATTGATATGGATCAAGTAAACACCCAATCAATCGACTAACAACGCAATCACCCACTCAATTGATATGGATCAAGTAAACACCCAGTCAATCGACTAACAACGCAATTACCCACTCAATTGATATGGATCAAGTAAACACCCAGTCAATCGACTAACAACGCAATTACCCACTCAATCGATATTGACCAAGTAAACAATTGTCCACTCAATCGACCAACAATGCAATTACCCACTCAATTGATATGGATCAAGTAAACACCCAGTCAATCGACTAACAACGCAATCACCCACTCAATTGATATGGATCAAGTAAACACCCAGTCAATCGACTAACAACAAGCAACACCCATCAATCGACTAACCGCACCCACAATTGATATGGATCAAGTAAACACCCAGTCAATCGACTAACAACGCAATTACCCACTCAATTGATATGGATCAAGTAAACACCCAGTCAATCGACTAACAACGCAATTACCCACTCAATTGATATGGATCAAGTAAACACCCAGTCAATCGACTAACAACGCAATTACCCACTCAATTGATATGGATCAAGTAAACACCCAGTCAATCGACTAACAACGCAATTACCCACTCAATCGATATTGACCAAGTAAACAATTGTCCACTCAATCGACCAACAATGCAATTACCCACTCAATTGATATGGATCAAGTAAACACCCAGTCAATCGACTAACAACGCAATTACCCACTCAATCGATATTGATAAACAATTGTCCACTCAATCGACCAACAATGCAATTACCCACTCAATCGATACTAACAAATCGACTAATTACCCACTCAATCGATATTGAGCAAGTAAACAATTGTCCAAATCGACCAACAATGTCAATCAATTGATATGGATCTAACAAATCGACAATTACCCACTGAATTGATACGGATCAAGTAAACATCCAATCAATCGACTAACAACGCAATCACCCACTCAATTGATATGGATCAAGTAAACACCCAGTCAATCGACTAACAACGCAATTACCCACTCACCAATTGATATGGATGAAGTAAACACAATTGTCCAGTCAATCGACTAACAACGCAATTACCCACTCAATCGATATTGAGCAAGTAAACAATTGTCCACCCAATCGACCAACAATGCAATTACCCACTCAATTGATATGGATCAAGTAAACACCCAGTCAATCGACTAACAACGCAATTACCCACTCAATCGATATTGAGCAAGTAAACAATTGTCCACTCAATCGACCAACAATGCAATTACCCACTCAATTGATATGGATCAAGTAAACACCCAGTCAATCGACTAACAACGCAATTACCCACTCAATCGATATTGAGCAAGTAAACAATTGTCCACTCAATCGACCAACAATGCAATCACCCACTCAATTGATATGGATCAAGTAAACACCCAGTCAATCGACTAACAACGCAATTACCCACTGAATTGATACGGATCAAGTAAACATCCAATCAATCGACTAACAACGCAATCACCCACTCAATTGATATGGATCAAGTAAACACCCAGTCAATCGACTAACAACGCAATTACCCACTCAATTGATATGGATCAAGTAAACACCCAGTCAATCGACTAACAACGCAATTACCCACTCAATTGATATGGATCAAGTAAACACCTAGTCAATCGACTAACAACGCAATTACCCACTCAATTGATATGGATCAAGTAAACATCCAGTCAATCGACTAACAACGCAATTACCCACTCAATCAATATTGAGCAAGTAAACAATTGTCCACTCAATCGACCAACAATGCAATTACCCACTCAATTGATATGGATCAAGTAAACACCCAGTCAATCGACTAACAACGCAATTACCCACTCAATCGATATTGAGCAAGTAAACAATTGTCCACTCAATCGACCAACAATGCAATCACCCACTCAATTGATATGGATCAAGTAAACACCCAGTCAATCGACTATCAACGCAATTACCCACTGAATTGATACGGATCAAGTAAACATCCAATCAATCGACTAACAACGCAATCACCCACTCAATTGATATGGATCAAGTAAACACCCAGTCAATCGACTAACAACGCAATTACCCACTCAATTGATATGGATCAAGTAAACACCCAGTCAATCGACTAACAACGCAATTACCCACTGAATTGATATAGATCAAGTAAACACCCAGTCAATCGACTAACAACGCAATTACCCACTGAATTGATATGGATCAAGTAAACACCCAGTCAATCGACTAACAACGCAATTACCCACTGAATTGATATAGATCAAGTAAACACCCAGTCAATCGACTAACAACGCAATTACCCACTGAATTGATATGGATCAAGTAAACACCCAGTCAATCGACTAACAACGCAATCACCCACTCAATTGATATGGATCAAGTAAACACCCAGTCAATCGACTAACAACGCAATTACCCACTGAATTGATATGGATCAAGTAAACACCTAGTCAATCGACTAACAACGCAATTACCCACTCAATTGATATGGATCAAGTAAACATCCAGTCAATCGACTAACAACGCAATTACCCACTCAATCAATATTGACCAAGTAAACAATTGTCCACTCAATCGACCAACAATGCAATTACCCACTCAATTGATATGGATCAAGTAAACACCCAGTCAATCGACTAACAATGCAATTAGCCACTCAATCGATATTGACCAAGTAAACAATTGTCCACTCAATCGACCAACAATGCAATTACCCACTCAATTGATATGGATCAAGTAAACACCCAGTCAATCGACTAACAACGCAATTATCCACACAATCGATATTGACCAAGTAAACAATTGTCCACTCAATCGACCAACAATGCAATTACCCACTCAACTCGATATGGACAAAGTAAACAATTATCCACTCAATCGACCAACAACGCAATCACCAACTCAATCGACCAACAACTTAAATAATCAGCCACTCAATCAATGCACACAATAAACCTTACCCACTCTATCGGCCAGAAAATAACTAGAAATAAAATAAAGTAAAACGTCAAGTTATATGAACGTATTACGAATTAATATTTAAATATGTATTGTTCAAGATAATGTTCAGTAAAACTGAAATCAAGCAAGGTCATTTAAGAAATAACTGGAAAACGTCATTTATATAAAAAAGAGAAGTATGAAAGATTTCTAAATATAATAGAATGGTAACCGTATAATAGCAACAATTTACGGTCACTATAAAGCATGCGAGAAAGTCAAGCAATGGCTGAGTGCATTTCATTGTGAGCAACACCTGCAACCGTTGTTTTCGTCACACCCTCATATTTGCTAAACCTCAGGAGCAATAATCCGCCGTGCGGGCCGCCACACGCCACTTTCTCCGAGATTCCGTCAGCTTTCATCCCTGCAAGGTGCTGCACACATCCACGATTTAATTTGTCCGCGGGTATAATTTGTTCCAACAGTGCCGACGACTCAAACGTTGTAAGATAAAATAGAAAAGCAAGCACCTCCAGATAACAAGTGCAAACGAGGAAGTAATGTCTATCGTCTAGAAAAGATAGGAGTCTAACGTCCCGCTATACCCCATTATCTATCATAGGCATACCTGTATCTTTTTAATCCGTGAACATCCCATGGAGGACAATCATATATTATGTATTTTTGTTTTTATTGATGTGACTATTACACTTTTACTACGTCACACTACTTTTGACCAATAAAACGGTAAGGAAGGACGTCTTTCAACCAATCATGGCTGCTTATCGCACAATTTTATCGCGTCCCTAGCATTTGTTTAATTTTATCGCGTCCCTAGAATTTGTTTATTTTTATCACTACCCTAGCATTTGTTTCTTTGTTTGCCAACATTTCAAACTGCACTGGTCTGGACGTCAAAAAACAGAAAATTACAAACCACTCCAGTCGATGCACAGCACTTTCAAATATGACTCGCATTGGCATTCAAGAACAAGAATTAATAAAGATCACTGGTCATATATGAAGAGCACCATTCGGAAATCCTCAATAAGTTGAGGGATACACCATGTACATCAACGAGTTCACTTCTTTTACGCACACGTCCAATATAACATCAACTGAACCACCAACCACTAAAACATTCAAATTTGAAATTTGTACTTTCAATAATTGTTTCTTTTAAAATTATTCATCTTTATTTATTTTTTATTTCATCATCGTTGATTCAAACGTTTCTTGTTTATTTCATCATCCCTAATTAAAACTTTTCTAACACTTGTTTATATTATTTAGGTTATGTTTGTTATAGCTTCTGCTATATGATATTATGGATAGTCACGTATCAGAGATTGTTTCTGCAGTGCTCGGAAAAAGTGACACAAGTCAGTTTCCACAAACCTTTTTGATAATTTATTGACAACTTACGGAACATCTGCTCGCTTAGAAAAAAAATACATAAGTATTTCTCCCATTACAATAATTCATACAGAAAAAATCAAATCGACATAAATCAATGTAAGTTGTCAATAAACTGTCAAAAAAGGTTTGTGGAAACTGACTTATGTCACTTTTCCCGAGCACTGCAGGTTTAATACTAAGATTTATTGAAAATCATCTGTCAAGTGACGTTGATTACTGGGATCCGGATGATTGAAGTGGAATGCAAATGTTTTAATAAAAATGAAACTGAATCAACAAAGCCTTCTTGACTAGTAACCGTCCACAGAGTTCAATGAAGACTCCACAGCTGGCACAACTGATAACAAAAAAACATAATCATAAAACACTACTGCCATCTAGCGTAATGTTGAGATGGTACAATAATACATTTCAAGACAGTTGTATTTTCGAAAGCCAATTAATATTTTATTGTATTGGAGTACTTTGTTACTTCTAATCTTTATATACTTTCTTCTAATCGTGTAATAGTCAATTAAATCCCACTCGAGTTTTGATTTTCTCTAGATAAATCAAAACCTCTAGTAAGATTACTGTTGACAAAATCACCGATAAAAGCACAGATATTTATACATTACAGACACTGTTGTCACAGATACTTGTGAATATCGTTCAAGCTCGTCTCTAATAACAATTCATAAATAAAGTGAACACCATATAAGAACAAAACTATCTAAAAAAGAGAGAAAGGTGAAGAACTGGAAATCTCGTGACGTCAGTAAAAGCTCGTTTTACTTCAAGATTGTAGATCAAGCCTCTCTCATGAACTTGGCATCGTTGAAAAGAATTTTAAAGACAAGAAATGAAAATCCATTTATGGCGGATATTACAGGAGAAAACCAAGTTGTGAGGCCCGCCCCAGCCTTGTTCTATTCTCGCTGTGAAAGGAACATGAAGTGAGAAAATTGGCGCGGAACAAAGACGCCTTCCTTCGCTGGGATCATTGTTTTGGAGGAAATGTCTGGAGCTTCTCAGCGAGGAGGAGCTCCCAGTAGGTCAATGCACAATTGAAAACGTATCCTGCACCGAGGCTGAAAGCATTCGTTATCATTTGAAACAAGAATCGTTGGGAAATTAACAGCTCCGCCTTCTGCCGTTCGCAATTCTCCTGGTCCTCTTTCTCTCCGCTTCTTTTCCATCATCTTCATCTCTTCATTTCCTCATATTCTTTTCACTTTCCACACTTACATCTTCGTCTTCATTTTCACATTCTTGTCCTCTTTGTCTTTATATTTTCTTTCTTGAAATCTGTTTCTTATTCATATTTATACATTCCACATTATCTTATTCTTCAAAACATTACAATTAGTTAAATATATAAGTTATAGTCTATTAATATTAGATACGATACGCAGTAAAATACTCAAAAAGTCTATTATCTCATTCAACATCATACCCATATTTTGCAATTAATTTTTGCTTTTCCGATAAATCAATAAAGATTATAAAAAATATTCATTGAAATTTTCAATCATATGACTTAACATTCCCATCTATTGTGGGTCCCTATCACCACGGCATGGCGCGTCCTCAGGTTGCGGATAGAGGAGACGGCCTCCAGATATGGAGGGTAGCTGCGAATATATTGAATAAGCAGTCGTGGACAGCCGATAAAAGGTGGTCCTCCAGCTTGGAGGTTGGGCGAAGGGCTAACAACCCATCACCGTAAAAAAAAACAGCTTGTTACGTATCCCTATAATAAGAAGAGCAACAAGTTAATATTACTAAATTCAATATTTTGAAATTAAAGGACGAGGAAGCTAAGCAAAATTATCAGGTCGAAATTTCGAATAGGTTTGCCACTTTAGAAAGTTCCGACGAAGTTGAGAAAGAATTAGATGTTAATAGCGTGTGGGAAAATATCAGAGATAGTATCAAAATTGCAGCTGAGCAGAGCATAGGTTATTATGAAACTAAGAAAAAGAAACCGTGGTTTGATGAAGATTGTTGCATGGTAGTAGAAAGAAGGAAACAGGCAAAATTGAAATTCTTACAGGATACAGTTGAGGAGAAGAGAGATAATTATTTCAATGAAAGACGGGAAGCAAGTCGTACACTTAGGAATAAAAAGAGAGGTTACTTGAAGGAAAAACTGAATGAGGTAGAAACAAATAGTAAGAATAAAAACATTTATATAAGGGTATAAAGGAATTTAAGAACGGATATCAGCCAAGGGTAAACGTGATCAAGGATGAGAATGGTGACTTGCTTGCAGACTCTCCATCAATCCTAAACAGATGGAAAAACTATTTTGCGCAACTACTAAATGTACATAGGCCAAATAGAAATGATCGGGACGAAATTGAAATACAAACTGCTGAGTCATTTATACCCGAACCCACGCTTTCAGAAGTCGAAATTGCGATAGAAAATCTGAAAAAGTACAAGTCTCCAGGTATCGATCAAATTCCAGCAGAATTAATACAAGAGGGTGGGAGTGCATTATATAGCGAAATTTATAAACTTGTACTTGCTATTTGGGAAAAGGAAATTGTACCAGAACAATGGAAGGAGTCCATAATTGTACCTATTTTTAAAAAGGGGGACAAAACCAACTGTGGTAACTTTCGAGGAATATCACTTTTGTTGACGTCGTACAAAATTTTGTCCAATATTCTTTTGAGAAGATTAACTCCGTATGTAGATGAAATTATTGGGGATCATCAGTGCGGTTTTCGGCGTAATAGATCGACTATTGATCAGATTTTTGTATTCGACAGATAATGGAGAAAAAATGGGAGTATAAGGGTACAGTACATCAGTTATTCATAGATTTCAAAAAGGCTTATGACTCGGTTAAGAGGGAAGTATTATATGATATTCTTATTGAATTTGGTATTCCCAAGAAACTAGTTCGATTAATTAAAATGTGTCTCAGTGAAACATACAGCAGAGTCCGTATAGGTCAGTTTCTATCTGATGCTTTTCCAATTCACTGCGGGCTAAAGCAGGAGATGCACTATCACCTTTACTTTTTAACTTCGCTCTAGAATATGCCATTAGGAAAGTTCAGGATAACAGGCAGGGTTTGGAATTGAACGGGTTACATCAGCTTCTTGTCTATGCGGATGACGTGAATATGTTAGGAGAAAATACACAAACGATTAGGAAAACACGGAAATTTTACTTGAAGCAAGTAGAGCGATCGGTTTGGAAGTAAATCCCGAAAAGACAAAGTATATGATTATGTCTCGTGACCAGAATATTGTACGAAATGGAAATATAAAAATTGGAGATTTATCCTTCGAAGAGGTGGAAAAATCCAAATATCTTGGAGCAACAGTAACAAATATAAATGACACTCGGGAGGAAATTAAACGCAGAATAAATATGGGAAATGCGTGTTATTATTCGGTTGAGAAGCTCTTATCATCCAGTCTGCTGTCCAAAAATCTGAAAGTTAGAATTTATAAAACAGTTATATTACCGGTTCTTCTGTATGGTTGTGAAACTTGGACTCTCACTCTGAGAGAGGAACATAGGTTCGGGGTGTTCGAGAATAAGGTGCTAAGGAAAATATTTGGGGCTAAGCAGGATGAAGTTACAGGAGAATGGAGAAAGTTACACAACACAGAACTGCAAGCAATGTATTCTTCACCTGACATAATTAGGAACATTAAATCCAGACGTTTGAGATGGGCAGGGCATGTAGCACGTATGGGCGAATCCAGAAATGCATATAGAGTGTTAGTTGGGAGACCGGAGGGAAAAAGACCTTTAGGGAGGCCGAGACGCAGATGGGAGGATAATATTAAAATGGATTTGAGGGAGGTGGGGTATGATGATAGAGACTGGATTAATCTTGCACAGGATAGGGACTGCTGGCGGGCTTATGTGAGGGCGGCAATGAACCTTCGGGTTGCTTAAAAGCCATTTGTAAGTAAGTAAGTATGACTTAACATTCTTATTACAAATTAACATTTGCTAAAACATGTTAATAGGAAGGAATGTATGAACGTTTTCGCCTTACGGCATCATCAGATACACGTTTGTTTTATGATGTCATATGACTAAACATTTAAATAAAATAATATACTTTATAATCATACCCATAATTTCATTCATCGCCATCATCCAATTTATAAAAATCATCTTCATATTACTCATCATAATGTAATGATAATATTATTAATCAATGTCCATCTGCTTCTTCATAGATATCAACATGAAAAATAAAGAAAGTAAACGTGCGAATTCCAAATGAGGCAGTAGAACAAGCGGAAAACTGCAAATATTTGGGTGTACTATAAATAGTAATATGGGCTACTACCAGGAAGTCAAAAGGAGGATAGTAATGGTAAAGGAAGCTTCTAGTAGAAAAGTGAGCATTTTCTGCGGACCTACATTTAATTAACCTGTGACTCCATCGCTGTGGAGTACGGTTAGCACGTCTGACCGTGAAATGAGCCAGCCCGGTTTCAAATCCTGGTTGGGACAAGTTACCTGGTTTGGGTTTTTTCACGGTTTTCCCTCAACCAATTGAAGCAGAATTGCTGGGTAACTTTCGATGTTGGGCCTCGAACTCATTTCGCCATCATTAATTCACATATCATCATCCTACCATAGCCCGGGTTACGTTCACGGTGCGGCGTGCTGTACTTGTACAAGAGCGCGGCCGTTCGGCTACCCAGTCATTCAAAGAATATGAGTAATAAGCACAATAAGCCTCAGGCTGCAGTGTAAGTCTTGGGTCCCTCCTCCGTACAGGAGAAAAAAATCTCACAACTGTTGTGAGAGAAGCTTTTTTTTTTATTATTCAATAAACTTCTTAAGATTTTAGGGTGCTATGCATAGACATTTCGCTAGCCCGCGCTACGAGCGTGCTAAACTAGCCCCGGCTATCGACTGATTACTTGTACAGGATTCATATCATATCGCTAACATTGGTTTATGAATACGAAAAACGTTAGTTCGCTGATCATCCACAGGAAGTCCGCGCTAAGAATGTCTATAAGTCGAGAAAACAACATTAAAAAAATTCTCTCAACTCATCTACGCACCGTATATTAGGCTAAATTTGATTATATGGCTAAATCATTTAAAATAGTCTCAAATATAATTACGACCAAAACAAAAGAAAAGTGGATTTTCTTCGTTTTTCAGCATTATTTCACCATAGTGTCCCCTTAAAGAGTTAAGATCAGTGTGTTAAGGGGAGAAAATGGTATTTTTTGGTAAAAAATGAGTAAATTAAAAATATATATTTAAAATACTCTGTGATATGTGTGGAATGCATAGCATAACATTTTGTGGGTATTTGTGCCCTTATCGGATGTTGAGTCGCCATTTTTAAACTTCCTGCGTTATGGATTTTTAAATCCCTCGCCCACTTTTATTGTTGTTTCCGGTAAATTGAATTTTCAATTTTTTTTTTCTTTAAAATACCTTTGATATGTGTGGAATGCATTGCATAACATTTTGTGGGTATTTGTGCCCTTATTGGATGTTGAGACGCCAATTTTAAACCTCCTGCGCTATGGATTTTTAAATCACACGCCCGCTTTTATCGGTATCTAGTAACTTCATTTTTTTTTTTTTTTGCTACATTGCCAGACAAAAATGGATATAATTTCTGAACTATTAAAGATACATGCATGAAATTTAGAACACACATTCCTTAGACTATTAGAAAACTTTTCTCTGTAACAGAATTTTGTTAATTGATTTCACTTTAAAAATACGTCCGTTTGTTTGCAAGAAAGGAAATCAGAAAATTGTTATATAATTTTAAATGTTTATTTTACAAACGTAGGGACTAATATCAGAATTCTGTTACAGACAGTTTGTAGAAGATGCTTTTGCAAATACATTGCAAAAAACTGTTTGAATCTATCTTTAAAAACGGTTTAGATATATCGCTTTTAGTACAATCCTGCATTGGGTATATTTTTTTTCAAATTTGTTCCCCCAAATATTTTTTTTTTTTTTCAAAGAATTTTTATATGGTTGAGTTGCCACACTATGAGCTCTCTACATACAAAAAATTAATATTTTACACTAAATAGGAAAAAAGTTAAAAAAAAACACACCATCCTCTCCCCTTAAGTGCTGTACGGAAGTTGAAATTGACGAGTAGGTATCATAGGCCTATTCTTCGACAAATAAAAACTTCATTTGTGCGAGATCGTGCGTATTTGCTTGTTTTCCGCACAGAACCAATACGCGGTAAGTGTGAAATACCACATTCAGTATTCCCAACGTAACACACATAACAATTTCCCTCTTCTTACCGCTTAAGCGCGACATTCATTTTATTGCTTTAGGCTTTTAACATATTATTTTTAGAGACGTTTAACATAGTAATAATTATAAATTAGAAACTTACCACTGCAATTTCACCTAAATTGCAATGTTAATTATTGTTCTTAAATATTTGCAAAAATTAAGTAAAGTCTACTACTCCACGAAACTTATTGCATTCCTGATACAAGTAACATTAAGGAAGCCGTGAAAAAATCAACGAGATTCCAGATGCCGATGTTATTACTGCAATATGTTATATAAATAATATTGTTAAAATATTAAAATGAAAAATAAATCAGTACATAACCTTACCGTTTGTTTTAAGTTCGCATTTATAGACTGGGGGAAAAAAAGACAGACGTATATCACGGCCTGCTGGAGTATAGTAAACACAGAAAACATTTTATAGCAACAATGTTGAAGATAGATATTTTGGTTTTCCGAAGTTGCCGTCATTAAACAGAAACCAACATGGAGATTTCATTGCAACTAATTAGAAATTCGTCTTTCAGGTATGTAATAAACGATCTTCGCACAAAATAATGTACGATACACGAGCGGTATGTTTGTTTTCATGTTCTCGGAAATTAAAAAAGCTCAACTATGTTTCGCTTTTTCAAACTTTTCCTGGAACATGAAAACGTCAACATACCGCTCTTGTAACGTATATTACTATTCCACACATAATTTTTGGATTAGAATAAATTTGTATTTCATTTCTGTAAATGGAGTACCTATTGATAATAATTTATTTGTAAGACTTTCACTTCAGATTTCCTAATTTTACTGAATATGCCACATCATGTTTAATTGAAAAGTTTCCAAATTCAGCACATTTCCAAATGCCAGAAACAGTCCTATCTCTATCATTGTTGCATATACAAATCCCTCACGATTACTCCATTAGCTGCCTAGGATATCGTGAAGTGCGTGCATTATGGCGGCGTGGCTTTCTCAAGGTTCCTGTTATTGGGAACAAATTGTACCCTGGAAGCACTTTAATTACAAACCATGCCATGGTACAGCCCGCAGAGACAAGAGTAGGCTAATCCCTGTAATCAACACTAGGAGAATGCCTTCACTCATGCGCATGACTTTTACAGAATAGTCCATGCATGCAGTGACGTCACAAGTCAGGAACGTTAGGCCGGCACTTCATTATTAAACAATAACCTACCAGTTGAATCTCTGTCATAACACTCATAACTAACTTTTCCCGCATCGTTAAGCTTGCGTAACTCCCCGTTAACATGGACACTTCCCTGCGTTCGATTAGTATGAAACAATTGAATCATACTTCTAGATATGACTAGCCACGATGCCGCATAACGTAATATTACAACATCGGAGATTTAAAATGTAAATACACAATTAAAATGAACACTAGAATTCAAAGCGATCCATATTTGTGTTTAACTTTTTATTACACTGTAGTAGATGAAATTATTGGGGATCATCAGTGCGGTTTTCGGCGTAATAGATCGACTATTGATCAGATTTTTGTATTCGACAGATAATGGAGAAAAAATGGGAGTATAAGGGTACAGTACATCAGTTATTCATAGATTTCAAAAAGGCTTATGACTCGGTTAAGAGGGAAGTATTATATGATATTCTTATTGAATTTGGTATTCCCAAGAAACTAGTTCGATTAATTAAAATGTGTCTCAGTGAAACATACAGCAGAGTCCGTATAGGTCAGTTTCTATCTGATGCCTTTCCAATTCACTGCGGGCTAAAGCAGGAGATGCACTATCACCTTTACTTTTTAACTTCGCTCTAGAATATGCCATTAGGAAAGTTCAGGATAACAGGCAGGGTTTGGAATTGAACGGGTTACATCAGCTTCTTGTCTATGCGGATGACGTGAATATGTTAGGAGAAAATACACAAACGATTAGGGAAAACACGGAAATTTTACTTGAAGCAAGTAGAGCGATCGGTTTGGAAGTAAATCCCGAAAAGACAAAGTATATGATTATGTCTCGTGACCAGAATATTGTACGAAATGGAAATATAAAAATTGGAGATTTATCCTTCGAAGAGGTGGAAAAATTCAAATATCTTGGAGCAACAGTAACAAATATAAATGACACTCGGGAGGAAATTAAACGCAGAATAAATATGGGAAATGCGTGTTATTATTCGGTTGAGAAGCTCTTATCATCCAGTCTGCTGTCCAAAAATCTGAAAGTTAGAATTTATAAAACAGTTATATTACCGGTTGTTTTGTATGGTTGTGAAACTTGGACTCTCACTCTGAGAGAGGAACATAGGTTCAGGGTGTTTGAGAATAAGGTGCTAAGGAAAATATTTGGGGCTAAGGGATGAAGTTACAGGAGAATGGAGAAAGTTACACAACACAGAACTGCACGCATTGTATTCTTCACCTGACATAATTAGGAACATAAAATCGAGACGTTTGAGATGGGCAGGGCATGTAGCACGTATGGGCGAATCCAGAAATGCATATAGAGTGTTAGTTGGGAGACCGGAGGGAAAAAGACCTTTAGGGAGGCCGAGACGTAGATGGGAGGATAATATTAAAATGGATTTGAGGGAGGTGGGGTATGATGATAGAGACTGGATTAATCTTGCACAGGATAGGGACCGCTGGCGGGCTTATGTGAGGGCGGCAATGAACCTTCGGGTTCCTTAAAAGCCATTTGTAAGTAAGTAAGTAAGTAAGTAGCGAAACCAATGAAACAATTAATTACTCCAGAATGGGTTGACGTGAACGAATTTTGGAATGAATTACGTATTTTGTAGGAAAACAATTAATTACTCCAGATTGGGTTGACTGAGATCAATGAATTTTGGAATGAATTACGTATTTTGTAGGAAAAAATTAATTACTCCGGATTGGGTTGACTTAGATGAACGAATTTTGGAATGAATTACGTATTTTGTAGGAAAACAATTAATTACTCCAGATTGGGTTGACTGAGATCAATGAATTATGGAATGAATTACGTATTTTGTAGGAAAAATTAATTACTCAGGATTGGGTTGACTTAGATGAACGAATTTTGGAATGAATTACGTATTTTGTAGGAAAAAATTAATTACTCCAGATTGGGTTGACTGAGATCAATGAATTTTGGAATGAATTACGTATTTTGTAGGAAAACAATTAATTACTCCAGATTGGGTTGACTGAGATCAATGAATTTTGGAATGAATTACGTATTTTGTAGGAAAACAATTAATTACTCCAGATTGGGTTGACTGAGATCAATGAATTTTGGAATGAATTATGTATTTTGTAGGAAAACAATTAATTACTCCAGATTGGGTTGACTGAGATCAATGAATTTTGGAATGAATTACGTATTTTGTAGGAAAAAATTAATTACTCCAGATTGGGTTGACTGAGATCAATGAATTTTGGAATGAATTACGTATTTTGTAGGAAAAAATTAATTACTCCGGATTGGGTTGACTTAGATGAACGAATTTTGGAATGAATTACGTATTTTGTAGGAAAAAATTAATTTATTACTCTAGAATGGGTTGACTTAGATTAGCGAATTTTGGATTGAATTACATATTTTGTAGGAAAAAGATTGATTACTCCAGAATGGGTTGCTTAGATGAACGAATTTCGGAATGAGTTACGTATTTTGTAGGAAAAAGATTGATTACTCCAGAATGGGTTGCTTAGATGAACGAATTTTGGAATGAATTACGTATTTTGTAGGAAAAAGATTGATTACTCCAGAATGGGTTGCTTAGATGAACGAATTTCGGAATGAATTACGTATTTTGTAGGAAAAAGATTGATTACTCCAGAATGGGTTGCTTAGATGAACGAATTTCGGAATGAATTACGTATTTTGTAGGAAAAAGATTGATTACTCCAGAATAGATTGCTTAGATGAACGAATTTTGGATTGAATTACGTATTTTGTAGGAAAAAGATTGATTACTCCAGAACAGGTTGACTTAGAATTTAGATCAACGAATTTTTGGATAGAGTTAGACATATCTTTTAATCATTTATTATCACAATACACTGCTCTTTTAAATTGATTGAGGTTATTGGAAATTAAATCAATGGCTTGACATAAAACAACTTTTTTTCTCGAAAAGGAAGCAAAAACGATGAAAATTGTATTCATTTTTTCTTTGAAATACCTCAAGGAATAACGCATTGAAATTAATGACTTTATTTAAGGTTCATCGTCTGTATGAAGACGTTTGAGACACCGTGTATTGATTGTATTGAAATTTACGTGGTGTGTGTGGACAGTGTTAATCTACGGAGAAAAATGTAAGTAAAGGTAGCGGTATTGAAAATTCATGTGAGCATTTCGCTTCTTTATCTGACCCATTCCATCGCTAAATGTACCGTGTTCCATACCATTAAAAGCACAAAAGAAGCTGTCATTTTATTTTACTTTATTGCATTGTTTCTATATTGCTGTGGTGGTGGTGGTGTAGGTGGTGGTGGTGGTGGTGGTGGTGGTGGTGAAGTGTTCTGTGTAGGTGTAAGTATTGTATGTATGTATGTATGTATGTATGTATGTATTCACACTGAAAATGGGTATATATCCGGTGGCAGTGATAACTAATTACACTCAATAATGACAATTAATAATAAACACAACTAATAAAAAACATTAATAATTAATAATAATAATAATAATAATAATAATAATAACAATGAGCATCCTAAATTAAATGAAGCACGATCACTTAAAATAACATTTAAAGTAAATCTAATTTGTATCTTAACCCTAAGTTCGAAATAAGACCCACGAGTGTGACAGGTCCATACCTGCACAAGTACCTTTCAGCACTACACTTATTTCGCTGTCAACTCACTCACTGCACTGATTCTATCTGATTTCACTATCACTTAAAAACCATTTCACTGTTCAAATACTTTCCACAGCTACTATGAACTATAGAACTTCACTGACACAAAAACACTTCACTTACAAAACATAATTCACTGACACTTCACACTTCACTGACACAACACACTTCCTCACTGATACAACACTTCAAATAACAAAATATCAATTACACCCTTTAAATAGTCTGTATAATATACTACCGTCTGTTAGTAAAGTTCTTAAGCCTATTTTAAATACATTTTGGTTATTGGTAAAGCCTTTAGTAAGTCTGCAGGTAAAGCATTCCAGTCCCTGATAGTACGATTGAGAAAAGAAAACTTTCCAGTGTCCGTCCTCTCCCTCAATTTATATGAGTGGTCGTTCCTTGAAGAGTAATTTGGCGGCTGCAACCTATTTTTTATTTCTCTCCAGGCAGGCTCACCTCTGTATGTTTTGAACATTGCGCATAATCGATTATGATGGATTAAGAGCAATACAGAAATACAGAGTGTTTAAGAAAAAGGGTCTCATATTTTGAGGGGTGGTAGTACGCATCACAAGAAAAAAATGCCCAATAAATATCAGTTCTAAACTTATTAGTTTACTTAAAAATTCGTGTGTTGGTTACAGGTTAACAGGGCTACACATTCAACCCCGTTGATTAACTGATTCTCAGTATCGGCGTATGTAATAATACATCATTTTATTTTTACCAACATTTTTAATATTAACTGGCTATACCGTTGGATCAACGCCGTTTGTTACCCCTTCCACGACTGGAGTTCGATGATACTGGCGTAATATACAAACAAATCTCTTTATTAGGTATAGGAGGGAAGAAAAGTAGTTCATCCATTTAGGTAAACTAGGAAATATCCCGCTTTTGAGTTTGATCATTTTCATTAGGTTTTTGTTTAATCAAAATACAGTAAAGTATTAACAATGAGTGTTTTTACTCACGAACTGAGCTGTCCATGTGGACGTATTCATTATGCAGTTTATATTATACTGTCTACAGCACATTAGCGTACAATATAGAGAATGAAGTTAAATTGAAAAATAATCATAATATGGATATTTAAACACATTTTTGAAAATGGTGGCCGTTCATTTCGATATAGACTTCAGTTATAATGTGCATATTATCGCACTATAGACTACTTCTACCTAATCCCAATTACCAGTTTCGTCCTTCGTACTAGTAACTCATGTTGAAATAATTCTGTATCTACTTTATAAAAGAGTACCTTACGTACTGTAAATTCAATCTTCACTTCTGTCCGAAGAGAAAAGATAAAATTACTCAGACATGTTATCTACTGTCCGTCCAAGTGGTTATGTCGTAGGGTCGTAGAAAGGGGGGAAATCACGTGACAGTTAATTACTTAACAAGGCTCTTTTATTTAAGTTATTTTAAACAGTTGTATAATATTACGCAGACGTCAAATTCTTAACAGAAATTAATGTTCTCAGAAAAGAGCTAAGACAGCCCAGCCACTAGCTGGCGAATAAAAGCTGGTGGGGGAAACCGGGATACGACTTAGGCAAATGGACGACAGTACCTGTCCGAAAATGATTCAATATTGAAAGCTCTTTCGTCACTGGAAAAGGCGAACATATTTTTGGAACGTACTGTTTACTATGACCGTAAGGCTACTATGACTGTATATGCGGTCTTGGATCTGTGTGGAGGACGGTTGGAAGTTTACTAGTAGAGGGGGTGGGAGTGAAGTACATTCAAAACTCAGGTACAATAAAAATTGAAGTAAAAATAAAATGATGGCCCTGTACATATAAAGATATAAAATTACCTTTAATTGGCTAATAGTTTTTATCTCAATTTAAAAAACAACGAATGGACTCCACTGTACTTATGGTTCACCCTGAAAAACAGACAGATACTTTCCGTAACGCCACTAGCGTGCGTGCATACGGAAGCCTGGAATGTAGTAGTAGGTAGGCCCTACTATTTGTTTTGTACTTCTTGAGCAACATTGCGTCACGTAAATCTTGTTGTGCAAGTGAATGTGCTTTCTGCTTCATTTGGCAGAAGTTGGGCTGCTGCATTGGGGTTCCAAGTTCGAATACTATCTGTTGCGGTTCTTACAAACGTGGGAATTTCTTGCAAAAACCAATAACCACAGCGTAATGGTTAGCATTTATACTATTGCCTTTTGGTCTGCAACGTTTCGGCTCTGCTGTCAAAATGCAGCTGTAACTGACATGGACGATAGAAAGCTGTCGGCTCTGGAGAATGTCTGACATTGGGATTGATCCCCGAGGACGGCAATTGTAATTACATGTAATTAATAGACACTAAAACAAGAAAATGCCTCGAAAAACTCAGTTACATAAGCTATAATGTTTTTCCAGACGTAAAATCTAGATGTAACAAACTAAGAAAATTTCAAAAAACAGTGCGAGAGAATACATCAAGCACTTACTTACTTCGAAGTGTCTTTAAAGAACCCGGAGGTTCATTGCCGCCCTCACATAAGCCCGCCATCGGTCCCTATCCTGAGCAAGATTAATCCAGTCCCTACCATCATATCCCACCTCCCTCAAATCCATTTTAATATTATGCTCCCTTCTGAATTCACCCATACTTACTACATGCCCTACCCATCTCAAACGTCTGAATTTAATGTTTCTAATTATGTTAGGTAAAGAATACAATGCCTGTTATTATTCGATTGAGAAAATATTGTCATCTAGTCTGCTGTCAAAAAATCTGAAAGAATTTATAAAACAGTTATATTACCTGTTCTGCATGGTTGTGAAACTTGGACTCTCACTTTGAGAGAGGAACAGAGATTAAGGGTGTTTGAGAATAAGGTTCTTAGGAAAATATTGGGGCTGAGAGGGATGAAGTTACAGGAGAATGGAGAAAGTTACACAACGCAGAACAACACATATTGTATTCTTCACCTGACATAATTAGAAACATTAAATCCAGACGTTTGAGATGGGCAGGGCATGTAGCACGTATGGGCGAATCCAGAAATGCATATAGAGTGTTAGTTGGGAGACCGGAGGGAAATAAACCTTTGGGAAGGCCGAGACGTAGATGGGAGGATAATATTAAAATGGATTTGAGGGAGGTGGGATATGATGATAGAGACTGGATTAATCTTGCACAGGGTAGGGACCGATGGCGCGCTTATGTGAGGGCGGCAATGAACCTTCGGGTTCCTTAAAAGCCATTTGTAAGTAAGTAAGTAAAGAATACAATGCGTGCAGTTCTGCGTTGTGTAACTTTGTCCATTTTCCTGTGATTTCATCCCTCTTAGCCCAAAGTATTTTCCTAAGTAGGTACCTTCAGTACTTAAAGTGAAAATAATAGACCCTACTGTATAAAAATGATTAATTTGTCTTAATCAAACGGGCGGCTAGGTTGTCCTATTCAGTCAGAGATCTAGAGACTGAGGAAGTCTTTAGTTCAATTCCAGGTGGTGGCAGGATTTTTGACCTAGAACTGCGTCTTTCCCTCAGCGTGAGTGAGGGCGGCTACGTAAGAAGTTTCGGAGATCCCGAAAAGTGTAACACTTGAAATGTTTAATCCACGGAGACTGTAAGAACTATGTTAATTATTTTTAGTTGGATAGAGGGTAGATGCCGTTTCATAATAATATATGTAAACCGGTTTAGTCTGTTGCGTGAGAGACGAAGGGGGACGCGACGAAAATGACCGTCTTTAGCAAACTCGACGTTGCGGTATAAGTTAGGGTCATCTAAGTCAGTGTGACTTGACATAGGGAAGCGAGTAGTACCTCGCTCTGTAGCTTAAAGACAACACTATCAGTGGATCAAAATACTATTTTTCTGCGAGTTAAATTATAAGAATTGCGGGACCCAGTTTGTGAGAGTAGTAGCTAGTGGAAAATTTCAAACATGACCAAGAAGTTCGGAGAAAAATATCAACGCGATCAGCGAAATGTATATTGGAATTGAGAGGAACGTTGTTAGGCTTTAATATCGATGCAGGAAAGAACATATCAAATACCCGGGTTTTGTAGGCCCAAGTCTGTGAAAAAATCGGTAGTTTAAAATTAGAAATTAACGTAGAGCATCCATTTTTGAACCGGTGTGCTGATCCGCTTGTGTGACGCGAGAAAACTAAAATAGTAAAGGTTATCGTAGAACAAAACTTAAAAAAGAAGGAATGAAAAGGGTAGCGGATAAAAAATTATTCAACAAGAGTCGTCTTTGAACGAAAGCGGCACAACTCAACATTCAGTGAACACAGTGTAGGTGTGCGATCGGCAAAGCAGATAGATTGCCAAAAAGATAATGGAGTTTAAACTCAGAGGATATAGAGAACCTGGACGACCAATAACTCGCGGCGCGCTGGAGGAATCTCCTCTATAGTGAAGTTAAAATATTGCACTAATTGAATTGAATTTAAACTTACGGCAGAGGACACTACGATCCATCACTGCGACTTTATTAGATCTAATGCGCTAACCCTCAAGCTAGGCGCATTCCTAAACCCACACCGGCTGACCACACTAAGGTTCGCTGCGTACTCAAGTTCCTAGAAGGCAACCCACTCATCACTAGACCAGCCCCTTCGTACGTCGCCAGCCGGCGTTCGGGGAATACTATGGAATGATGACGGAATGGAGAAATGTTCACGCAGTGATGTAGATGTCTAATACGGGAGAACCCCGAGAAAAACTGAACTGCGATATTTTCCGCCAAAAGTGTCACTATGGACTTATCTTAAAAAATATCGCACTTTATTTATTTTTATGAAAAAAAAAAACCTTGAGTGTACCGCGGAATTTTAAATTACAATTTTAGTGTGCCACACGTTGAAAAATATTTTCTCTAACTTAGTTTTTTTATTTTACTTGGTTAATTAACGATGCTGTATCAACTATGAGATTATTGGTGATAGCGAGATGATACTTAGCGAGATGAGGCCGAGGATTCGCCATAGATTACCTGACATTTGCCTTAAGGTTGGAGAAAACCTCGGAAAACCCAATCAGGTAATCAGCCCAGGCGGGAATCGAACCCGCGCCCGAACGCAACTCTGGATCGCCAGGCAAGAGCCTTAGCCGACAGAGCTACGCCGGTGGCTCTAACTTGGTACTCGTAGGGTATTTTTTTACTTGGTTATTTAACGACACTGTACCAACTACGAGGTTATTTAGCGTCAATGGCATTGGTGATAGCGAGATGAAGCAGAGGATTCGCCATAGATTACCTGACATTTGCCTTAAGGTTGGGGAAAACCTCGGAAAAACCCAATCAGGTAATCAGCCCAGGCGGGAATCGAACCCGCGCCCGAACGCAACTCTGGATCGCCAGGCAAGAGCCTTAGCCGACAGAGCTACGCCGGTGGCTCTAACTTGGTACTCGTAGGGTATTTTTTTACTTGGTTATTTAACGACACTGTACCAACTACGAGGTTATTTAGCGTCAATGACATTGGTGATAGCGAGATGAAGCAGAGGATTCGCCATAGATTACCTGACATTTGCCTTAAGGTTGGGGAAAACCTCGGAAAACCCAATCAGGTAATCAGCCCAGGCGGGAATCGAACCCGCGCCCGAACGCAACTCTGGATCGCCAGGCAAGAGCCTTAGCCGACAGAGCTACGCCGGTGGCTCTAACTTGGTACTCGTAGGGTATTTTTTTACTTGGTTATTTAACGACACTGTACCAACTACGAGGTTATTTAGCGTCAATGGCATTGGTGATAGCGAGATGAAGCAGAGGATTCGCCATAGAGTACCTGACATTTTCCCTACGGTTGGAGAAAACCTGGGAAAAAATCATAACTAGGTAACCAGCCCAAGCGGGAATAGAGCTCGTGCCCGAGCGCAACTTCGGGTTGGTAGGCAAGCGCCTCAGTCGACCGAGCTACGCCGGTGGCTCGTAGAGCATTTCTTATACCTTCTTGCCCCAGCAACTAAAACTTACCCTAGTACAAACCCTAGTAATGCCGCACTTCGATTATTGTGACGTTCTGTTAAGTGACCTAAGTTCTGAACTGTCAGTCAAGTTACAGCGAGCTCAGAATATGTGCGTCAGATACGTGTGCAACATCCGACGATATGATCACATATCACCGTCCTTCGCAAGGCTTTCGTGGCTCCGACTTACAGAACGCAGAACTTTACACTCTTTGTCTTTACTCTTTCGAATTCTGCACACCGTAACACCAAATTACCTTTCGTCTCGTTTCTCTTATCTATACTCTAACCACGACGTAAATACCAGATCACTTATCTATGGCACGCTAAGTATACCTCTTCATAGAACATCTTGTTATTCATCATCTTTTACAGTATCCACCTCGCGTCAATGGAATTCCTTGTCACAAAGTATTAGGGGCTGCAAGACAACAAACACCTTTAAAAAGAGCTTAAAAGATAACCTTATTAGCATTTCACTCCAATCATACTGATTTAAACTATCACTGACTACATTGTTACTTCTTGCTTTAGACATCATCCTGATAGTGCTGTATTTTCAAAATTGTCTCATAATAATCTCTTTCTATTATCTAATATTATTTGAAATATATTAACTTTCTATGTATTTTAGCTTAATTCTGCTACATAGTTTATTTCAGTGTTTAATTAATAGTTCATAGTATTTTGTTGTTTAATTCGTAAATAACTCTTGTATACATGTAACTCTCATCTAAATCAAATTGTTGAATTCTTTTAAGTTCATGCATATGTATATACACTTTTTGCTGGTTGAGTGGAAGAGAAGGCCTTACGGCCTTAACTCTGCCAGCTAAAATAAATCATTATTATTATTATTATTATTATTATTATTATTATTATTATTATTATTACCTAGTAAGCCTCTCATCTCTTGCTGAGATTCGAACACGTGACCACGTGGTTCTTAGTCGGACTGGATGCACGCTTAAAATCAGTATGACAACGAAAGGTATGAATGCATGCATCACCCACCCCTCGCCCTGGAGCATGACATTCCGATGCCACACCCCAGCGGCCTTGCAAAGCGAGAGCGCTGGACAAATGAGACAAAAACGCATGATTCCGACAGTAATTCCAACGCCCTAACGGAAAGAGAACAATACAGTTGCTGGACAGAGCAGTGGCGTGCGTGGAGGGTATGAGGAAGTGACGTGCACTTGCAGTTCCCTCCAGGAAGAACGCCTGGCTGGCGTAATGTGATTCAGACACAGAGACTTAGCTCGCAACAATGACAGCATCCTCTTGTGTTCCTGCTTCTTCCGCCCTTCGCCTCTTCGTTTTCCTCTTATTTTCTTACGTTACTTTCTCTTTAATTTCATCTCTCACTCTCATTCTTCTTCCTGGTTCTCTTCATACCTCTACCTCTATTCTTTCAGAACCTCCTCTTTTTCTACTACATTTCTCTCATGTGTATTTCAAACTATATTACCACAGTCTAGTATATAGTACAGTCACGAAGCTCAATACGTAGTAAATGTGCATCCATAGATAGTTGCTAACCACTAGGATCGCTAATATCGCCTCATTACAGACAATGCGAAATAGTACCGGCACAGTCTATTGTTCCTAGCACCCTCACAACTCAAGCTTACTAAATGCCGAGTCGAAGTCGCTATCGATTTGACGTGTTACGAGGATTTCGCTTAGTACAAGAATAATTATACAAACGCATTGAACTGGCATGAATTTTCTAAAGAGTTTTTATTACATGCAAAAAAAGAAATGTAAATGTTTGAATTTTCAGTTCTGTATCTGTATTTATCAGCAACAAATATAAATGACACTCGGGAGGAAATTAAACGCAGAATAAATATGGGAAATGCGTGTTATTATTCGGTTGAGAAGCTTTTATAATCTAATCTGCTGTCAAAAAATCTGAAAGTTAGAATTTATAAAACAGTTATATTACCGGTTGTTCTGTGTGGTTGTGAAACTTGGACTCTCACTCTGAGAGAGGAACATATGTTAAGGGTGTTTGAGAATAAGGTGCTTAGGAAAAATATTTGGGGCTAAGAGGGATGAAGTTACAGGAGAATGGAGAAAGTTACACAACGCAGAACTGTGCACGCATTGTATTCTTCACCTGACATAATTAGGAACATTAAATCCAGACGTTTGCGATGGGCAGGGCATGTAGCACGTATGTAAACTCTACAACTCCACTGAAGTAACTGCATTCGTGATGCAAGTAACATTAAGGAACCCGTGAAAAAATCAACAAGATTCCAGACTCATCATAGACTGGGGGGGAAAAAAAGACAGACGTATATCACGGCCTACTGGAGTATAGTAAACACAGAAAACATTTTAAAGCAACAATGTTGAAGATAGATATTTTTGTTTTGCAAATTTGCCGTCATTGAACAGAAACCAAGATGGAGATTTCATTGCAACTAATTAGAAGTTCCTCTTTCGCTTTTTTCAAACTTTTCCTCGAACATTAAAACTTCAACATACCGCTCTTGTAACGCATATTACTATTGTATCCCTGAAATATCAGTTGAAGGAAAGAATTATGAACAGTAATATCATTAGTAACATGACAAAGGAAGTGAAATGTGAAACATAAAACGTATATAATAGTGAAGTTTAGTATGTGTCATCTACTCGACACTTTTTTTTTGGTTCTTTTCATTATTCTTTTTCCCTATTTCTTCTCTCCTTTTTCCTTTCCTCTCTTTCTCATTCCTTCCTTTGCTCCTCATCACCTAATCGGATTTCTTCCATCTCTTCTTCATCCTCTATGCTCAGTTCCAGTCTTTTGCTCTCTTCTTTCATGACTTTTTCAATTTTCTTCTTTGGTCCCATACTTTTCCCTTTTTTTTTTTTTTTGGCCGTTTCTTTATTTCCCCGGCAAGTTATGCAGAGTTCCGTGTTCCTGTGCGTGCGTCTTGCGTCGCTCCCTCGTCAAGGGGCTGTTCCGCTCACAGACTCGCAGGCTGTGGTACAACCTTGGCGGAGAGTCAGTAACCGAGAGCATCCTGGTGGCCTCGTGGTCCAGATATCCGCCCGAGGAAGATGGAACAGGTTCTGCGGAGTGGGGCGCCAGCCTGCACAGCGTTGCTCTCTGCGGCGCCTATCTATCTTCTGCTTCTGTTTCCGAAAAAATTGAAAGCTCGTTGCTTTTGAGTCCACTTCTAGTATAACAACCACAGCCTTGAGCCGTTTTGTGCCCAACTCCGTACACATACTGTACGCTACTTTATGCTGAAGACGTTAAGGGCGGCGGTGAAAATGTATTATATTGTTATTTTAAAAGTCCTGTATATCCTTTAATCGATATTACTTCATACAAACACAGAAACATTCTCTGTAGGCTATGTTTCATAGCTTTCATTTGTTGTTGTCCAAGGCCCCTTATAGACGAAGTCATTTGTTTTTTTATTTCATTACAGCGCCTTAGATGGCGTTGTTATATAAATTTTAAAACTCATTTATCTCATTAATATCAGTCCTATCAAACTTTCTCATAGAATAAAACTTATCGGAAATAATTAAAAAAAAATTGTTATGTAACATTTTTCACGAAAATCAATAATAAGCGAGATATTTCGATTTATTTAATTAGGCCCCCTTATAAACCCCCTTTTAAATAACGTATTTTGAATGTCATATAGCCTAAAATCTAAGTTACAACGAACTTAATTTATATTCCAATTTTCATCGAAATCCGTTCAGCCATTATTGCGTGAAAAGGTAACAAACATACAGACAGATAGACATACAGACATACAAACAAAATTTTCAAAAAAGCGATTTTCGGTTTCATGATGGTTAATTATACATGTTAACACCAATTATTTTTGGAAAATCGAAAATTACCAGAAAAATTTTGGCTACAGATTTATTATTAGTATAGATTTTATTTATAAAGACTATAAGTGCTTCGTGTGGTGTGTGGCATTCTATGAGACAGGAATATGTACATTACGACGAAGTGAAGAGAAACGACTACAAGCATTTAAAATGGATATGGAGAAGAAATGGAGCGTGTGAAATGTACAGACAAAATAAGAAATGAACTTGTGTTAGAAAGAGTTGGTGAATAAAGAATAATGCTGAAACTGGTAAGTAAAGAAAAATAAATTGGTTGGGTCACTGGCTGAGAAGAAGTTGCCTACTGAAGGATGCAATGGATGGAACGGTGAACGGGAGAAAGTTTGGGGTAGAAGAAGATATCGGATAATAGACAATGTTAAGATAGGCTGTAGTCTATAGATAGTATGTGGAGAGGAAGAGGAAGACGGAAAATAAGGAGAATTGGAGAATACTGGGTTTGCAGTGAAGGACCGGCCCTTCAACAGGAAACTCTAAATGAATGAGCGTTTTTTATGTTTATGTGTTTTATTTACAGCTTAGTTCTCATTAATATAGAGCATTTTATGTGTCCATTTCATATGGTTTAAATTTGGAATCCTTGCCAGTTTTCTTCTTCAATTAGAGTTTCTGTTATTTCACTTTATGAAAAACATGGGAATCATTCGACCGAATAAATGAATCTTACTAACGTTATTCCCTCGCGTACCTCAACAGTATTGGCTTAAGTGTCGAAATGCGAACGGGACATTTGACCGCGACGACAATGTCCTGCCATAGAAAGCTTTCTCTCGGGGCGGAGTAACTCGGTTTCTCCAGACCAGAAATTACTTATATTATGTTTCAAGATTTAATTCAAGGTTTACTAACGTTTACGTTTCATTTTAAATAATAATAATAATAATAATAATAATAATAATACTAATAATAATAATAATAATAATAGTAGTAGTAGTAGTAATAATTTTATTTATTTATTTATTTATTTATTTATTTATTTATTTATTTATTTATTTGTGCTGTACAACAGCCAGTGGCCAATTACAGTTCAGCACAAATATAACAAAAACATAAAACAAAAATAATTATTACACATAAATATAATTACAATTACAATAATGACGATGAATGGATAACTAAGAATACTATGAGAGAATGTTAATTGAGTATAATGCCTAAAAGAATACATAAATGATAAATCGTTGCCAAGAGCAAACAAAGTCTATACATTGAAGGGATCGAATTCGCAGCCATGCATGTTGGCATTTTTAATGCATCTGGAGACTGGTGAAAGAAATTTCGAATTTCTAGTATAGAAAAGTTTGTGGGCTCTCATATCTTTTGTTGGAATACGTAAGGTAATATTGTTTAAGAAAGAGTCACAGGATATATCACCTTTGAGGACTTTACAAAAGAACAGATAATCTAGCTCATGGCGTCTAGCATATAGATTTTGACAATTAAAATATTCACATTTTCTCTCATAACTATACCCGGAATTAATGGGCAGAAATCTGAATGAACATAAGGATATAAATTTTCTTTGTATATTTTCTAATTTAGCCGAGTCCGTAGTTGTAATCGAGTTCCAAACTACAGATGCATATTCGAGTTTCGATCGCACCAATAATAATAATAATAATAATAATAATAATAATAATAATAATAATAATAATAATAATAACAAGGAACCTAAACATTGTTTGAACAACCTTCAAATAGGCCTAGATGGAACTGAACCCCTAACTTCTACAAGAGGAGTAATAAACAACAGAAAAATTAGGACCGAATTACGCCAACGAGGGTACAACGCATGGTGCAAAAGGGAAAAGACGTTATTCTGTACGGTGAATTCACTCCCTCTAACAAATGGATAATTAAACCCGATGGAATGACTAGCGGTGAATGGAAGGAGGCTATCAAAATGACTGCCAACGTAAGTGCTTTAAGAGCCATACCCGGTAGGTCTCAATAAAATCACTGCAGGCGATGCCTCAGTCAGATAGAAACCCTTGGACATGCCCTGGGAGCCTGCCCTTATGGTGAAACATTGCCTATACAAAGGCACCATGCAATTAGAACTAAATTGGCCGATGCTCTTAGAAAACTAAAATACACCGTCTATGAAGAAATCCACGGAACTGCCGGCAATGACAGTAACAGACGCATTGACATAATCGCCATTAGCGAATCCTTGTCCCAGGGTATGATCATCGACCCCACCATCAGGTTTGAAACATATAGAGGACAGCCTGAAGACGTACACGAGGAGAAACGAGCAATTTACGTTCCAACCATCCCGTATTATAAAGATAAATACCAACTTTACGATATCAGTGGTGTCACGGGATTGATGTCTGGAGCAAGAGGAACGATACCTAACTTCTCTTCTCAATTCTGTAAGACCCTAGGGCTGAACGAACTGGCCCTCCTCATAATTAGAGTCAGTCAAACTCTTATGGAACCACCTATATGGACTCTAATTCAGTGTACTGAAAAAACTGACGCACAATTATCATTTTTCTTTTTCTTATTAGCTTTCATTGCTTCTATACTTGTCTGTAAGTTTCCTTATTCTGTGAACTGTCATTGTTTGTATGTTTACTTTTTGTCTTTTTTTTATTCTGTGATCTTTCATCAGCTATTTGTTCTTTTTTGTTTTGTATGCTTTGTCTAATGGCAGCCTCTAATTTGAGGAAGCTCTAGTAAGTAAATAAATAAATAAATAAATAAATAATAATAATAATAATAATAATAATAATAATAATAATAATAATGCTCAAGATAGGGACCGACCACATCGCCTTAACAAATGCTGGGTAACTTTCGGCGATAGACTCCCGGATTCATCTCGCTAGCATTATCATCTTCATCTCACTCAGACGCTAGATAACCATAGCAGTTGATAAAGTGTTGTAAAAAAATCTAAGACGCAGAATGTATGATAATAATCGAGTCGCTGAAAAGAACAATCTATTGCGCAGAGAAGGGAAAGGCACAATTCTGTGGTGTTCGGGTAAAGGGGGATAAGTTATTTTTTTGTGCACATGAAATTTTGTTCCCCAGATGAACACACAAGTTAAATTAAACAGGTACATCATTTTATCTTTACTTCAATTTTTATTGCACCTGAGATTTTGAATGTACTTCACTCTCACCCCCTCTACTAGTAAACTTCCAAACGTTCTCCACACAGAACCAAACGTATACAGTCAAAGTCGCCTTACGGTCATAGTAAACACACACAGTGCTGAAATACTGAGTATAGTACGTTCCAGAAATATATTCGCGTTTTCCTGTGACGAAAGAACTTTCAATATTGAATCATATTCTCGCACAGGTACTGTCGTCCGTGTGCCTACGTCGCATCCCGGTTCCCCCACCCGCTTCTGCATCCCCTCTGTAAAGGCTAGTGGCTGGGCTGTCTTAGCTCTTTTCTGAAAACATTAATTTCTGTTAGGAATTGGATGTCTGCGTAATATTATACAACTGTTTAAAATAACTTAAATGAAAGGGCCTCGTTAATTAATTAACTGTCACGTGATTTTCCTCCTTTCTACGACCCAGCGACAAAACCACTTGGACGGACAGTAGAGAGCATGTCTGAGTAATTTTATCTTTTTCGATCGGACAGAAGTGAACACTGAATTTAAGTACGTAAAGTAAATTTTTATAGACCAGGTACAGAATTATTTCAACATGAGTTACTAGTACGAAGGATAAAACTGGTAATTGGAATTAGATACAATAGTCTATAGTGCGATAATATGCAAGAAAGGACCGAAGCCTGTATCGAAATGAACGGCCATCATTTTGAAAATTGTGTTTAAATATCCATATTATGATTATTTTTCAATTTAACTTCATTCTCTATAATGTATACTAATGTGCTGTAGACATATAATATACAATTCATAATGAATACGTCCGAATGGATAGCTCAGTTCGTAAGTAAAAACACTTAGTATTGTTAATACAGTATTGTATTTTGATGAAAGAAAAACCTAATGAAAATTATCAAATTGAAAATCGCGATATTTCCTAGTTTACGCAAATGGATGAACTACTTTTGTGCGAGATCGTGCGTATTTGCTTGGTTTCCGCACAAAACCAATCCGTGGAAAGTCTAAAATTCCACACTCAGTATTCCCAACCTAACACACATATCAATTTCCCTCTTCTTACCGCTTAAGTGACATATTGATTTTACTGCCTTAGGCTTTTAACATATTATTTTTAGAGACGTTCAATATAGTAATAATTATAAATTGGAAACTTACCACTGCAATTTCACCTAAATTGCACTGTTAATTATTGTTTTTAAATATTTGCAAAAATTAAGTAAACTCTACAACTCCACTAAAGTTACTGCATTCGTGATGCAAGTAACATTAAGGAAGCCGTGAAAAAATCAACAAACTTGCCGATGTTATTACTGCTATATGTTATATAAATAATATTGTTAAAATATTAAAATGAAAAATAAATCATTACATAACCTTACCGTTTGTTTTAAGTTCGCATTTATAGACTGGGGGGGAAAAAAGACAGACGTATATCACAGCCTGCTGGAGTATAGTAAACACAGAAAACATTTTAAAGCAACAATTTTGAAGACAGATATTTTTGTTTTGCAAATTTGCCGTCACTGAACAGAAACCAAGATGGAGATTTCATTGCAACTAATTAGAAATCCCTCTTTCAGTTATGTAATAAACGATCTTCGCACAAAATAATGTATGATACACGAGCGGTATGTTTTCTTTCAATTCTCGGAAATTAAAAAAGCTCAACTACGTTTCGCTTTTTCAAACTTTTCCTCGAACATGAAAACTTCAACATACCGCTCTTGTAACGCATATTACTATTCTTCCCTCCTATACCTAGTAAAGTGATTTGTTCGTATTTTACGCCAGTATAATCGAACTCCAGTCGTGGAAAGGGGTAGCAAACGGTGTTTCCGGTTCTCAATCGTTAATCAAAAGGTATAGCCAGGTTAATATGAGAAATGTTAGTAAAAATAAAATTACGTCCCTGTACAAGTGAGTGTGTAAAAATCAAAAGAATACTAGCAGTTGATGTGTTTTATTTGTTAGAAAATTATTTTCAATAAGGGTCCGAAGTTTAATTTTCATTCATCTCCAAACTCATTTTCATGACTTATCTCCCTTTATCCAAACAACAGAATTATTCCACACTAGCATCACATGGTGAACTGCACTATGACCGGAAAATAAAGTCGTGACAAGAGCAAGGCTACGGACAAACAGTGATTTCATTCTGACACATTTGTTTTCCATTATAAGATTCCTTACCTCTGACGTACTCTGCCCCATGAGAACGCTGTCGTGTGAACATTGCTGCACAATGCAGACCACGGTGAAGGACAAAGAATCTGATTGTATTCGTGAAAGGCAGACATGGACATAACGAGACGTTGTCCAATCTTTCGGAGGTCAAGGTCTATTAATTACTACATTGCTCCCCACCTGCTTCCGCAGCAGCAAACGGTCGTTGTTTCGAACCCCGGTCGACTCCTCCTACTTCACATCCACACGCAAGATAGACATTACATCATCAAAATTAAGATGAAACGCGATGGGTTTATTAAATGGTGATGTATATGTATACTATTTTGAATCACTACCGTAAATATCAAACTAAATTTATATCATCCGATCATGGCCATAACACAAGAAGATACAATATTTTGCTCCCCCTCATTGAACCAAAATGTAAGACTGAAGCAGGTCTAAGGCACAGTTCTAATTACGGTCCAAGATTATATAATGATTTTATAAAGAGGAATCCTAAACTAAAATTATTAAACAATACATTATTCAAAAAACAAATGCTTGAACTGTTTTTAAAATTATAATTACAGCATGTAAATTCTTATTCTTTATTTATTTATTTTTGTCACTTTAACAATGTCGCATTCTTAACTTAGTTTGTTTATGTATAGGCTAAGGTACCGTTTGTTTCTTTGTTTTTTTTTATTGTTTTTAAACTTTATGTGTAATTACATTTAACAGTTTAATCACAGCTGTGATTATTATTATTATTATTATTATTATTATTATTATTATTATTATTGTTTTATTTCTGTAGGGGCGTGAGCATTTATAACTATGATGTCGCACCATCTACCCTTAAGTACTAAATATGATAACCTGTCACTGATAAATTCGACCTTTTTTTACTGCTGATTTTATTCTTTTATGAACAAAGAATCCTGTTCCTAATTGGTGATTATTGTTTTCTTTCCCATAACACAACAAGTAATCTCCTATTTGTGATATGCCATCCCTATCTAACCTAACCTCTTGTACTCCCACGAAGTCTATTCTATATCTAGCTAGTTCTTTTGCTACTAATGTTACCCTCCTGTTCTATAAAGACTAGTTACGTTCCAAGTGCCAAAACTCAGAACCTTATCCCTTTGCTGTGGTCGTGCCAGAGAATCCGAGGCTTATTGTAGGGATTCGTAACAAGCTGTTTTTTTACGGTGATGGGTTGTTAGCCCTTCGCCCAACCCCCAAGCTGGAGGACCACTCCCTCTCTGAGAGAGGAACATAGGTTAAGTGTGTTTGAGAATAAGGTGCTTAGGAAAATATTTGGGGCTAAGAGGGCTGAAGTTACAGGAGAATGGAGAAAGTTACACAACGCAGAACTGCACGTATTGTATTCTTCACCTGACATAATTAGGGACATTAAAGCCAGGAATGCATATAGAGTGTTAGTTGGGAGACCGGAGGGAAAAAGACCTTTGGGGAGGCCGAGACGTAGATGGGAGAATATTAAAATGGATTTGAGGGAGGTGGGATATGATGATAGGGACTGGATTAATCTTGCACAGGATAGGGACCGATGGCGGGCTTATGTGAGGGCGGCAATGAACCTTCGGGTTCCTTAAAAGCCATTTGTATGTATGTATGTATGTATGTATTATGTATGTATTATTTATTATTATTTTTCCTTCTATCCAGTTTTCATTATTGGTCACACCCGACCTCAAGCATCTTGCTTTTTCGGGTGTGACCCAGTTACATTGTATTTATACAATAATTTCTAATACGTAGGCTATTTTACTATGAGATTGGTAATAAATTTCGAATTTTCAAGAATATTCATATACGAGTATTACAATAGTATTGTAAAATCTTTGTTATTGTATGTAATTTTTGCTTGCAATAAAAATCTTTTGTAAAATCTTTTGTAATCATCTGCGTAGTTACTTAGCTTCGATGGAATTGGTAATAACGAGATGTTATTTTGGTGAGATGAGGCCGAGAATTCTCCATGGGATTATCTGACTTTCGTTTTAAATTTGGGGAAAACGTCTGAAAAATCCCAACCAGGTAATTAGCCCAAACGGGGGTGTAACCCATGTCTGGGCGCAGCTCCACATCATGAGTGCGTCTATTTTCTTCCAGCTTCACCGTTGGTAGAATTTTAAATATTCACTGTAACAACACTATGATCCATACTATGTTAATATTATCAGTAGTTAGGCCATAAACCGGTGTAACGCTACGTACAGTACATAGGGCGCCGAAATTGCGTATAAAATTAGCCGTGCTGCTGGGCCTCTCTCAGTAATATCTCAACATCGAGAGCAGCTACAGACCTGTGCGACCGACCACTCGATTGATTTATAATCGCGGGTTCTGCAATATTAAAGTTATAATATACACGCAGAATACCATAGTCAAAATTGTGTTGTTTCATTTTTGTAAGTTGGTAGGATCTATAAAACATGTGTTAGGCCCAGTTATGCTACTGAAACGAGAGCTGAAATGAAAAAAGTCTGAACAAATGTTGACAACTATAGAAATGAGAACTTTAAGAAGTATCACAAGATACAGCTTACAAGAGAAGAAAACAAATGAGGTAATTAATATGTGATGTACAGGTGATAGGAAAATGGGCCAAAGCAAGAAGAAAAGGATAGAGAGACCACGTACTGAGGATGCCGGACACACAAAACCCGCAATGACAGCAAAACCAAACACCCCTAGACCTCAGAGACGACCAACTGAAACGTTGGCAGGAAAGCTGGTCACCTGCCTCCGAACACAATAGCACCGATTGAACATGATTGAATCCTAATTTAAGAAGAAGAAGAAGTTGGTATCGATTACTCGGTTATTTAACGTCGATGGGATTGGTGATGGCGAAATGATATTTGGCGATATGAGACCGAGGATTTGCCATAGATTACCTGACATTCGTCTTAAGGGGAGAGGATGGTATTTTTCGGTGAAAAATGAGTAATAATAATAATAATAATAATAATAATAATAATAATAATAATAATAATAATAATAATAATAATAATCCATGGCGCTACAGCCCATGAAGGGCCTAGACCGACCAGCCGGCTGCTGGCCTCACACCCACATGTCGAAGCAGAGGTGGACGATCATCCAACTAGAATGGAGGTATCGTGTGGTTAGCACGATGATCCCCCCAGCCGTTATAGCTAGCATTCGCAACCGGATTTCGCTACCTATTGTAGCTCCCCAAGTGCATCACGATGCTGGGTGGGCACCGGTCCCGTACACTGGCCGAAATTTCATGAGAAAATTTCTTCCCCCATGAGGACTCGAACCAGCGCGCATTCCGTGACGCGAGTCCTAGGCAGGATGCCTTAGATCGCGACGCCACGGCGCGGGACGAAAAATGAGTAAATATTCAAAAACAAAAATTCTTTAAAATATTCTGTGATATGTGTGGAATGTATAGCATAACATTTTGTGGGTATTTGTGCCCTTATCGAATGTTGAGTCGCCATTTTTAAACTTCCTGCGTTATGGATTTTTAAATCACTCGCCCACTTTTATTGTTGTTTCCGGTAAATTAAATTTTCAAACATTTTTTTTTCTTTAAAATACCCTTTGATACGTGTGGAATGCATTGCATAACATTATGTAGGTATTTGTGACGTCATTTTTAAACTTCCTGCGCTATGGACCTTTAAATCACACGCCCGCTTTTATCGGTTTCCAGTAACTTAATTTTTTTTTACATTGCCAGACAAAAATGAATATAATTTCTGAACTATTAAATTTACATGCATGAAATTTAGAACACACATTCTTTAGACTATTAGGAAACTTTTCTCTGTAACAGAATTTTGTTAATTGATTTCATTTTAAAATACGTCCGTTTGAATAATTTCAAGGGAAAAATTGTTCCGGAGCCGGGTATCGATCCAGGGACCTCTGGTTGAACGTACCAGCGCTCTTACCAACTGAGCTACCCAGGAACTCCACCCGACACCCACCTGGTACGTTTAACCAGAGGTCCTGGGATCGATACCCGGCCTCGGAACAATTTTTCCCTTGAAATTATTCAAATCTGCTTTACAGGGAGCATTACCTGAAAGACTAGATTTGCATAATACGTCCGTTTGTTTGCAAGAAAGGAAATCAGAAAATTGTTATTAAATATTAATTGTTTATTTTACAAACGTAGGGACTAATATCACAATTCTGTTACAGGCAGTTTGTAGAACATGCTTTTGCAAATACACTGCAAAAAAACTGTTTGAATCTATCTTTAAAAACGGTTTAGATATATCGGCTTTAGTACAATCCTGCATTGGATATATTTTTTCAAATTTGGGTCCCCAAATACTTTTTTTTTTTTCAAAATATTTTTATTTGGTTGAGTTGCCGCTTCTATGAGGTCTCTACGTACAAAAATTAATATTTTACACCAAATAGGAAAGGTGGGAAAAAGCTCGGAAAAACCCAACCAGGTAATCAGCCCAAGCGGGAATCGAACCTAGTCGGCCTGGGTAGCGTAACTGATATAGCGCTGGCCTTCTGTGCTCAAGGTTGCGGGTTCGATTCCGGCTCAGGTCGATGGCATTTAAGTGTATTTAAATGCGACAGGCTCCTGCGGGACAAAATTGCGGCACATCGGAGACGCTGATATAACCTCTACAGTGCGAGCGTCGTTAAATAAACCACACTTTTTTAAATCGAACCCACGCCCGAGCGCAACTCCGGATCGGCAGGTAAGCGCCTCAGCCGACTGAGCTACGTTGCTTCTATGAAGAGAAAATATATCGCGTGTCCTTCATTGATATTACTTCCCTCACCACTAGGGCTGAAAAAAGTATTGGCTGTAGGTTACGCTGCACCGTATGTTTACAAAATGCTCGTGTGCACGCACGACTAGTTACGGTAGCGGCTGTTTGTACAGTCCGCTCCGTATGAATGGACACATAATAGAATTTACATTTACAGGATTACTTGTGTTTCAAATTTTATTTCAGTAGATTATTTTACGACGCTTTATCAACATCTTAGGTTATTTAGCGTCTGAATGAGATGGTGATAATGCCGGTGAAATGAGTCCGGGGTCCAACACCAAAAGTTACCCAGCATTTGCTCATATTGGGTTGAGGGAAAACCCCGGAAAAACCTCAACCAGGTAACTTGTCCCGACCGTTACTCCACAAGTGTGGACTGTTTCAAATTAATTAACTCAGAACAAATATTACATTTACAAAAACATCATTATCAATTAAGTCAAACAGAATTTCCCCATGTTCTGAATTCAGTCCTCTTATTATCTGTTCTTTGTTGGATTTTTGTTTCGGCATTCTGAAACAACCTCACATCACTTAAGCAGGTCTACCATTGAGGAGAGTCGGATGTTCACTCTCTCTGCTTCTTACAGACAGTAGAGACATCCGGCAACGGGACGCATTTTGTGAACAATGTACAGTAGACTTGGTTATAGCGACCTCGTTTTGTGCGACACCTAGCCTATAACGTCATATATTCTATGGTTCCAACTAATTCCCCATAAGACATATGCTTTTCTACCTTGCTTAATACGACAAACGTATATGCGTCTATCTCGCATATAACGTCATTTTCAATTTCAGTTTAGAATACGATTTTCTAAGAACCAAAGTATTTTAAGAAATATTTTGTTGAAATCTTGTAACCTGGCATATTCTTTACTCTCTCCTTCTGTCATAGATTTCTGGAAGACAGGCAGGTTCCCCATCCCAATCTGTCCAAATTCATGCGGTATTAACGGTATCTGTGTGCGGTCAGTTTCGACAGGAAGTTTTCACTAAGTGCACGCATTTTAACGCAGTATGGCACAAAAAGAAAAGTTTTAACGTTGGAAGAAAAAGTTGAAGTAATTCATCAAATTGAGAATGGAATTAAAAAAGCTTACGTCTATCGTAATCCAAATGATTTGGAAGAGCAAGGATAAAATTGTTGCTGCATTTGAACAGAATGGATCGAAGGTAGGGGAGGGAGCAGTGAAATTGTAACTGAAATGATGGACATACTCGTAGAACGTAATTTAGAAAGTGTGTATTGGGCAAGTAGGAGACAACAGAGTAAAATGACTGATTCTTCACTCCTAAGTAAAAAAGTTTGGTGAGTATTGAACAAACTGTTTTAATACAGAATACTGTATTTATAATTGTACGTGTATTTCATTATGTTCATGGTAGGCTTAAAAGTGAATACATAAATCTGAAATTAGCCTACTTCAATTTGTAATTTTTCATTTTCCACCTCATTAGACTGATAATATGAATCTCGGTTACTACGACACTCGTTTATAACAAAATTTTTAAGGTCCCTTGGATGTCGTTATAACCAAGTTCTACTGTATATAGAAGTTATTTACTACCCTGATATCAATACTTTTCTTCAGCCATACTCATCATAGACCCATACTCTTTATTTGTAAACCGAAACAAAGATAAAACATTCACACCAATACAACTGTATTTTCATTCCCGAAACTGGGTGCCGGTGTATTCCTGACATAACGCAGAATTATTTAAAGTTTGTATTCAATTGAATTACACCGTAATCCGTTTTTAACACAGATTACTGTGACTCAGTAATATTCTAAAAGTAGATGAAATAGTTTTAATACAGAACCTAACTTAACCAGACACTTTTGCAGTCTCCAACACCTGAAACTGAATTTCGCCGTGAAGATATACAGAAAAAACCGTCTCGTAGACTGGCACATATTTCAGGTTAGGTATACCCAGTGCCTACACTGACCTGAGTTCATTGTCAGTCCAATGTATTACCCCTAGGGCTTAAGAATCACGGATTTCTGCCACCCAGCCGCTGTGAAGGTATGTTATCTGTCCTTGAAGCGGATCGCCTCTACCAGCTGCTGTCAGCAGGTGCAGTCTGACAGATGGGGGACGACGAGATAGGAACGACCAAAGAATTGAACCCCGTACAGGGTGTATCACACTAAATGTTACAAAGTGATAGGGTGGGTGTAGGACCCCAACCTACAATTTTCATTAATCAATACATGTCCGTAGCCACCGGCGTTGCTCAGTCGGTTAAGGCGCTTGCCTGCCGGTCTGCGTAACGCTCGGGCGCGGGTTCGATCCCCGCTTGGGCTGATTATCTGGTTGAGTTTTTTCCGAGGTTTCCCCAACTGTAAGTTGAATGCCAGGATTCTATGGCGAATCCTCGGCCTCATCTCGCTATCATCAATCTCACCGACGCTAAATAACTTAGTAGTTGATACAGCGTTGTTAAATAACCAACTTAAAAGAATACATGTCCGGCTATCTTTATGTTGTCATATATTGTAATTCAATCACATTTGATCACCATAATATGATGTAACTGATAACCCTTGCAGCAAATTTCGATGGTCCAGAGGGCCTAATTTGTCAAATCCACTATCCTCACTTCCACGGTGGGGCCTCCTGGGATCTTTAAAGATGCGAAAGAGAGAGTGGTGTGCGGAAAGCAACGGGAAGCTACCGCATTTATTTTTTCCAAGAAAAACTGGAAGTAAGAAATCAAGCTGTGTTGGAAAGAGTGAGTGAAAAAGAATGATGCTGAAACTGGTCAGGAAGAGAAAAAGGAATTGGTTGGGTCACTGGCTGACAAGAAACTTGCTTACTGAAGGATGCATTGGAAGGAATGGTGAACGGTAGAAAATTCAGGGCAGAAGAAGATATTAGGTCATATATAACATTAAGATATATGGATCGTATGCGAAAACTAAGAAGAAGGTGGAAAAGAGGGAATATTGGAGAATGCTGGGTTTGCAGTGAAAGACCTGCCCTTGTGCAGAAAAATATGAATGAACGAAAGAATACAATGAAATAAGCTATGATAAGTCATTCCTCAGTAATTTTAGTAATAATAGTAATAGTAGTATTACCGGTAGTAATAGGTCTGGTTATAATAATAATAATAATAATAATAATAATAATAATAATAATAATAATAATAATAATAATAATAATAATAATATAATATGTATTTATTTTTCTAATAATTGTACCATAATAGTACATTATGCAACGAGCCTATAATAATATAGTAATAAGACGTAAGTATGTTTGTTTATGAAACGAGCGCAAGCGAGTTTCATAATTTTCATACGAGCGCCTTAATTACCATTTCATACGACTTTAATGCTCGACCATATTTCTAACTTGAAATTATTCAAAATTAGGTCATGTTATGGTTATGTGCGAACTGACCTGAATTGTGAGATGTGCGCAGACGCGAAAGTATTGATTTTTTCCGAGGCCGAATGTCACTGACCTTGATAGAGAATAAGATGAACATTAGTCTGATATAACCTGGAAATTGATTTAGAATTTAAAAACGAGATGACAAATTGAATTTATTTGAATATTATTTACAATTAACGCTAATTATTATAGTAACAGAACATAACCTTCTGCGACAGTATTGGATTTCCAGCCTCCGTGACTTTTCGCTAATTGTCTTTCGATTGCATATCCGAGAATAATCGATACTTGCGGTTTTATAACGGTACAAAGGTGACTTGTCATTGGCTGAACACCTGAACTTTAATGAATAGGTGTACTTTAATGAGGTGCATTAAAGGGCTACTACCAGGTGTATAATTACTACATTTCGGCATGGTCGAGCATAAAATATAATGTAAACAGATAAAACTTTAGCTCACTCCTGAAAGAGTAGAACTAGATCTCAGGGAAAGACGTCAGAATATCCCAGATATGTTATTTTTGTTATTTATCCATCTGTATGTGAATAATGCCAACCTTGTAGTGACATTCTATAGTTACGCATGTATTGTGTACGCATCCATGTCAAAGCACAACTGAATAACATTTTTTTAAATATATTGCAACTCTCCATGCATTATAATGAATTCTTCCATGTAAGTTATGTATAAAATGCGGACTCCAATGGATTCGTCCACATTTTAATCACTGTCCGCTGTAGCCTACATTCACAGCCCGCTGAACGTGTATAGCGGGCTGTGTATATTATCGCATTTATTTATTTATTTAAATTTAAATATACAGAATAAAGAAGAATATAATTACAAAACAAACAAGAGAAATAGAAATAAAGTAATACAAGCAATATAAAAAGAAGATACAGTAGTATTAACAAAATTTGAGACCGAATGAGCAGCGCTCGTGCTCGGTCGCAGTTCAGATATAATATTAAAATAAAAAATAAATAAATTAATAATAATAATAATAATAATAATAATAATAATAATAATAATAATAATAATAATAATAATAAAGTAAAATAAAATAGGAACTAAAATATAATTACAGCGGCAATGGAATTATATAATATAATATTAACACTAGAGAAGAATAATATCGCACGTGAAAAGTAGGACTAATATATATTTCAAAATTATAGAATACAAATATAATATAGGTTGATTAATTCATACACATAGGCTATAAATTTATTTAATCAAATTTAAGATATTAACACGTTTCTAATTTTCTTGTTATATGTTAGTGGGTTACATGTTAGAAGTTCTGGGTGTAATTTAGTTAAAGCATTGTACAACCGAGGGCCAAAATTTATGCTATGCTTTAGACCAGCAGATGTGAGACATTTAGGTTCTACTAATGTTGAATTAATATTTCGTCTTGTGTCATAATTGTGTCTATAATACAAACTTATTACGATTTTTATGATAAAATTTTAACAGCGTATACTTATAAATTTGTTCAATATTAAATACATTAAATTCAGAATAAATTAATTTAGTTGGATAATCGAAACGTTTCTTCAAACAAATTTTAATTATTCGTTTTTGTAGTAAATGACATAATCATTTCCATGACAGCTGAATTCAAATTAACATTCCAGAAAATCCTTTCATTTCTTCTATAAGTACTCTCCTGAGTCTTGAGAGTATAGAGTATAGTATACCATACTTCATACATGAATACGATATAAGATGTATGTACAGGGACCAGAAGTATAGTATAACTAGCGGCTTGTGCAGCAAGTGCTGCAAACTAAGTTCATTAGACTTTCAAATAAAAATTTTTCAGTTTTATTTTCAAGAATACCAGACATTTTGAAAGTTATTTGCTTCCATAATAATGATGTATATTCCCTCTGAATGTTTTTTTTTATGCCAAATACTTTTTCTTGAACCTATTAATCGTTTTTTAGTTTCAACGCGAAAACGCAAGTAACAATGTCAGGACGATCAGTGGGTTTTTCATGTGGGAGTAAAGCAACAGCTATTTCAGGTCATTGTGGATTGTAGGTTAAAGTTAAAAAATAGCCAGGTTTGCTATGCTTTCGAACAATAGACATAGCATCTTGGTATAGCTTGAAATGTAGAGGGTAAAATCATTTCATCCTGCTAAGAGATCTTGCTGAAATGATCGGAAGACTACAAAATTTTGTAGGCCTCTTATTTTATCAGTAAGTAATATCTTTTGATCTTTCCTTAGGAACTGTATTTTTGCGCTCTCTCGAGCCAATACTGAAGAGAATGACGTGTATAAATATCTACACCACACCATCATTAAGTATATGAAAAAGACCCAATCCCACTTGATTAATAACTATAAAAATATTTGATTTTTAATAACAATATTATTATCTTACGTAAGTTTTGTAGTTTTATTTAATAGCCGCCACTCAGTAAATTATAGAAATGAAGATCTAATTTAAGATACTGTATTCTCTAAATCTACGTATATAACCCCAAAACATTTCACTTCCATATCATCAATATAGCATTAATACGTATAATTAATGAAAAAAATTCGCATGATGGCATTAACTATAATAATATCTCGTTTCTAATGGTAATAATGTCATCAAACCACCTCAAATTTTGTAGATCTTAATATCCAATACACAGCTGTACTCAGAAAATTACACACCACAGAATCAGACTTGTAAATTATTTTTAGCAAGTCTTGAAGATTTTAATAACCAATTGAATTTGAACTCTAAATATGTCAGCAATCCTGCATGTCATGGCCTTCGTGTAATAGTCTATTGTTTATTGTAGTGTGTGTTTTGTTTTATTCTGATATGCAATTAATCAGTTCTCAGAACTCACGAAAGATGGATTTTGGAAAATAGGAAAATGATGTAGGAAAATTGACATTTCACTGAAAATTACTATTTTTCTGAAAAACTTTGGGTTCCAAGCTTCAAAATGAGGGGTAATTTATTAAAATCCGTTCAGCCGTTTTCCCGTAATTTCCATTACCAGTTCAAATTATATATAGATATACCTGCATGTGTGCCCTAATTGTAACCGGCAGAATTTTTCAGCATTTTAAAGTGTAGAATTGTACTGAACTTTAAAAATAAAACAAATGTCTCAGGACTCAGGAGGTCAAATACAGGGACATCATTTTATTTTTACTTCAATTTTTATTGTACCCGAGTTTTTGAATGTACTTCACTCCCACCCCTTCTACTAAGGAAGTTCCAACTCCACACAGAACCAAGACCGCAGACAGTAAGCAGCACTGAGTTACTGAGTATAGTACGTTCCAGAAATATGTTCGCGTTTTCCAGTGACGAAAGAGCTTTCAATAATGAATCATATTTTCGCACAGGTACTGTCCGTTTGCCTACGTCGCATCCCGATTTCCCCCACCTGCTTCTGCTCGCCCCTCTGTAAAAGCTGGGCTGTCTTAGCTCTTTTCTGAAAACATTAATTTCTCTTAGGAATTGGACGTTTACGTAATATTATACAGCTGTTTAATTTAACTTAAATAAAAGGGTCTCGTTAAGTAATTAACTGTCACGTGATTTCCTCCCTTTCTACAATCCTGCGGCATAACCACTTGGACGGACAGTAGATAGCATGTCTGAGTAATTTTATATTTTCGTGTCGGGCAGAAGTGAAGATTGAATTCACAGTACGTAGAGTAGGTACAGAATTATTTCAACATGAGTTACTAGTACGAAGGACGAAACTGGCAATTGGAATTAGATGCAATAGTCTATAGTGCGATAATATGCACAAAAGAACTGAAGCCTGTATCGAAATTAACGGCCACCATTTTCAAAATTGTGTTTAAATATTCATATTATGATTATTTTTCAATTTAACTTCTTTCTCTATATTGTACGCTAATGTGCTGTAGACAGCATAATGAATACGTTCGCATGGATAACTCACTTCGTGAGTAAAAACACTTATTCTTAATACAGTACTGTACTTTGATTAAAGAAAAACCTAATGAAAATTATCAAACTCAAAATCGCGATATTTCCTAGTTTACGTAAATGGATGAACTACTTTTCTTCCATCCTATACCTAGTAGAGTGATTTGTGTTTTACGCCAGTATCATCGAACTCCAGTCTTGGAGGGGGGAGCAAGCTGTGTTTCCGGTTCTCTAAAGGTATAGACAGGTTAATATTAAAAATGTTAGTAAAAATAAAATGATGTCCCTGTATAAACGTTACAACAGGGTGCGGTAGGCCTACAAAGGCAACAGTATTGAAGGACCCGAAGGAAGCAGATCAATGCGCAATGCATCAACTCAGTATGTCATCGCCGATGTAGAAAACAATGGAGAAATGTTGCACAAACGAATGCATTTAAAAGTGATATTTAATTAGAAGAATCTCTGAAGAGCGCGTCGTCATGAAATAACAGTTAATGTATGAAAACGTGCTGTTAGCTACCTTCAGAATGACACACAGAAGGGGGCGTTCTGATGACACACATGGATATAATCTCTCAAATGCATTCAAAGATCTGATAAGGATGACAATGCTTTTCTTGTGGCAGAAAATGTAGCATTCTCCATATGGTAGGTCCGCACTGGAATGAAAGGCTTATGATAATGAAAGTGAATTAATGGACGAGCGAAGCTGAAAATCTTCTAATTGGTCTTGCTATATGGTTTTCTTCATCTAGTTGCGTATCATGCCATAACAGGCGCAACGAACTTGCTTTCACGGTCCACTCGTAATTAACAACTCTTACAGAACGAACTTGACACTGATTTCCTGATATCAGTTCAGTATCACGGGCTTCTATCTTGTAAACAGCATTTAGTTAACGAAAGACACGAGAGCTAAAGAAAATTGTGCGAGATCGTGCGTATTTGCTTGCTTTTCGCACACAACCAATACGCGGTAAGTGTGAAATACCACATTCAGTATTCCCAACGTAACACACATAACAATTTCCCTATTCTTACCGCTTAAGCGTCATATTCATTTTACTGCTTTAGGCTTTTAACATATTATTTTTAAAGACGTTCAGTATAGTAATAATTATAAATTGAAACTTACCACTGCAATTTCACCTAAATTGCACTGTTAATTATTGTTTTTAAATATTTGCAAAAATTAAGTAAACTCTACAACACCACAAAAGTTACTGCATTTGTAATGCAAGTAACATTAAGGAAGCCGTGAAAAAAAAAATCAACAAGATTCTAGACTCATTATAGACTGGGGGAAAAAAAAGACAGACGTATATCACGGCCTGCTGCAGTATAGTAAACACAGAAAACATTTTATAGGAACAATGTTGAAGATAGATATATTTGTTTTCCAAAGTTGCCGTCATTGAACAGAAACCAAGATGGAGATTTCATTGCAACTAATTAGAAATTCCTCTTTCAGGTATGTAATAAACGATCTTCGCACAAAATAATATACGATACACGAGCGGTATGTTTGTTTTCATGTTCTCGCAAATTAAAAAAGCTCAACTACGTTTCGCTTTTTCAATCTTTTCCTCGAACATGAAAACGTCAACATACCGTTCTTGTAACGCATATTACTATTATATTACGTCACTCCAAAATACAATTATTATTGTTATATTAATACTTTTATAAGCACTTCTTAATCATCATCATCATCATCATCATCATCATCATCATCATCATCATCATCATAACGGCAGCTTATAATACTGTACTAAAATAATGGTCAAGGCTCATTCACAATGAAAATCAAACATAAGTAGACGTTAACTTAAAGGTAAAATGAAAAAGTCAAACCATCATTCACGATGGGAACATAAACATAATCGCAAAGATACTTGGTAACCATGGAAACATAACAACGACGTCATTTCATCATGTTCTGTCGTATACTTCAAAGCTCTACGATTGTATGTTGTTTCCAAATCACGTAAGGATAAACATTAGAGTTTGTAGTTTGCAAACTTTCATGTTAACGTCTAACAGTAATGTTAATATCAGTGTTTATGTAAATCATTGTGAATGATCCCATGTGATACTCTGACCGCAAACTTCTGTGTTTATGTTACGTTTATGTTTAATTTTCATTGTGAAAGGGCCTTTATGGTCTACAAAGTTTTCTTGAGATCTTTCTATTGGTCTGTTTCTTCGACTTGTGAAAAGATGACAAGCAAATCAGAGACAACCGACAAGTTGAGTAAAATTTGTTTCATAAAATTTTATGACAAACTTGTCAAGTGATTTTGATTACTGACAAGTTTGACAGGTAAGATGTTAGATCATGAAATAGCATTGTTTCATAAAATCAGAGGAGAAAAGCTGATTTTTTTCCATTTTCGCCAAAAATAACAAGAGATGAAAAGATTAAAAAAAAATAATAGAAGATAATTTTCCTGTTGGTTGAAAATTTAGTCTGTTTTCAGACAAATAATTTTAAATAGCAAATCATCAGAAGACAGAAACAAAACTGAAGGCATGCCCTCCGACGTTTTTTTTTTACCAACACTTTTCAATATCTGCATTGATGAAGTTATAACATACTGAAAAAGATTGAAAGTGAGGTTTTACGGGTGAGATGAGCTACGCTTCGGCCGGAATTTCGAAACATATTCGTAAAACACTTTCAATTCGTATAACGTACAATATTTTATTTCATATTATATCGAATTTCATTATTTTTTTATAAATGAATATTAACATGTACGTATTGAACAATCGGTGGAAAAGGATGTCACTAAAATATGCTCAGAAGGAACTGAACCGTATATATTTTTGAAGTTTGTGAACGAACTACGCTCATTACGGGGCTATCAATGCAGGAACAGTTGATAGACGGAAAATCATGAAGGGAGAATTGGATAAGAAGTATCAGATAAATGTAACGAAACGATGAGAGAATGATTCAAGGGGGTAGAAATTTTGTAGAAGTTTTATAAGGAGAACAGATGCATGTATAGTATGTACGACTTCCACAACCGATAGATGTAATATTCCATAGATTTGTGTAACAGATGACGTGAACTGCACAATAAACACAAACATGGTGTAGATGTAGGCTTAAGTATTATTTACTAATTTCTGTATTATTCTATAGTGTTGTAGCCCAATTCTAAGTGATTGTACCACAGTCTACTATATACAGTCACGAAGCTTGAGTTTTGAGGGTGCTAGAAACAGTAGACTGTGACGGTACTATTTTGCATTGCCTATAATGAGGCGATATTAGCGATCCTAGTGGTGAGCAACTATCTAATCTTTGCATATTGACTACGTATTGAGCTTCGCGACTGTATATACTAGACTGTGATTGTACTATGAAATGTTAAAAATTCAATATTAACCTGATTTTTGTTTTCATTCATTATGTCGCATTTGTTTGTTAATAATTTTAAGTTACTGGTATGATGCTCATTGCGGGGTCGATCACTGAACAATAACAGAAAAGAACACAGGTAAATTCTGCTGAGAATGTATCGACCCGAATTGTACCAACTTCTGAAATGTGATAAAATAATTTGGGAGTAAATAAGGAGGATTTTTTGTATAATTTCTATAGAGTACTTTCACTTGTTTAGTTGTGAAGTTACTAATTAAGTTTTCCATGGTTTATTCATTATGCTAGCCATAGTGGCGTCCCTTTTGTGAATATTACAATACATTGTACAGAAATGTTCTGTTTGTCGGCCATTTTAAAAGAGCATACGGTAGTGAAATGAGACATAGTATGAAATAATAGTTATGTAAATATCATTATAATGATAGCTATTGAGACATGGGTGTCTTAATAGTCATTATATGAGAGTTACATACAACTGTTTTTCTACGATCTGTAGTAAGGTTAGACAAAAATTAATTAATTCATTAAACATTAAAATTAATTTTTAGATACATACTTCTTTATATTGACAATATGGAAGTATGAATATGGTTTTAGATAGTGGGAAACAAAACAGTAACTTTTGAGACAGTCGGAAACAAAAGAATACAAGTGATTCTTATTTGCACTTCCTATAGGTACAAAAATAAATTTATTTATTTATTATTTTGCTAATAATTGTAACATAAAATATAATATATATATATATATATACAGAAAAACTTTAGCTCGCTCCTGAAAGAGTAGAACTCGTGCTCAGGGGCGGATTCCTGAATTGAAATAATAATTATACAATACAATTTGTCTTATGTCTACTGTGAAATTGTAGTATATAAATTTAAATTTACAATTTTTCAATTTTTATAAAATCCATACGTAACTTTTTAAATTTAATACTAGAACTATTCGAATTGACAAGATTAGGATATTTAAATATAAATTTGTTATATATTCTTGGCCTAAATTACTACTATGATTAAATACTGTAACAGTGTTGCATTTTGGTTCAAACAATCTTAAATAATTCATACCTTTTGTTTCATAACTATGAGAATACAATTCAAAATTATTTCGATTTTTATGTATGAATTTTATTAATACAATATAATAAATTTGTCTTACGTTAAGTACATTAAAGTCTAGAAACAAATTTTGAGATGGAAAATCAATAGATTTAAGAAGACATATTTTAATTATTTCCTTATAAAAATTATTGAAAAATGTCTGTTTCAAGCAATTTTGATGAAATGGAAATAATGAAAGAAGCTGTAAAAGTGAGCAATTTTGATGAAATGGAAATAATGGAAGAAGCTGTAAAAGTGAGCAATTTTATTACCTGCAAAATCCAAGAACTTATATGAAAAGGTATATGGGCAGTTCATGAATTGGAGAATGAAAAATGTTTAATCATTTTCAGAGAACGTTCTGCTAGTTTACTTTCAAGAATTGTCAGAAAAAATGAAATCACCAACACTATGGACAAATTATTCGATGTTAAAATCGACACTGAATATTAATCATCGGGTTGATATATCTAAGTACATGAAATTGTACTGCTTGTTGAAATGATTTTTTTTTTACAATTATGCCACATTTACAATCTGTCTACGATAGACAATAAGTAAATATCATAAAAGAATATGACATGAGTGAAGATGTTATCCCATGACAACACAAAATGAAATATTAACATTTAACATCTCGAAATCAATGGTATGTACTGAAATAAGAAATCTGTATCGAAATGAATGTCATTTCGATACAGATGATCACTGTACAGTAACTTCATTTCAGTATGGTCGCATAGCAACCTCAATGTAGGAGAGAGAATCAACTGGCTATGTGGCGACTAATAAAATATTGCCCGATTCATCTTGAGAGCATAATATTATGGATTTATTAATTTGTCCTACAGAATAATCTCTGTAATGTTGACAATTAATGTTTGAGGAGAAAAATTCGCTCCGGCGCCGAGGATCGAACCCAGGTCCTTGGTTCTACGTACCAAGCGGTCCGACCACTGAGCTACGCCGAATTCAATCCACAGTACCGGATCGAATCTACCTCCTTCAGTGTTTCCCTTTGTGTCCTGACTCCAAGTTAGGCATATGTTGACGTATATGTCTAGTGTCAACTGCCATTATATAAGCCTAACTTGGAATCAGGCCAAAGGGAAACACTGAAGGAGGAAGATTCGACCCGTTGCTGTGGATTGAATTCGGCGTAGCTCAGCAGTCAGAGCGCTAGGTACGTAGAACCAAGGACCCGGGTTCGATCCCCGGCGCCGGAGCGAATTTTTCTCCTCAAACATTAATTAAGAGCATAAGGCAGGAAGGGTGGTATAGGTACGTATGATTTTGACTTAGTGGTCGGCAGTGGGACATCCTTGCTTTCCTCACTCTGAATATAAATTATTCAGTGTCTGACAGCGGTGAGTTGGGAGTCCAACCTGAATTCTAGGAAAAACACACAGACCAAAGTTTTGAAATTTTGATTGAACTGATTTTCTGATAGGTTCGAGGTGCCGCGTGCACGCAGGATGTTGACGTGTCCTTACGTCACACTGTTATGCGGTAATGCACGGCTCTATATCGACGTTGTGAAACTCGCAGACTTTTACTTGTCACAGTTTCTGAACACACGCGTGCCGCTGTTTACCCAAACAGTCGCGCCTCCAGTCATTGCCCTACAAACTTCGCTGTCACGCTGGAAAAATCCGTCTTCAGATTTCAACAAATAAAATGGATATGAAAACTGCAGTGGCGTAGCATGAAATTCTGAGCAGGGGAAGCTAACTCAAGTTGTCTTTCATTCCACAACTCATTTTGTAAACTCTCTACAACCTGTAAATGCCCTTGCCTGAAAGAATCTGTAGATGTGAAATACCTGGGAATTATTGTTGATCAGCACTTGAAATGGGATAGACAAATCACCTTTTTATGTAACAGGATACGTAAAACAATTTACAAATTTGTAAACCTTCGCCATTACTTGCCTACTCATGTATTACGTTTGGTTTATTTGGCTCTAGTTGAATCTGTTATCCAATATGGTATAATATTGGATGGGGAGGCATTACAAAAACTGCTCTTTTTCCTCTAATTATGTTGCAAAAACGTATAATCAAAATTTGTTTGAAAAGGCGACTGGATTATCCAACAAATTTGATCCATTTTGAATTGAATGTTTTTAGAATTGACCAAATTTATAAATACTCTTTAATGAAATTCTATCATAAAAATAGAACGAAATTTGTAGCTCAGCCACATGCTCATAATACGAGACGAAATTAAATTCTTAAATTAGTTGAACCTAAATATTTCACATCTGCTGCTTTACTACACAGTACAAATTATGGTCCACGTCTATATAATTCGATAATAAAATTTCATCCAGAATTGACTACTTTAAGCAATGAAATTTTCAGATCCAGAATTAAAAATTTATATGACAGACTTCCCTGTATATATATTATGTACCATGTATTGTAAAACAAGTTTATTTCTATCCTAAGTGTATTTTTCTATTTTATCTTGGTTACTATATCAACATGACCTGCACTAATTATACTACTAATAATAATTTAATATTAATCCATCAATCTCAACATCGTCTCTTTTTTCACTCAGTTATTATTAGTATTATTATTTACTAATTTTATTACAATCTTTATGTGAGCTTTTTCTTAAGTATTTTGTCTACAAAGTATGTGTATCTATGTAACGGAACTGTCCCCGAACACGAGCTTTGCTCTTTCGGGGTATTTTAATGTAACGTTTTTATGTATATGTTATTATTAAATAAATAAATAAATAAATAAAAATAAATAAATGTACGAGTACATATGAGAAAACGTATTACAAAAATATAGTCTTAACCCGTAAATGGTGAGGTGGTGACTGTAAGCACCCCAGCCATTGTAAGAAAAGAAGCCTGCGCCAGGTGGATGTGCAGAGATTTATATTTTTCATTGCTTATTATCCTGCCTGCTTCCCTAATTTTATTTTGAAGAAAACCTAGTTAAAACTAATAAAAGTACTTGATTATATAAATTAAAAATTCAGTTTGATTATCTGAGTGCTGCGATAAGTTTCGAAGTTGGGGTAAGTGCAATCCCCACCTCACCACTTACGGGTTAAAATAAATAATAGTCAATGTCAAGTCAGCAGTCCGAAGATTGGTTAGAACCTCGTAAGTAACACCAATAAGGCATGACCTCAAATGGTACGTAGTAAAATATGATTTCACGGTTTGCACATATCTCTAACAAATAGACACGTATAGTCTAACATTAGCTCACTCCCTGTCATACTTAGAGAAATCACAATATTAACGGTCAATAGACACAGTATTAATATCATTACGTAAGTATGAGTCTGTGTTTTGGTTGTGTCCTTCAGTGACAGCAAGGGAGTCGGTCATTTCTCTTCTAAATTACACTTTTATTCGTAAGTCAGTCTTGATAATAGAACTGTCCTAAAAATTCAAGTAAATTAGTGTCAGGAACTGTTATTTCACTCATTATTTATTATATCAGCCGCAATGCACACTAACACTTCAACTGAACACAACTCACGAAAGGGATAACTCGAAAACTAAATTATTTTCAATGTAAAAGCTAGCTTCTTGCGAACCTTTCGACCAGGGTAGTTTAGTTAGAAAGGGATGGAAAATCTGAAGAATGAGTGTAAGAAACCGGTCTGCTTGGAAGCTGGTGTGTGCAGTTTCTTGTTTACTGCTGCATCACGAATCATCTTGAGCTGCCGCATCACAAAATTTAACGCATAAATATAAATTCTATTAAAATTAAGGAATAATTTTGTTCATAAACTGCAGTTTATTATGAAATTATTATTAACTGGGGAACCTGAGCTTTTTAGCTTATATTGACGCTACGCCACTGGAAAACTCAATGGTTACGTACAGGTAAAGCTCCCAACATCCATAATATCGATAATGGTAGAAAACAAGTCCGTCTTTCACGAAAATGTAAGTTAAAATTACAGTAGAGATAGGCTTATAATACTGAAGTGAAGTTCGGATTTGAATCCGCGAAACTTGGATTTAAAGTGCAACATGTTCACTACTTGCCCACTGAAGATCATTATTATTTTTTATTAAAAAATATATCTGCCTACTCTTCTCCCTGTTTTTTTAGTTGGTTATTTAACGACGCTGTATCAACTACGAGGTTATTTAGCGTCGATGAGATTGGTGATAGCCAGATGGTATTTGGCGAGATGAGGCAGAAGATTCGCCATAGATTACCTGGCAGTCACCTTGCGGTTGGGGAAAACCTCGAAAAAAAAACTCAGCCAGGTAATCAGCCCAAGCGGGGATCGAGCGCAACTTCAGACTGGTAGGCAAGTGCCTTAACCGACTGAGCCACCTCTCTGTTTCCACTATATTATTCACGGTTATGCGAAGTAACTCTATGTGATATTGCCTTTAACGCAAACAATATTGCGAGGTGGACTCATCAACATCTAATTAATTTATTTTCATAACACTGCGTTCTATTTGGGGCTAAAAGGGATGAGGTTACAGGAGAATGGAGAAAGTTACACAACACAGAACTGCACGCATTGTATTCTTCACCTGACATAATTAGGAACATTAAATTCAGACGTTTGAGACTGGCAGGGCATGTAGCACGTATGGGCGAATCCAGAAATGCATATAGAGTGTTAGTTGGGAGGCCGGAGGGAAAAAGACCTTTGGGGAGGCCTAGACGTAGATGGGAAGATAATATTAAAATGGATTTGAGGGAGGTGGGATATGATGGTAGAGACTGGATTAATCTTGCTCAGGATAGGGACCAATGGCGGGCTTATGTGAGGGCGGCAATGAACCTCCGGGTTCCTTAAAAGCCAGTAAGTAACATTGTGTTCAGATTGTGATGGCACTAAAGCTAGATTTGTTTTTTTCGTAAGCTATTTTATTTTTAGAAAAGTGACAGGGGACTGGAGTCCCTATAAATACGTGAATTGTTTATACTGTTCGTAATTATTATTGTAAGCATGGTAGAATGTTTTGGATTTCAAATAAAATTTGGATATTTCTTTTCATCATCTTCATACTCCCCGCATTTAAATTTAACAAGGAGAAGCGTTTAGGTTAATTATTTCCTAAGAGTTTCCTCATTCCATGAGGCCTAGTCTCCAAACAAACACTGCAATAAAATTGATAGGTGAAACGATTCGCACATCAGTATGTTGCCAATGAGTAGGCCTACGAAGAATTCCGTTCATTTGGAAATTAATGCGGCAGTTAAGGACTTTATAATTCTACATCATTTGTCGGCAAAACGTCAATGTAGGTGACGTAATATGAAACGCAGCCCGCCTTGCAAGACGAGGGATGGTAGAAAGTAGTAGGCTGGGAGGAGGAGAGGACTGAACCTCGCCCTTATAGTCTGGAAATAATTAATCGAACCATATGATGTCTTAGCATCCTTCTGATGGATTTGAAATTACTCATCAGTCTATCCCGATGTTTTAATTAGTGAAGTGAAATCTGGTTCTCCATCATAAGTTGCAATTTGTAATTGCTCAAATGAATGTTAGTCCGTCAATCGGGAGCGTGTTTTACATTTAACGTGTTTCATTTAAAAAAAAAATTGTTCACATATATATGTCGAGCCAAACATTGAAATAAACCTAACACAAAATGGCTTAAGGAGTGGATATTTTGAATTGTAGTGGAAGTTTTTTAATCTGAGCAATTTTCCCTTATTTAGGTTTCTTTGCAAAGTTTCAAAATTTTATAATATCACGTAAGTTGCGAGAGTAAAAAATGCAACTCAGTGCTTTAGGGCATTGCAAGAAGCTTGTAGGAGAAAAGTCCTATCATACCGAACTACTGCAAAATGGTGAAAGCGAGGTATTCGTTTTCAGTCAAGAGTTGACATCCAAAGATCGATCAGTGAAAAAGATATCCAGAAATGATGCTGCAGATGGAGTCCGCCCTCTTTCAAGGATTTGGCAACGTATTGTTGACATAGCAGGGAACTATATTTGAAGGATATAATGCCAAAGGAAACCGAAATAAATTTAATGTGAAACAGTAATATGTTGTCATTACTTTTTGAATGCCATGTAGATAGATAGTTCTATACTTACTCTTTAATTTACATATAGTTTTGTGTTTTGTGCCGAATAACAGGTCTTTAATATTGAAACAATTTGGTCCCGGTATTATAACAGCACATTGCTTGAAGATTACAAAACAGAACTTCAAATGGATTATTTCAGATGTTTTGTATAAGTTTTATGGTTATATGTGACAAAATCCGACTTATAAGACAAATGGGAATTAAGTAGCATTTTACGGTAAACAGAAATTTAATTAACAATTTCAGATTAAATATTCTTACTGAAAAGAATGCTACCACAGACCTCCAGACATCAGAGCATAACTGAAATCGTTTAATCAAGGACTGCAACATGAGTTTACCGTTAAAGAAAATCAGAACAATGGCTTCTGAAGCAAACGTCATATTATCGCGAAGGTTGTTACTGAGAAGAAATATCTATGTAAAATATCTGGGCTGCGACACTACAGGGTGAAAGTAATATGACTGTAGACTTTAACAACTTATTCCAGGGATTGGAGTACAATAAAAATTCTAATACCGAATGAATAGTTTTCTCACAAAATAATTTTCCCCTAAAAGTTAGCACTGTTTTACTAGATAAGTACTATCCCTACGATTCCTATTTTTAATCTTATTAGAGAAACTGATATGGCCTGATTTATCCATTTGCAGGTTTTCAATAAAATAGACGGTTTTCTTGCAAATTAAATAAAAAGATTAACACGTATCGTTATTTCCTGTCTTTAGGAAGTCTGTAACCCTACTGCAGTGACCAAGGGACGAAACTTAGCTGTTTAGACCGAGTGCGTGTGTGCTTTCGTACGTGAGTCGGCGGCGCGCTGTTGCCAAACTTCGCAGACTTTTAGCTTCATTTTCTATTATTCATACACTTAATTACAGAACGCATAATAGGCTTTTTAATTATTTTAGTGTATTCTACTGCCAAGTTCAGTCTGCACAGTTATATCGCTTCCATTCTGTATACGAAAGACAAAATTACTAATTTATGTTACTCTCAAAAAACACCTTAAAATAGCATCAAAACAAATTAAATTTAATTTCTGTGAAGTTATCCCAGTGCCTGTACTTATGTAAGTCTTAGAAATACGAGAAAAAAATAGCATTCAAAGAACATAACCCATAAGACATTATCACACTTTCCCAAAGAAAAAAATATAAGACATTTTGTACAGTGAATAAGAAATGAATCAACATTTCCTGGGGCATCAAAACTTCTAAGTCCATTCTGCTTCAGAGCACACATATTTTGAAACTTCGTTTTCTTTTGTTATATCTATATCCTGTCTGTATATAATGGTGCAACTAAAGTGTCTGAAGTGTTACCCGTTTCAATATTTGATTATTTACCACACTTTTAGACAACCTTATTCTTGTTCTGAAATATCATAATTTTAGTTTCAACTTTAGTTTAGATATCTTTAGATCATTCATTCATAGTTGTTTGCCCAATGGCAGATCCTTCACTGCAAACCCAGTATTATACGATCTTCCCTCTTTTCCGCCTTCCTCTCAGTCTCTGTAAACGATCCATATATCTTAATCTTGTCTGTCATCTGTTATCTGTTATCTTTTTCTACCCCCAACTTTTCTCCCGTTCACCATTCCTTCCAGTACATCCTTCAGTAGGCAGTTTCTTCTTAATGACCCAACTTATTTCTCTTTCTCTTCCTGCCAGTTTCATCAGTATTCTTTCTTTATCCAGTCTATCTAGCACAGTTTCATTTAGTATTTTGTCTGTCCATTTCATACGCTCCATTCTTCTCCATTTCCATATTTCAAATGCTTCAAGTCGTTTTGCTTCACTTCGTCGTAATGCCCATGTTTCTGTCCCATACAATACTACACTACACACAAAGCATTTCACTAGTATCTTCCTTAGTTCTTTTTCCATAAATCTGCAGAAGATGCTCCTTTTTCTATCAAAAGCTTTCTTTGCTATTGCTATCTTCCTTTTGACTTTCTGGCAGCACCTCATGTTACTGCTTGTACCCCCCCCCCCCATTATGGCTTTTAAGAAACCAGAGGGATCACTGCCCCATTAGGAAAGTTCAGGATAACAGAGAGGGCTTGGAATTGAATGGGTTACATCAGCTGCTTGTCAATGCGGATGACGTGAATATGTTAGGAGAAAATCCACAAATGATTAGGGAAAACACGGGAATTTTACTGGAAGCAAGTAAAGAGATAGGTCTGGAAGTAAATCCCGAAAAGACAAAGTATATGATTATGTCTCGTGACCAGAATATTGTACGAAATGGAAATATAAAAATTGGAGATTTATACTTCGAAGAGGTGAAAAAATTAAAATATCTTGGAGCAACAGTAACAAATATAAATTATACTCGGGAGGAAATTAAACACAGAATAAATATGGGAAATGCCTGTTATTATTCGGTTGAAAAGCTTTTATCATCCAGTCTGCGTCAAAAAATGTGAAAGTTAGAATTTATAAAACAGTTATATTACCGGTTGTTCTTTATGGTTGTGAAACTTGGACTCTCACTTTGAGAGAGGAACAAAGGTTAAGGGTGTTTGAGAATAAGGTGCTTAGGAAAATATTTGGGGCTAAGAGGGATGAAGTTACAGGAGAATGGAGAAAGTTACACAACACAGAACTGCACGCATTGTATTCTTCACCTGACGTAATTAGGAACATAAAATCCAGATGTTTGAGATGGGCAGGGCATGTAGCACGTATGGGCGAATCCAGAAATGCATATAGAGTGTTAGTTGGGAGGCCGGAGGGAAAAAGACCTTTAGGGAGGCCGAGACGTAGATGGGAAGATAATATTAAAATGGATTTGAGGGAGGTGGGGTATGATGATAGAGAATGGATTAATATTGCTCAGGATAGGGACCAATGGCGGGCTTATGTGAGGGCGGCAATGAACCTCCGGGTTCCTTAAAAGCCAGTAAGTAAATAAGTAGAGATTCATTGCTGTCCTCACATAAGCCCGTCATTGGTCCCTATCCTGAGCAAGATTAATCAAGTCTCTACCATCATAATCCAGCTCCACATCCATTTTAACATTATTCTCCCATTTACGTCTCGGCCTCCCCAAAGATCTATTTCCCTCCGGCCTTCCAACTAACACATTATATGCATTTCTGGATTCGCCCATACGTGCTACATGCCCTGCCCATCTCAAACGTCTGGGTTTAGTGTTCCTTATTATGTCAGTTGAAGAATACAACGCGTGCAGTTCTGCGTTATGTAACTTTCTCCATTCCTGTAACTTCATCCCTCTTAGCCCCAAATATTTTCCTAATCACTGTATTCTCAAACACCCTGCTTACAGTACACCCCATGTATTTGACGCTAGAATCAGTCGCAGAGAATATTGTACCATAATGCGAAAGTACAAAAATGATCGGTTCTCACCAACGAATAGGGTTCAATCCCCAGCAAAACACACGTTTTGTATTAATAACGTAGTTGTAAGGCAGTTCCTACAATTTCCCTACCCTTCTCATTCTACCATTAGTAGGCCTACTCCGCTATCGTAATCTCGCCATCTCTGAACAGAGTGCGTATTGCTACAGTGTCTCGTCATCGCATTACTTTCCCCACGGTTCTTGGAGATGCGAACGCCTCTCCGGAGGATGCTGTCCTTGATGATAGAGGGGAGGAGCTGCCTGACCCGGAACCCGCGACTTGCCCGCCCGAGGGACAGGTGCCGTGGCGCGACCAGTCTCTCTCGCACGCATTCCACAGTCATTCTCCGCCCGGCTCGGTCCTAGGGTCACTGCTTCGCTACCGGACGTAACATCGCGTCTAGTGCACTTGGCTGGCACTACGCAAACCTCATACATATACCTACGCTTACGTAGTAACTGTTAACTCTTAATTAGAAGATAATCTTTAAACTAGACGTTATAATAATGTTTCTGAGATCAGTTATGTTGAAAATAATATTTCGTTGTTGAAAATAAATTTAAATAAAATTAATCATTTCTGTAAAGAAAAAAAAAAGTTTAAATTCTCAACGTAATAATAGTGTGCTTTTAACGTACTTGAGCTCTCAAAGTCTTACTTACTTACAAATGGCTTTTAAGGAACCCGAAGGTTCATTGCCGCCCTCACATAAGCCAGCCATCGGTCCCTATCCTGTGCAGGATTAATCCAGTCTCTATCATCATATCCCACCTCCCTCAAATCCATTTTAATATTATCCTCCCATCTACTTCTCGGCCTCCCTAAAGGTCTTTTTTTCCTCCAGTCTCCCAACTAACACTCTATATGCATTTCTGGATTCGCCCATACGTGCTACATGCCCTGCCCATCTCAAACGTCTGGATTTAATGTTTCTAATTACGTCAGGTGAAGAATACAATGCGTTCAGTTCTGCGTTGTGTAATTTTCTCCATTCTCCTGTAACTTCATCCCGCTTAGCCCCAAATATTTTCCTAAGCACCTTATTCTCAAACACCCTGAACCTATGTTCCTCTCTCAGAGTGAGAGTCCAAGTTTCACAACCATACAGAACAACCGGTAATATAACTGTTTTATAAATTCTAACTTTCAGATTTTTTCCACAGCAGACTAGATGATAAAAGCTCCTCAACGGAATAATAACAGGCATTTCCCGTATTTATTCTGTGTTTAATTTCCTCCCGAGTGTCATTTATATTTGTTACTGTTGCTCCAAGATATTTTAATTTTTCCACCTCTTCGAAGGATAAATCTCCAATTTTTATATTTCCATTTCGTACAATATTCTGGTCACGAGACATAATCATATACTTTGTCTTTTCGGGATTTACTTCCAAACCGATCGCTTTACTTGCTTCCAGTAAAATTTCCGTGTTTTCCCTAATCGTTTGAGGGTTTTCTCCTAACATATTCACGTCATCCGCATAGACAAGAAGCTGATGTAACCCGTTCAATTCCAAACCCTGCCTGTTATCCTGGACTTTCCTAATGGCATATGCTAAAGCGCAGTTAAAAAGTAAAGGTGATAGTGCATCTCCTTGCTTTAGCCCGCAGTGAATTGGAAAAGCATCAGATAGAAACTGCTCTCTTAAATTGACTGAGCATATTTGGAACTAAATCAATGGCTTTCCCGAAACACGCTATGGAATGTTTCATATAAAGCAATTTTTATCTCGAAAAGGAAGCAAAGACGAGCGAAATTGTATGAAACTTTTTTTGTTTGTAATAATTGAAATTATTAAACCCTGAAATTAATGACAATTACTTACGGTTCATTCTGTATGTAAATTAAATTTATCCATGACTGGTATCTAAACTGGTCTTTCTTTCACCGACCTTAGCAACCTAAACAAGGGCTTTATTTAAAGCAGTAAATAAAAGTTTTTAACCCAGAGCAGTAAATTATTTTTTTAAATCACTCTCTCCTTGACAACCAACACATTAGCAATAATAAAATCCATGCATTCATTTATTCATAACTTCTTCACAAACAACAGATTATAAAGAAAAGACCTACAGTTTAAAATGAAATTTAGATACCAGTAATGGATAGAATAATGTACAGCGCGCGAGGATAACCAGGTGTTATGCACTCATGGAAATTATCACTCTCGTCTTCGCCTCGGGCGCTAAACTTTTCACTTGCGGATAAAATCTAATTTTACTTTCTTGTACTATAAATTACTATTTCGAATTAAAATGTCTTCGCTTAGTATGTAATAGTGAGCAAAAAGTCATGTACCTAAAAAATTATGTCTCACACCTAAAAATATTCGCAAACGATCCACTAAAATTCTGCAAAATTACACTGTCGGACATTGTCTAGTTTCAAGAATAAACTAAAATTGCACTTTTTCAATTCAGATTCCTTTCAGTTATAAGCCCTTTTCTCTGCGAAAGTTTTGTAATAGTAATATACGTTACAAGAGCGGTATGTTGACGTTTTCATGTTCGAGGAAAAGATTGAAAAAGCGAAACGTAGTTGAGCTTTTTTAATTTCCGAGAACATGAAAACAAACATACCGCTCGTGTATCGTACATTATTTTGTGCGAAGATCGTTTATTACATACCTGAAAGACGAATTTCTAATTAGTTGCAATGAAATCTCCATGTTGGTTTCTGTTTAATGACGCCAACTTCGGAACACCAAAATATCTTTCTTCAGCATTGTTGCTATAAAATGTTTTCTGTGTTTACTATACTCCAGCAGGCCGTGATATACGTCTGTCTTTTTCCCCCCGGTCTATAAATGCAAACTTAAAACAAACGGTAAGGTTATGTAATGATTTATTTTTCATTTTAATATTTTAACAATATTATTTATATAACATATTGCAGTAATAACATCGGCATCTGGAATCTCGTTGATTTTTTCACGGCTTCCTTAATGTTACTTGTATCAGGAATGCAATAAGTTTCGTGGAGTAGTAAACTTTACTTAATTTTTGCAAATATTTAAAAACAATAATTAACATTACAATTTAGGTGAAATTGCAGTGGTAAGTTTCAATTTATAATTATTACTATGTTAAACGTCTCTAAAAATATGTTAAAAGCCTAAAGCAGCAAAATGAATGTCGCGCTTAAGCGGTAAGAAGAGGGAAATTGTTATGTGTGTTACGTTGGGAATACTGAATGTGGTATTTCACACTTAACCGCGTATTGGTTCTGCGCGGAAAAAAAGCAAATACGCACGATCTCGCACAAAAATATATATATTTCTTTTCCTTGCTTTCTACTTTTTGTTCTCTTGATCACCAGATGAATTTATTATCATACCCTTTTTATTGTGAATTTTATTTAATTTTCGTATTTCTTTTCTTTCTTAGTATTATTTTATTACATTCCATTTTGTTATATTCTTCCTTACGTTTTCAATATTAACTATTTGTACTAATTGAGTTGCTTTTACTATATCCCAATGTATTTTACTATCTTTTATGGTATTATTTTCATGTTGTTTAGTGTCGATTTTATTATGCTATTATTATTTTTCTGAAATATGTTAGTATTCTATTCTTTAACTTTTTGTTAAATTTTCACTGCTTGTATACTTCGTGACCTGGTAGAGTGTAAGAGAAGGCCCTATGGCATTAACTCTGCCAGTACAAATAAAGAATTATTATTATTATTATTATTATTATTATTATTATTATCATCATTATTATTATTATTACTATTATTATTATTATTATTATTATTATTATTATTATTATTATTATTATGGATTCACCTTTTTGTGTATCTGCAGTTCAAGCATTAACAAGAAATTTTTAAGGTTTTTTCTTTTGCACGCATTCAAGTACAGGTTCTCTTGAAAGTAGATATTCAGGTGAAACAAAGAAGAGATGGGGTGGCAGTATCTTAAGAAATTGAGTAAATAGACGGTGATGCTAGAGAACAAAAATTACGTATTTATTCCATTATTACTTTCAGAACCTCGGAGATTATTCTATTCTCTGTCTTGTGAGGATCACATGTAGCTTGTCATGTGTACTCTTGGTCATGTAGTTGCCATGGCACGAGGTCACTCCGTTCAGTACAAACTCTATAAAAATATCACTTGCCGAGTTCCTAATGTTTGGAGATAAATCTCGATTTTTTTTAACGAGAATCAAACCCGAGATCCATTTATATCATCTGCAACAGTCCGTTACAACAATAATTTATTTATTACTAGCCGTACCCGTGCGCTGCGCTGTACCCGTTAAAAATAAATATAAAGTAATTACATAATTAAAATAGGACATTTGATCCAGGAAACATTCGTGTTTGATAGAAGGATAAATCGTTTAATATGTTACTTAATTTAAATTGTATTTAAAATATTAAAATGCGATCATTTTGATCCAGAGACCACTCATTTGGTGCAATGACAATTCCTTTAACATGTTTCTTAATTGTTATTACCAATTATTTTTGGAAAAGCGAAAATTAACAGAAAAATTTTGGCTACAGATTGATTATTATGTTTATATTATATTATATTATGAAAAAGTGTGTTGATAACGGATGTACTCGAATTAGAAAGTTTTTAATTTGTTGTGAGAGCTCTTGTATCTCAGGAGGAACAACTTTTACAACAGCGCAACATAATCTGCTTGGCTCATTACCCAATTTTTTTGCATTGTATTTATTGCATATGTATTTTATGTATTTTAACACGATTCAATTGAGCATAGTTAAAATTTGAATTATAAAATAATGGATTGCTAAGCTAACGTACCATTACTGCATACTAAATCAATACACTCTCGTTGTTCGTTAATTCTCTGAGATAAAAATGAATATGTTCATAAACGTTATTATAAGAAATACAGGAAATGAATATACAGAATAACCTATCAAGTTTTCTGTGCATGAGAAGCTATTTTAATCTTACCTGTCCTCATTTCACTCACAAGTTACTGTAATAACATTATAGCATTATGTCCATCCAGAGAAACTACTCTTTCCAATGATGAAATAATAATTAATTATACAAATCGGTTAATTTAGCTTCTGATATTATTTCATACAAACACAGAAACATTGTCTGTAGGTTATGTTTCATAGCTTTCGATTGTTGTGTCCAAGGCCCCTTATAGACGAAGTCATTTGTTTTTTATTTCAATGCACCGCCTTAGATGGCAGTTATTTTAATTTTAAAACTAATTTATCTCATTAAATATCAGTCCTATTAAAATTTTTCAGAGAACAAAACTTATCAGAAATCATTTTTAAAGAAACTTTTGTTATGTAACATATTTCACAAAAATCAATAATAAGCGAGATATTTCGATTTATTTAATTCAGGCCCCCTTATAACCCCCCTTTTAAATAACGTATTTTGAATGTCATATAGCCTATAATCTAAGTTACAACGAACTTAATTTATATTCCAATTTTCATCGAAATCGGTTCAGCCATTATCGCGTGAAAAGGTAACAAACATAGACAGACAGACAGACAGACATACAAACAAAAATTTCAAAAAAGCGATTTTCGGTTTCAGGGTGGTTAATTATATATGTTAGGACCAATTATTTTTGGAAAATCGAAAATTACCAGAAAAATTTCGGCTACAGATTTATTATTAGTATAGATTTGTGTACTTAGTTATCTTTCCTTATCTACCACAAAGGCAGTTCATTACTAGGAAAAGATTTTGGTTGTATCGGATTCTTATGCAAGTGCATCCACCAGTGTGAGAAAAAGTTATTCTTTTAACAGCGATTCAGTTGACGTTAATTAAAGTCATATAATCAGTTTCTTAGTACAAAAGACGTGCTTAAAAAATTATTCTTATGCAAGTCCATCTAACAACGTGGGAATAAAATGCTGCCATAACAATAAAATTGCTTTGTATTAATTACACGCAGATAATTTTCTCTGAAGTAAGAACCATGTCAATATGTACCGCTACTTCGACAGTTTTGGAGTGCTACATCTGCTATATACACTTCTTAAAGCAGTTCCAACATCGATTTTGTCCTCACCTGTGTAGTAACGGTTAGTGCGTCTGGCCGCGAAACCAGGTAGCCCGGGTTCGATTTCCGGTCGGGAAAAGTTACATGGTTGAAGTTTTTTTTCGGGGTTTTCCCTCAACCCAATATGAGCAAATGCTGGGTAACTTTCGGTTAGGACCCCGGACTCATTTCACCGACATTATCACCTTCATCTCATTCAGACGCTAAATAATCTAAGATGTTGATAAAGCGTCGTAAGATAACCTACTAAAAAAACATCGATTTTGGATTACGCTCCTAACTCATATATACAAGAATATAAGAGGATAAGGGACAATGTCCGAGCTCTACTAATGACTAGACGTTGGAACTTTGGGCTCTAAAAGTTATATTTTAGGTGCCTAAAACAGGCTCGATAAAACTATGAAACAGAATGTAAAAATTAAAAATAAGCTCTAAAAATCATATTATACAAAATGGTCTTTCATCACATCTTACTGAAAATTGAATTATTTTGATCCAATACTCGTCTACGCTATGCAAAAACAGTCTACTTTTAACATTTCATCAGTAGGTACACATTTCAATGAGTCTTTCTTTAATATATATTAATTTCAGCCAGTTGAACGTAACTGTCTAAAAACGGATTCAATATCCATCCATGACTGCTGGATTGTTTTGAATCTCTTCAAGAAAATACTCAAAAAGTTGTTAGAATTGTGGAGACTTACTTAACTGCATATCCGAAAAAACAAACTCAATATTAATTATTTGTCGAATCATACGGTACGTAGCTAAATTTTTCACGAGTTTATAATACACTAGAATGAATAAAATTTCTTTTTATTGAATGATGTCGACCGAAAATCAAGTTTCCTTAAATAAATCGGTCGATCTCATCTCTAGCTGTTATTATGTTAACATATAGGCCTTGCAAGCTATTATTCAGAATGTTTAAGTGTTCAGAAAATATATCAGCACGTTAGGCCAGTCTAAGAAGCCAAAAAGAATTGCAAAATAGGTTTACATATTCCGATTTCTCGGCTGGGTAGTATCCTCTGGTTTAGAGTAAAATTATCGTTATTCTCTATTTTACAGAAATTTGTATTGTTCGAATGGAGATAAGTAGCGATACGGTTGTGTGGAAGGAAGAATTGCAAACAAAAACCTCGTCCAAAAGTGGGTCGCGCCTTCAAAACGTTTGGGAACCACCAGCCTCAATTAATGACAAAAAGAAAGCGACGTACTGTCAGAAAACCTATCTCACATCAACTTTGTTTGTGGCATATCTCAGAAAATTTGCTCCTGATTAAATACTTTTCATCTACTTTTTTAACGACGCTGTGTCAACTACTGGATTTCAGTGGCGTAGCGTTAATGTAAGCTAAAAAGCTCAGCTTCCCCAGTTAATAATAATTTCATAACGAACCTGCAGTTTACGAGTATGAACAAAATTATTTATTAATTTTAATACAATTTTTATTTACGCGTTAAATATTGTGATGCGGCAGCTCAGGATGATTTGTGATGCAGCAGTAAACATGAAGCCTGCACACATCAGCTTTCAATCCCCTCATTTTTCTGTGTAACCCACCCCGCAGATTTTCCATCTCTTTCTAACAAACTACCCTGGTCACAAGGCTCGCAAGAAGCTAGCTTTAACATGGAAAATAATTTAGTTTCCGAGTTATCCCTTTCGTGAGTTGTGTTTAGTTGAAGTGTTAGTGTGCATTTTGGCTGATATAATAAATAATGAGTGAAATAACAGTTCCTGACACCAATTTACTTGAATTTTTAGGACAATTCCATTATCAAGACTGACTTATGAACAAAAGTGTGATTTAAAAAACAAACGACCGACTCCCTTGCTGTCAGTGAAGGACACAACCAAGACAGACGCATACTTACGTAATTAATTACTAATACTGTATTTATTGACCGTTAATATTGTGATTTCTCTAAATATGACAGAGAGTGAGCTAATGTTAAATTATACGTATACGTGTCTATTTGTTAGAGATATGTGTAAACCATGAAATCATAATTTACTAAGTACTATTTGAGGTGATGCCTTATTGGTGTTACTTACGAGGTTCCAACCAATCTTCGGACTGCTGACTTGACATTGACTACTATTTACTTTAAGACTATATTTTTCCAATACGTTATTTCATATGTACGTGGAAGACAATTTGAGTTAGCTTCCCCTGCTCAAAATTTCATGCTACGTACTGCTGGATTTTTAGGGTCGATGGAATTGATGATAGCGATTATCTGACATTCGTTTTACGGGCGAGGAAAACCTCAGAAAATACCCAACCAAGTAATGAGCCCAAGCGGGAATCGAACCCACGCCCGAGCGCAACTCCGGATCAGCAGACAAACGAGCTAGTGCCTGAGCTACGCCGGTGGCTTCGATCAATATGAAGCACACAGTTACTAGGAGATACTGTAATTGTATGTAACAATGCGACACGAGTTGTAACAGCGACCAGAGAATGGTCAGTCACGTGCAGCCTGGCCAGATTCAGCCTTGATGCTGCAGGACGTTGTCTAACGACTCACATCCGCGCGGAGACTCAAACCAAGAGCCGGTCGTTCCAGAAATGCAGGCCTTGACCACGTCCAGCATTGCGCAGCCGCAGGGCCACCGGAAGCTAGTCGCGAATTGAGAGGTGTTGCTCAAAGAACATGAGGACCGCAATATCACGCTGGCCCGCGTTTGAACACAAGCTTCATTAGCTTTTATCAGAACTGCCTGCTTTCACGCAAAAAAGTGATGCAACATTTGTGTTCAGACTGTTTACAAAACTACTTTTATAACGATGATAGCAAGAATTATACAGGGTGTACCGTAAGTAAATGTCATTAATTTCAAGGGGTTATTCTTAGAGATATTTCAAACAAAACGTTTAATTCAATTTTGCTCGTTTTTGCTTCCTTTTCGAGATAAAAATTGCTTTATATGGAACATTTCATAGCGTGTTTTGGGAAAGTCATTGATTTAATTCCCAATATGCTCAGTCAGTTTAAGAGAGCAGTGTATTGTGATGATGAATGATTGAAAGAATTTTAGTTTTTTTCTTTTTTTTTTTTTGTCCTTTAAGCGTGCAGAAATTTGATCCGAACAAATGTAGCATTTTAAAATTCCTTTGTTTGGCATTTCTCAGCTTACTTACTTACTTACAAATGGCTTTCAAGGAACCCGAAGGTTCATTGCCGCCCTCACATAAGCCCGCCATCGGTCCCTATCCTGTGCAAAATTAATCCAGTCTCTATCATCATATCCCACCTCCCTCAAATCCATTTAATATTATCCTCCCATCTACGTCTCGGCCTCCCCAAAGGTCTTTTTCCCTCCGACCTCCCAACTAACACTCTATATGCATTTCTGGATTCGCCCATACGTGCTACATGCCCTGCCCATCTCAAACGTCTGGATTTAATGTTCCTAATTATGTCAGGTGAAGAATACAATGCGTGCAGTTCTGTGTTGTGTAACTTTCTCCATTCTCCTGTAACTTCATCCCGCTTAGCCCCAAATATTTTCCTAAGCACCTTATTCTCAAACACCCTTAACCTATGTTCCTCTCTCAGAGTGAGAGTCCAAGTTTCACAACAATACAGAACAACCGGTAATATAACTGTTTTATAAATTCTAACTTTCAGATTTTTCACAGCAGACTAGATGATAAAAGCTTCTCATTCGAATAATAACACGCATTTCCCATATTTATTCTGCGCTTAATTTCCTCCCGAGTGTCATTTATATTTTTTTACTGTTGCTCCAAGATATTTCCATTGTTCCACCTCTTCGAAGGATAAATTTCCAATTTTTATATTTCCATTTCGTACAATATTCTCGTCACGAGACATAATCATATACTTAGTCTTTTCGAGATTTACTTCCAACCCTATCGCTTTACTTGCTTCCAGTAGAATTTCCGTGTTTTCCCTAGTCGTTTGTGTATTTTCTCCTAACATATTCACGTCATCCGCATAGACAAGCAGCTGATGTAACCCGTTCAATTCCAAACCCTCTGTGTTATCCTGAACTTTCCTAATGGCATATTCTAGAGCAAAGTTAAAAAGCAGAGGTGACAATGCGTCTCCCATTTCCTAGAATATACCTATAAAATACAATAATAAATAAATTAATAAGTGAATGAATGAATGAATTAATGACGACTGAACAAATTAGTGAATGAAAGAGTTAATGAAGAAATATTACCTTAAACCCTCCAGCAATAACCTTAATATTTGCGCCGTTTTCAAGGCGTTGAATAAAATTTACTTTGTCAGAAATACTCAGACGTGAACGTGTTTGTTACATGATGCCTTACCGGTATGCGGGGGCTTGGATTCTCGTCACAACAGACCACGTACTGTTTTACTGCTTTCTTTAGACTAAAACGCATTCTACTAAATCGACGGAGCTGTGTAATCAGCTCAAGCGAGAATCGAACCCACTCCGGATTAGCTACCGCCTGAGCTACGCCGGTGACTAACTCCACTGTTGCTTCTCTCCGAATAAGCACCATAACACGAAGACTCAGGGCACGGTTCTTGTTGCAGAGCGTGACGGTGCTGGGCATGTTCGCGCCCTGGCTGCTGCCGCGGGTGTGGTCCCTGCCGGCCCTGGTACTGTGGGCGGGGCTGGCCGAGGAGTGCCTGCTACCCGTGCTGCTGGCCCTGTGCGACAGGAACTTCACGACCTGGGTAGCCAACATCTACACCTGCAGGGACAGGCGAGTTGCCGACTTGGCCAGGCAGCATCAAGGTACGTGATCACTCCCTCATCTGACAGGTGAGTGCCCGCCCCTTCCTTTTCTTCATCTATCATTCTCTCCTCCGTGTTTTTTCTCTTCAATTAATTTTTATTTTGCTTGCCATTCTACTTCATATCTCATTTTCGGTTATCTTCTCAGTCTTCTTCTTCCTCTTCAATCTTTTTTTCGATCTTCTTCTTCACTCTCTCTTCAACCTTTTTCTTTAGTATCTCTCAGTCTTTTTCAATATCTCCTCCATGTTCTCCTTCATTACTTTCTTAATCTTCAATACTTCTCCATAGTTTTCAGTATCTTCTCAATCTCCTTCAACATTTAATCACTCTCCTTCAATATCTCCTTCAATATCCTCTCAATCTTCTCCTTCATTATCTTCTTAGTCTTCAATATCTTCTCCATACTTTTCAACAGCTTCTCAATCTTCAACAACTAATCACTTTGTTCTTCTTCAATATTTCCTCAATCTTCTTCAATATCCTCTCAATCTTCTCCTTCATTAACTTCTTAGTCTTCAATACCTTCTCCATAGTTTTCAGTATCTTCTCAATCTCCTTCAACATTTAATCACTCTCCTTCAATATCTCCTCCATCTCCTTCAATATCTTCTCAATCTTCTCCTTCATTACCTTCTTTGTCTTCAATGCCTTCTCCATAGTTTTCAGTATCTTCTCAATCTCCTTCAACATTTAATCACTCTCCTTCAATATCTTCTCAATCTTCTCCTTCATTACCTTCTTTGTCTTCAATGCCTTCTCCATAGTTTTCAATATCTTCTCAATCTCCTTCAACATTTAATCACTCTTCTTCAATATCTCCTCCATCTTCAATATCTTCTCAATCTTCTCCTTCATCACCTTCTTAGTCTTCAACACCTTCTCCATAGTTTTCAGTATCTTCTCAATCTCCTTCAACATTTAATCACTCTTCAATATGTCCTCCATCTTCTTCAATATCTTCTCAATCTTCTCCTTCATTACCTTCTTAGTCTTCAATGCCTTCTCCATAGTTTTCAGTATCTTCTCAATCTCCTGCAACATTTAATCACTCTTCTTCAATATCTCCTCCATCTTCTTTAATATCTTCTCAATCTTCTGTGTCATTACTTTCAATGCCTTCTCCATAGTTTTCAATATCTTCTCAATCTCCTTCAACATTTAATCACTCTTCTTCAATATCTCCTCCATCTTCTTCAATATCTTCTCAATCTTCTGAGTCATTACTTTCAATGCCTTCTCTATAGTTTTCAATATCTTCTCAATCTTCTTCAACATTTAATCACTCTTCTTCAATATATCTTCTCCATCTTCTTCAATATCTTCTCAATCTTCTGTGTCATTACTTTCAATGCCTTCTCCATATTTTTCAATATCTTCTCAATCTTCTTCTTCAGCATCCTCTCAATATTTAACATCATTAATGTATTTAATATTTATAAATTTATAAATATACTCTGTTAAAATTTTATCATAAAAATCGTAATAAGTTTATGTTACAGGCACATAATCATGACACAAGACGAAATAATAATCCAACATTAATAGAACCTAAATGTTTCACATCAGCTGGTCTAAAGCATAGCATTAATTTTGGCCCTCGGTTGTATAATTCTTTAGCTAAATTATACCCAGAACTTCTAACATGTAACCTACTAACATGTAAAAAAGACATTTAGAAACGTGTTAATGTCTTAAATTTGATTAAATGAATTTATAGCCTATGTGTATGAATTAATCGGCCTATATTATATTTGTATTCTATAATTTAGGAATATATATTTTCATAAATTGTCCTCCTTTATTCACGTACGATATTATTCTCCTCTATGCTAATATAATATTATATAATTTCATTGTAGCTGTAATTTTAATTTTAGTTCATATTTTATTTTATTTTCTGTATTCCTCTTATATTTAATAATATATCTGAACAGCGACCAAACACAAGCGCTGCTCATTCGGTCCTAAAATTTTGTTAATATTATTATATCCTCTTTTTATATTGATTGTATTATTTTATTTCTATTTCTATTGTTGTAATTATATTCTGTAGTTTGATGTATTATTCTCTATTATATTTTCTGTTCTGTATTATTATATATATTTGTATCGGTAAAAATAAAAGAAAATTAACCTTCTTCTTGAGCACTTCCTGTCTTCTACATTTCTTCTTCTTCTATATCTCCTCAATCTTCTTCTTCTTGTTCTTCTTCCTCAATACCTTCTCAATCTTCAATAACTTCCTTTCCTTCAGTTATCCTAAATCTTCAATATCTTTTTAGTCTTCTTCTTCAGTACCACCTCAATCTTCTTCTTCAGTACCTCCTCAATCTTCTTCAATACCTCCTTAATTTTCTTCCTCAATACCGTCTCAGTTTTCTTCATTAACTACTCAGTCTTTTTTTCAATACCTTCTTCTTTAACATCTACTCAATCTTTTTTTTTTCAGCATCCTCCCAATATTTAATATCACCTTAACCTTCTTCTTGAGTACCTTCTCTGTTTTCAACAACTCAGTATTCTTCTCCTTCTTCAGTCATTATTAACGTAGTAGTAAGAGGTGCAATGTCAACAGCCAGTAAATTTAAATTGGCCTACTATGTGGAGAAATGCATTATAGCAGCTTTTTCTTTCACTGCATCGAACTCTGATTTCTTTGTGAGAAGTGGTAACTCTCTCAGTTATGGTCGGTCATGTGAGAAAAGAAACTGATGCGTGAGTAGTAGCTTTTCTTTTTACATTTGTTGCAGAACTGATCATAAAACTGATTAAAGAACATAGTGAAAGCTAAATCACGACAAACTCTTTTGGCTCAAATCCATAAATAGGAAATTAAGCACGTTATTACAGTAAAAAGTACATAGAGCTATGAATAGCATGATCACTTTATTAGAATACAATAGCTTTTCCGCGTCTGTTAAGATCGATGTTATATCTCCTTCACTATAAGATAGACTCTGGAACTCGCTACCTGCTAGCATCAGGGACTGTCGAAATAAAATTCAATTCAAACGCAAACTTACTAGGCACTTGGTCAGTAATTGAGGCTCGTTCAGACATGGTTTCTTGTAAATAGTTCTTTTAATCTACCACAAAATATCTCAATATCCGGTAATTTCATCACTATAGAATTTTGTTCTTGTAGGTTTAATTTGTAATTTAGTAAATACAAAAATATTCTTTGTTCTTAACTTCTATGATAAAATGTCTAGCTTTCATTAATCAGGTATTCTTGTCGTACTTTAATTTTTATTGTAATTGTAATTGTAAATTTAATATTAATTGTAATCTTATTGTTCATGTTATAGTTGTAATCCCCTGGTAGAGGGGCAGAGAAGGCCTGACGGCCTTATCTCTACCAGGTTAAATAAATAAATCTAAATCTAAATCTATAAGATAGGCAAAAAAATTAACGTGGAGGTGACACATACTTTCTCACCATACATTGTCGCAATAATTCAGTTCCTTTATACAATCGCGAATCAAACACCATGGATTCATTAGAAATGTGGCATGTGGCACCATCCAGTTGAAAATATCCCTGCTCAAGTTCGATGTCGTCTGCTCCACTAAATCCGTGAAAATATTATTATACACATCAGTATTTACAGTTTATTCAAAGAAAATTGGTCCAGTGTTTCTGTGACCGGGTATTGCACACCACACTCCTTCTTTGCTTGATGAAGTGATGTCTCAGAGTACACAGGACGCCCATATCATTGTTTTGAGAATTTACATAGCCAGAGATGAATGGATTCTTGACAACGAACATTATAGCGATGTATCGAAGGTATGTGTGACCTGCATATATATACTATAAACTTCCGATTTCATGTATCATTTCAATGTTGTGATTATCTAATTGCTTATTTTATAACGGTTAAATAGCGTCTGAAGGAGATGAAGGTGATAATGCCAGCGAAATAAGTCCGGGGTCCAGCACCAAGTTATCCAGTATTTTCTCTTAAATTGTATAAAGTCATTGACAAACAACAAGACGTTTTTGATCTACAGCATGATTTGGACAGACTATATAGATGGAGTATCGATAATTTTCTTATGTTAAATCTTAATAAATGTTGCTTTGACATATTCTAAAAATAAGACAGTTCCTCAAAATTCGTATGAAATTAATGGTGTGGAGTTACCTAGAGTAGAATCATTTAAGGATTTGGGTATTTATTTTACACACAACTTATGTTTTAAAATGCACTTAAATCACGTGGTAATTGATGCATATAGAAAATTAGAATTTATAATCAGAAATACAAAAGAATTAAAAAATATAAATACTATTGATACTATATATAAAACTATGGTTAGAAGTAAGCTAGAGTATGCGTCTGTAATATGGTCACCTCAGTTCCAGTCCCATCAGATGCAAATAGAAAGGATACAGAAAAGATTTTTACGTTATTTATATTTTAAAAAACATCACGTGTCGTCTTATGACAAGCAAGTTTCATATAATCAGTTACTTTTTAATTTAATTATAAAACTTTAAAATCTCGACGATTAATAAATAGCCAAATTTTACTCTATAAGACTGTTAACGGTATATTGAATAACTGTAATTTTCTTAAATTCCTTCAGTTCAATGTAAAAAGAACAGAATTACGTCATAGGCAACCTTTTATTATTCCTATTCCTAGAACTGTTTTCTTCAAGAACTCTCCATTGTTTGTTATGTGTAATACTTACAACTCTCTGTCTTTAAACTGTGATTCTCAATTGGATTTCAGTTTAACAATTGAAAAATTTCATACAATATTAAAAAGCATTGTATTTCCTTAGATATTTAAATTATGAAGAAGTGTATTATAATGTTTTAATCTAGTTTTTAAATAATTTTGCATCATTATATTGACATTTGGCACTATATTAACTGTAATATTATATTCTAGCATCTATTACCATTATGTATTTTCTTTCTTTCGTTTGTGTTGTTTGTTTTGTTGTTTTTTTTTCTCTTATTATGTATTTTGTGTATATATCTGTGTAAGCCACCTGTAATTGGAAGCCTGCTTCTGTTGGTGGTGGATTTAAAATAAAATTAAATTAAATTAAAATTAAAATTAAAATTAACCTGAACCAGGTAACTTGCCCCAACCAGGATTTGAACCCGGACCCGATAGTTTTACAGTCAGACACGCTAACCGTTACTTCACAGCGGTGGACTTCAATGTTCTTAAAGTCACCCATGGACGCAGAGTTATAGCTAAATAAAAAGTGGGGTATCCCATTGAAACACACTGTATAACGATTTCGTATTAGAAACATACTGAGACATTTTCCTGCTGAGCATACCTGTTCAGTCTATTAACGGGACCGTTGTCGTAAGAAGCAACTCCACTCCTTAAAGCAATCAAAATACAATAGACATCACGTACATTCTAAACGTAAGAGAGGTCAATCTACACTTATCTGTAGAAACTAGAAACCGGTCTGTTAGATTTGCGTTCCGATAAGTTACTACAGCGAAGGACGTCTATACTGCATGACGTGTGTAATTTAAAATAATGTTCACATCAGTAGCGGGTCGTGAAGTTTAGCGGTCGAGAGATCTGGTTGTGAGAAAAATGAAAATGTACAAAAGTGGCGGGAGTTTAGAATAAAATGCATAGTAAACACGTGCTCTTACTTGAAATGACACTTCATAATATATCGGATGATTCATGAATCAGGTCTATTCGTAATTTTGAGCAAAAAATGTTATATGAACATGGATCATTATATATAATTTAAAAAAAAAGCCGCCCTAAATAAGGGTTCGAATAGATCGGCCTACTAATCAATTCATAAAGAATAATCATTAAAACCAATTGTGTTTATTTTTTATTTTATTTTATTTTATTGGGTTATTTTACGATGCTGTATCAACATCTAGGTTATTTAGCGTCTGAATGATATGAAGGTGATAATGCCGGTGAAATGAGTCAGGGGTCCAACACCGAAAGTTACCCAGCATTTGCTCGTGTTGGGTTGAGGGAAAACCCCGGAAAAAACCTCAACCAGATAACTTGTCCCGACCGGGATTCGAACCCGGGCCACCTCGTTTCGCGGCCAGACGCGCTGACCGTTACTCCACAGGTGTGGACACCAATTGTGTGACAATTTGAAAGGAAAAAGAAAACATTAAGATAAATGATATGAAAACATAGGAAATCATTTACAATAAAAGTTTGTTGGGTACAAATGATTACTAATTGTAGCTAAGGATGATTTTAACACATGAGATCCTATGACATCAATCGTTGCATCAGAAATTTTAAATTGTTGAAGTTGATTTAAAGTTTCTCGTGGGATCGTGCCACGGGCACCGAACATGAGCCCAAAAATTGTCCAATGTGTGATGTGGTATTGTGCTCCGAGATGCTGACAACAAGGCTCATGTATGACTTGATTTTCACGACACACCTTTTGTGACTGTTGCTCATGCATCTCGAAACGGATTGTGGGATCAAGAATGACACCCTTATCCTTCTGCCGACCAATTATGATGATATCAGCACGTCTAGTAGAGCCATCAGATGAGAAGCAACCAACCTTCTTATAAACCTCATAGGAAGCATTCTGACGGATTGAAGATGAGATGAGAGAACGAACCGTATTATGTCTGTTGATTCGGAGCAAATGGCTTTTAGAGAACCTAAAAAAAATGTAGAAATTTAGGCAAACAAATTTGTCAAGTACCATCCCAAAGATATTTATGACAATTTTACTTATGAGTGCCTTCATATCACGGGATTCTCCCACTTCTGCAAGTTAGGCATCAATATCATTCGGTCCGAACTTCATTACCATTCCGTATAATTCCCCGATCGCCAGCTTACGACATGCGGAAGAAGTTGAACCTTAGCCTCGGCGTAGTCAGCTGGTGTGGCTTAGAAATGCGCTCAGCTGGGGGTTAGTATGACTTATTTTTCTGTTGCAATATCAGCTCGACTGTTACAGCCAATCAACGTTAAGAAAATAAGGCAATAGTCATCATGCCACGATCACATGACTGTAATTTTATTAAATTCTGCTGTGTATTGTGCATTATTAAAGGCTCATAAGAAATAATACCCTTGAGTAATGTACTCACCAATTTGTTAGTGACTTTCATCTCGGAAACTAAAGTCACAACAAGTTATAAATTGCGTAACAATTTCTACTTATTTTCGACGAAGAGCCACAATGAAAAAGTGGGTGCGTGAATCTGTACTCATCCTGTGCAACTTGACTACGAAATTAAGATTGGAAAAGAGGGACCAAAAAAACTAAAAAAAAAAAAAAATTGTTTAAATAAAAAGAACACTGCAACAGAATCTGCGGGCTAAAGCAAGGAGATGCACTAACACCTTTACTTTTTAACTTCGCTCTAGAATATGCCATTAGGAAAGTCCAGGATAACAGAGAGGGTTTGGAATTGAACGGGTTACATCAGCTGCTTGTCTATGCGGATGACGTGACTATGTTAGGAGAAAATCCACAAACGATTAGGGAAAACACGGAAATTTTACTTGAAGCAAGTAAAGCTATAGGTTTGGAAGTAAATCCCGAAAAGACAAAGTATATGATTATGTCTCGTGACCAGAATATTTACGAAATGGAAATAAAAAAATTGGAGATTTATACTTCGAAGAGGTGGAAAAATTAAAATATCTTGGAGCAACAGTAACAAATATAAATGACACTCAAGAGGATGTTAAAAACAGAATAAATATGGGAAATGCGTGTTGTTATTCGGTTGAGAAGCTTTTATCATCCAGTCTGCTGTCAAAAAACTGAAAGTTAGAATTTATAAAACAGTTATATTACCGGTTGTTCTGTATGGTTGTGAAACTTGGACTCTTATTTTGAGAGAGGAACAGAGATTAAGGATGTCTGACAATAAGGTGCTTAGGAAAATATTTGGGGCTAAGAGGGATGAAGTTACAGGAGGAGGGATGAAGTTACAGGAGAATGGAGAAAGTTACACAACACAGAACTGCACACATTGTATTCTTCACCTGACATAATTAGGAACATTAAATCCAGACGTTTGAGATGGGCAGGGCACGTAGCACGTAGGGGCGAATCCAGAAATGCATATAGAGTGTTAGTTGGGAGGCCAGAGGGAAAGAGACCTTTGGGGAGGCCGAGACGTAGATGGGAGGATAATATTAAAATGGATTTGAGGGAGATGGGATATGATGGAGACTGGATTGGTCTTGCATAGGATAGGGACCGATGATGGCGGGCTTATGTGAGGGCGGAAATGAACCTTCGGGTTCCTTAAAAGTCATTTGTAAGTAAGTAAGTGCTGCCACAGAATACCCTTCTAGTAGTTACCACACATCAAATACAAAAATGTTTGTTATCCTTAAATTAAAACTGTTGAAGTTATAATCGATTTGCATTGTGTTGCAGGCTTGGACGGCAAGTTCAGAGTGTTCAGCACGCAGTCGTTGCAGGTGCCAGAGGTGCAGACTCCAAACCCGCTACAGCACCAGCAACAGGAACCTGCCAAGTTTCCCATCACGAACGGATCTCTCTTCACGAGCGTGGACGGCAGATTGCCCATCATCCACAACTACCGGAGGGGCAAAGGTCAGTCCAATTAGAGGCCGTGATACCTAGGCCATTTAACGGCGCTGTCAAACCTGAAGTCCAGCCAGATTTGCCAAAGTTGGTTGGGACGTTTTCCTACCAAGCATCCCCAAATTTTGTTCCACGTGCATAAAATGTAAAGGGACATCATTTTATTTTTACTTCAATTTTTATTGTACCTGAGTTTTTTAATGTACTTTACTCCCACCCCCTCTACTAGTGAACTTCCAACTGTTCTCCTCACAGAACCAAGCGTATACAGTCAAAGTCGCCTTAAGGTTTCCAGAAATATGTTCGCGTTTTCCAGTGACGAAAGAGCTTTCAATATTGAATCATATTTTCGCATAGGTACTGTCGTCCGTTTGCCTACGTCGCATCCCGATTTCCCTCACCCGCAACTGTTTAAAATAACTTAAATAAAAGTAATTAACTGTCACGTGATTTCCCCCCCCCCCTTTTCTGCGATCCTGCGACATAACCACTTGGACGGACAGTAGATAGCATGTCTGAGTAATGTTATCTGTGCGGGTCGGGCAGAAGTGAAGATTGAATTTACAGTAGGGGAGAGTCGGGTATTATTGGACAGTGCGTTTCTTTCATCTACCACCATATGGTAGTAGCTGAATGACATGGTTACGTTTCTCTATGCGACATCACAGAAACGTAACCATGTCAATCAGGTACTATCATCGTGTGGTAGATGAAAGAAACTCACTGTCCGATATTACCCGATGTCCGATACTACCCGACTCTCCCCTACGTAAGGTACTCTTTTATATAATAGGTATAGAATTATTTCAACATGAGTTACTAGTACGAAGGACGAAACTGGTAATTGGAATTAGATGCAATAGTCTATAGTGCGATAATATGCACAAAAGAACTGAAGCCTGTATCTAAATGAACGGCCACCATTTTCAAAAATGAGTTTAAATATCCATATTATGATTATTTTTCAATTTAACTCCATTCTCTACATTGTACGTTAATAGACAGTGTAATATACACTGCATAATGAATACGCATGGATAACTCATTTCGTGAGTAAAAACACTTATTGTTAATACTGTACTGTATTTTGATTAAACAAAAACCTAATGAAAATTATCAAATTCAAAATTACGATATCTCCTAGTTTACGTAAAACCTCCTATACCTAGTAAAGTGATTTGTTTGTATTTTACGCCAAAATCATCGAACTCCAGTCGTGGAAGGGAGTAGCAAACGGTGTTTCCGGCTCTGAACCATTAATCCAAAGGTATAGCCAGTTAATATTAAAAATGTTAGTAAAAATAAAATGATGTTCCTGTACTTTCGACTTTGAGTAAATGAATTATTTTAAAATAGAGACGACCCATTCATTTATAGTTTTCACTGCAAATCCAGCATTCACCAGTCTTCCCTCTTTTCCGCCTTCCTCTTCATCTCCGTTTACGATCCATAATCGTAATGTTGTCTATCATCTGATACCTTCTTCTGCCCCGAACTCTTGTTCCGTTCACCATTCCTTCCAGTGCATCTTTCAATAGGCAGTTTCTTCTCAGTCAGTGGCCGAAAAAAATTCTTTTCTCTTCCTGATCAGTTTCAGCATTATTCTTTCTTCACCCACTGTTTCCAGAACAGCTTCATTTCTTATTCTGTCTGTCCATTTCACACGCTCCATTCCTCTCCATATCCTCATTTCAAATGCTTCTAGTCATTTATTTTCACTTCGTCGTAATGTCCTTGTTTCTGCGTCATACAATGCCACACTCCACACAAAGCACTTCACTAGTCTCTTCCTTAGTTCTTTTTCCAGAGATACTCAGAAGATGCTCCCTTTTATATTAAAAGCTTCCTTTGCCATTACTATCCTCCTTTTGACTTCCTGGCAGCAGCTCATATTACTGCTTATAGTACACCCCAAGTATATGAAGCTGTCCACTTGTTTCACTACCTCATTTCAATTCGCACTTTATCTTCTGTATTTTTCTTCTGATAAGCATGATGATCTTGTCTTGTTTTTGGATTTATCTTCATTTCTTACTGCTCATAACTGTCATTTAACTCCAGCAGCATATCAATTCTGCTAACAACGCCATAACATCACTTTATTCTTCTTACTTTTATCTCCTCTCCCACATTCTGAAAAAGAGTTTTTCAATAAATCCTTCAAGTAGATGTTGAACAGAGTAGGCGATAAAGGGCATCTTTGTCGTACTCCTATACCTATTATACTTCTCTCTGACATTTCTTCTCTTATCCTGACTTCATTTGTTGTTTCATATAACGATTACTGAACAGCCTTCTCTCTTTCCACACCAATTTTCTTCAGGATCCCCATATTTTATTAAGTTATTTTACGACGCTTTATCAACTTCTAAGATTATTTCAGCGTCTGAATGAGATGAAGGTGATAATGCCGGTGAAATGAGTCCGGGGTCCAGCACCGAAAGTTACCCAGCATTTGCTCATAGTGGGTAGAGGGAAAACCCCGGAAAAACCTCAACCAGGTAACTTGCCCCGACCTGGAATCGAATCCGGGCCACTTGGTTTCGCGGCCAGACGCGCTAATCGTTACTCCACAGGTGTCGATCCCCATAAGTTTATTCCAATCACTTTGTCAGAAGCCTTTTCTAGATCCACAAATACTACATACGCTTCTTTTTTCTTCTCCAGGTATCTTTCGTCGATTGTCCATAGTAGTCCAATTGCATCTCTCATACCTTTTCCCTTCCTTAAGCCAAATTGCTCTTCTTCCAACTCTCCTTCCAATTTAGGAAATGAACGTCGATTCAGTATTCGAAGAATAATCTTCGTCGAGCGTGATATCAGGCTGATAGTCCTGAACCCATTAAGCCTAGATTTCATGGATAGATATAGATTTTCTCTAAGGGGAATTTTCATAAACTAGTAAAATAATTAGGGAAACTAGTCTTAAATATATATATTTTAACATAAAAACTCCTACGGTGAGTCTTAAATACCATTACAAATTCTGTTGCCGGGAGGAAAAAGGTCTTAAGTAAAAATTGTATACTTTTCAGGAAAGATTGAAATTGGTGTCAATTATAGAGTTTTTTAATTAAGAGGTTTTTATTGGATATTATTTGTTTATATTTCTTCTAAAATAGGTAATGTTGCTCAGTTAACAATTTTCTTGATTATTTCCAAAAATAGCCGCACTTAAGCCCTTTTAAGACTGCAACCCAAACTGAGAAGAAGGGACTATTTAAACACAAGACCTTTTTCATGTCAAAATAAATTAGAAATGTAAATTATTAGGAATGCAAACTGGGTCTTAAACAATTATAGGACTGTTTACCCTGGTACTTAAAGTTTTAAAAGGAAAGGGCATCAGTATGTGATAAAATGGCTAAAATACAAGTTAGACCTTTTTAAAAGGGAAACATGGAAAGTAAACATGTGATGGTTTGTAAGGAATAAAGTATTAAATATTCTTAAGGCCTTTATTCTGTGTGTGCTCGATTCAAAAAATACTTAGGACATTTGGTAACGTTCTATAAATGCAGTCAGGAGTCTTATTTGACTTTAGCCGTTTGACCAGATTGTAGAAAATTGTTTCCGCTTACAGAATATATAAAAATCTCATTTTCACAAAAAACTGACTTAAGACCTTTTTCCTCCTGGCCTCAGAATTATACTTCAAAACACCCGTATTCAAACTCCGCATCCGTCTTAAAATGTCAACACTCAGCCATTCGGTTAAAGATATCGGCTTTGAACTTCTCTGATGAAATGTTACAATTTTGATTCTACAGAAATTTCCAATTTTTACAGGAATGCGGACAACCGGGGTGTTGCCGCCACCCCAGATCGCCAACGTTGGGCTCACCAAGAGACACGAACTGCTACACATGCTGATCAACCTCAACGCTGCAGCCCTCGAGAACCAACACTTCAAACAACGACTAGAGGAACCCCAGAACTTCGCGGAGAAATCCTGCGAGTTCCAGCCATACTTGCCTAAGGGCATGGACAGTGCCAAAAAGAAAGTCACACACCAAGTTTCGCAGACAGGAAACACGAAACCATTGCTGTCAGACCTAGAAATAGGCAAAATTACCCTCAAATATCAGACCTCGCCTTCTGAACACGAAGATGACTTCAATTCCGAAGAATACAATGAATATAACGTCGATGATGACGACGACGATGATGATAATGATGATGAACCCATTTACGCAACACTGTCTTCTCACAGTTGTTGTTCTGTAACCACTGCTGCCAATGACGATTTCGAGTTCTTTCAACACGAAGAGAAAATAACTAAACTTATAGACAGTACAGCCAATGAACTATCTCAAGCCAAGCAGAATAATTTTGGGCAGGAAACACCCTCGGATGATAGCAACAGCAGCCAGTCGCTGCTTTATAGGTACCAAAGAGAGATGAAAGGTGATAGATCTCGTCAGTTATACCGCGCTGTAGATTGGACTGTTGACCCCACCAATGAGGTATTCAGACTTGTGCTGCCAAAGTTGGAACCGCATCACAGCCAAAACAACTATGAGACACCTCCGCAAGCAAACCACGCAGGGACTGCTTCCCACAGCCAAGCCGTTACCCGGGACGACGGCGAGGAGCAACAAAAAGAAACCAACAAATGTAGGGGGTCACGAAAGGGGTCAGTTTGTTCCAGTCATGACATCGAACCAGAAACTAACATTGATGATGTGTCATCGAGTTTTGAACGAGAGACTACAGACTCGGAAGATCAGCAGAGTGCTAGATTTTCGGACAGCAGCCCTGAGAGTCAAAATGTCAAACTGCCCGTTGTCACCAATATGACGAGGAAGAAGCAGAGTACACTGGCCGGTGCATTCTCTCTGAATAATCTTGATGAACTGATAATAGAAGAGAAAGAAGAGGAAATTGCTAAGAGGAGCAGAAGGGAGAGGGCCAGTCCTCACGAAAGGACCAATAATGCAACCCAGAGCGAGTTCTTGGATGACAGACAAGTAAGTACAGAGTCAAACCCCTTTCAGTGAAAATCTGTAACTTCCTGCTCTTAACAATGAATGCGTTAACAGAGGCCTACTTCATCAAAGTATTCATCTATTCATAGTGTTCTGCCCAAGGGCCGGTCTTTCACTGCAAACACATCATACTCCAATCTTTCCAATTTTCCGCTTCCTTTTTGACTTCGCCTACGATCCACATATATTAATGACCAAAGTATGGACATAAACTAGAAGAAAAATTACAAAAAAATTGTATTATACAGGGTGATTCACGAGGATTTACCGTCCCTTATGGAGCTTATTTCCGAAGACATTTTCAGCAAAAAATATCACAAACATTTGTCCTGATCTCAATATTCTTAAAGTTACATTAATTTGAAGTTGTTAGTAAAATACATGTTTTATTCAGTTTTAAGGGTAAAAAAATATTACAAATAGACAATGAACTATTCAGAAGTATCATTTCTTTAGTTGGCTAGTGTTCTGAAGCTAAAAATGTGTTGTTAATTGCTTTGTACAGATTTTATTTTTCAATTTTTAACTTTTTTATATATTTTTTTAGTTGGTTATTTAACGACGCTGTATCAACTACTAGGTTATTTAGCGTCGATGAGATTGGTGATAGCGTGATGGATTTTGGCGAGATGAGGCCGAGGATTCGCCATAGATTACCTAGCATTCGCCTTACGGTTGGGGAAAACCTCGGAAAAAACCGAACCAGGTAATCAGCCCAAGCGGGGATCGAACCCGCGCCCAAGCGCAAGTTCAGACCGGCAGGCAAGCGCCTTAACCGACTGAGCCACGCCGGTGGCTCAATTTTTAATTAAAAATCATCATTCTTACGTACTTATCACAAAAATTGTTAATGTACAGTACAGTAGTAGCAAAAAAAAAAAACAACCGACCCTTGTAGCTGATTTCAGAGCCTTGTTCACTCCAGAGCACGATAGACTGGTAACTAAGACATTCATGTTCGAATCCTGCCTGGGAAGGAAACTTTTTTTTTTGTTCCTTATTCAAATTTATTTCCAATACTTTTCGATTGCTGGTAAAATTCATGTTCTGGGAATAATAAGTTAATTAAGTAGTAAAATATCGCTGCAATCGAAAAGTATTGGGAACAAATTTGAATAAGGAATAAAAAAAAGTTTCCTTCCTAGGCAGGATTCAAACCACGAAAATCTTAGTTACCAATCTATCGTGCTCTAGAGTGAACAAGGCTCTGAAATCATCTTCAAGGGCCGGTCCGGTTTTTTTTGCCACTACTGTACAGTTTTAAAGAATTTACAAGAGTGGCGTGGTTTGTAACAATTGCTGTGTTAAATGCGTAAGAAAATGTAATTTTGTAGTTAAAATGGAAAAAAAAATCTGTACAAAGCAACTACGGAATTCACAACAGATTTTTAGCTTCAGAATACTCGCTAATTAAAGAAAAGATACTTCTGAATAGTTCATTCTTTATCTGTAATAGTCTTTGACCCTTAAAACTCAAGAATAATGGTATTTTACAAACAGCTTCAAATCAGTGTAATTCTGAAAATATTGAGATTAGGACAAATGTTTATATGACATTTTTTGCTCAGAATGTCTTCGAAAATAAGCTTCATAAGGGACGGTAAATCCTCGTGAATCATCCTGTATACAGAGAAGGAAAGAAGAAGATACGAGGTGCGTTTGAAACGTTCGTGGCCTGACACATAGATATCCTATCAATAATAGTGAAAGATGAATTAAATAAAACACGTTGAGCTTGTAGTCCCATTGAAAAACAGGAAGACAATCTCGACTATTAGATATGCCTAAGTAGTGAATGCATCTGACGTTGCGCAGGTGGTGCTCGAGCTGCCAGTGAAGAGCGAGTCAGCGCTGGGCCTGTACCGCCTGGACCTGGACAGGAGCAGCACCCCCGCCGCCCTGCAGGTCCAACATCTGTACAAGTACGGCCCAGCGCAGCCGAGGAGTCTGGGGGAGCAGACCCCGCCCACGAGGCGCCTGCCCGTGCCGGTGCTGTCCGTGGAGTCTCTCACCACCGCCCTCAACTGCGCCCAGGTGTCGTACCTGGACAACGGAGACCTGTGCAGACACGGCAGCGTGCCTGATCTGAAGAGGGTCTTCGTGTCCGACTACATCTGAGCAGGCGGGGGTGTTAGGGCCTGATCTCCTGTCCACAGGGCAAACATGCTCTCTGGTTGTTTTACAGCCATACGGATCTTATACTGGTCTGACCAGAACATTTTTACACGTGGCGACTACAAAAATGCTGCCAAAAGCATTTTCGAAGTAAACTTTCTATTGCACCGTGATGATTTATCGTGTGTGGAGGTATTTCAGTTATTGCCTTGTTACGCACCTATGCTCCTTTGAGAGAATATTCGTCAAGGATGAATATACATGGGCTATTTGCGTACAATACGTATCTTGCACACATAGTACATATATGCAAGCGAGTCAGAAAGTTATATATCTAAGTAGCGAGTTACATTTTTGAGAGAGGCACCTGAAGCTATCACCTCTAAATGGCAATGTTATCCTGGTGTCAAGGTGTCCGTTTTCGCACAAATGAAACAAAGAAGCAGCAGTTGCAAGGTGGCGGCACCTGAGCACGAGTGTAGCTAGTACAGAGCTCCGTTGTGCTATTTTCCTGGGCAAAAGAAATTCACAAAGAAATGCTGCCCATATAGTAGTAGTAGCTTTATTTTGCGTGGCAGAGTTAAGGTTATAAGATCTCAATCAGGTTTGAAACATTTAAATGAAATATAGAGAACACATAAAAAATTGAATACAAAACACAGAAGTAGACAACTACGAAATTACATAAATCAAAATTCTGTTTTTTTTTTTTTATTATTTAACGACGCTCGCAACTGCCAAGGTCCTATCAGCGTCGCCAATGTGCCGGAATTTTGTCCCGCAGGAGTTCTTTTACCTGCCAGTTAGTATACTGACATGAACCTGTCGCATTTAAGCACACTTAAATGCCATCGACCTGGCCCGGGATCGAACCCGCAACCTCTGGCACAGAGGCCAGCGCTATACCAACTGAGCCAACCAGGCCGACCATACATCAAAATTAGCCACATAAGATGATATAAGGGGGAATACATATACTGTAATATAAACAAATTGGGTTAATAGAAATTGCTTGAAGTAAACTAGACAATTATATATACTAATATTAGTCTTTCAGGGGCGAGCTAAAGCTTTTCTGTATATATTATATTTTATGTTACAATTATTAGCAAAATAATAAATAAATAAAATACACGGACAGAAAATAAACAAGTTCCTGGATATATAAATTACTTCTATGGCGGACGTTGCCTATGACGTCAAGTTGTCTACAAATGTTTGCACAAGTTCTATGAAGGACGGACAAGTATCGAACACCGAGTCAGTCGGCTAGTGGAGATTGTCAAGTAGACGTCATATTTTCAACAAGTTGATCCGAGCAAGCAGGATGAAGGGCACGATATGCTAGTCCTGATAGTCACAAGTGATGTATCTTGGGTGCATCATTACCAGCCCGAGACAAAGAGTGCATCAGTGCTCGGATCAAATCACCAATAATACATGCATACATGCCGCCATCTTGTAACTGCTGCTTCTTTGTTTCGCTTGTGCGCGCATCGATAATGCTGTCAATTGTGAAAGCTTCAGCCGTCTCATTACAAAATGAAGATTGCAATTTCAATTTGTAACTTATTGACTCTCCCTCGTACATACATACATACATACATACATGTACTACTGCCAAAAATGTTTTTCGGGAAGTAGAAAAAATAGAGACGTGTTTTAGGAACTCACTGTTATTATCTGCCTTCTATAGGCCTATCCAATCAAAGATGACGAGCATCCGAAATTCCGAAGTAGGCCTACATTATATTAGATTGAAAACCACGACGTGGGTCATTGAATTAAGTCTGAGGTGACAAATAACGAAAATGGAATAGAAAATGGTCATCTACACAAAATTTAAAACAAATTCATATATATAATTACCCTAAACCGGTTGTACGTAGATGGATACATAAAATTTGTTGTAGTTACATATAATGATTACAAGTAGATTTTAACTCAAACCTAATGTACACTGAAGAGTATGTAGAGAAATTTGAGATTATGTTTGCATAAATACTGAATTTCTTGTTACGTAGCCTACAATTAAAGAATTCGGATAAAGTAGCGCACGGGAGATGCAGCTCATTTTGGAAGTGAAAATTGTAATTTTGGTCCAGGAGAAATAATTCGTCTATACGAAAATACTACCATGGCTTAGCGCCTTAAATTTATTGAACTTCTCCACAAAAAGAAAATACTTATAAATTCGACGATTTTCACTTCCAAAAAGAATCACCTCAACTTACCGTGTACTAGTTCCCTAGCCAAGAACTCAACTTTTATTGAGGCAAGTTTTGTGATAAAAATATATACGATCGAAAAGGAAAGTCTATATCGACTTATTGTTTCGAAGTATTACTTGAAACACAGTAAAATTTGGAGATAGATAATGTAATTTAAGTAATATTTATAAGTATAGATAATAGGTTCTGAATTACACTTCGAACTTATTTTTATACAAAATGTTACGATTCTCTGTTCATTACAGTTCCCTTAATGATGTGGTAAAAATATATAAGATTCGTAGAGACAGATATCTGTTGTTATCCTGATCATTATATATTCTATTAAAAATGTTAAATTGTGCTAGCAACAAAGACAAATATTGGCAACTGTTTCAACTAAGAACATTGTCATTTAATTGAACTAAATGTGCAACAGATTAAATTAGAAATTATTTACTTTCAATATTGTTAATTGTGATTGTATGAAAGAAGATACATGTCAATTTCTTGTTACACAACTCATGTAAGACTGTTCTTGATGTATAAAAATCGAGTCGAGAAGTAGTCTGTGAACGTATTAGTTGGATTAAAATGAACTTTAGTTCTAGCCCTGAAGTTGTAATAGGTCTTGTTATGGTACATTGTAATTTTTGTCCACTTGTAAGTTTATTTTCTTGTAAAATTTTAGAAACTTAGAGCCTGCATTTCCTGATATTATTTTTGGTCGTTCACGTACATATTATAGGGGAGACTGTTGTACCTTTAAACATTTTTCACATTTTATTTTTTTTTAATTTTGGGAAATGAAATTTTTAAAATATAAAAATTCTTGAAATAATTATTGAAGATTCCTTTACAACTTCCTGTATGTATTTTCCTGTTTTACAGATCTACGAGTATTAAGGATGGAAAAAATAAAATGAAGAGATATGTAATGTGTTCAAAGGTACAACAGGTTCATGTACCTTGGAACATACCCTCTTTTAAGTTGGAACACATGAAATACAGACGTGGACAAATTATTAACAAAATTGACGATTTTTATGATAATTCTGTTTACAAAATTTGATTTTTCAATTTAGACTACAGTTGACAATTTTGCATATTTCTATCATTACAATAGACAGAAATATGCAAAAATGTTAACTGTAGTTTAAATTGAAGAGTTAAATTTTCTAAAAATATATAATAAAAATCTTCAATTTTGTTAATAATTTGTAAATTAGCAAAAATGTCAACTACAGTCTAAATTGAAGAGTCAAATTTTGTAAAACTATAAAATAAAAATCTTAAGTTTTGCTAATAATTTGGAAATATCCAAAATGTCAACTGTATTCCAAATTGAAGAATCGAATTTTGTGAAAATATATGATAAAAACCTTCAGTTTTGCTAATAATTTGTAAAGATGCAAAAATATCAAATGTAGTCCAAATTCAAGGTTAAATTTTCTAAAAATATACACTACAAATCTTCAATTTTGCTAATAATTTGGAAGTACGCAAAAATGTCAACTGCAGTCTAAACTGAAGAATCACATTTTGTAAAAATATATAATAAAAATCTTCAATTTTTCTAATAATTTGTCCACGTCTGTATATGTGGGAATATAAGCTGTAGAAACTGACAATTATGTTTAAAATGTATTTGCCATCATAAACCAGAGCAGGCTTCTCTGATTAAGATTTTATTTCCTGGAGGAGCAATAACTGCTTTAACAGCTTTCTTCAAGGCATCCGGCTCAATTGGGGGCCTCTCTAACTCCAGACTTACTTCGTGACATGATCTTAAAATAAAAGAAACACAAAAACCGATAGTACCATGTACCTTGGGACATGTTCCATGGTACAACATGTTTTATGTTCAAAGGTACAAGAGGGTGCACTTTTAAACAAATATGGCTCCCAAAACTAGAGATTCGAATAACTCATGGAAATTAAAATATGTTATTACTCACCAGATGATAGGGAACACACTGTATTTGGAAGATATTAACAAATATAATTTGGTTTCGTGTTAGAAAACATATATCAATGAATGAAACATTTACTTTTGGTACTAAAAAAAGTTCTTTTGTCCACAGAACTCACAATTCGCAATAAATCAAACTGAAACTACGACCAAAGCTATTTAGGGGCTTTCTCTACAATCTACTCTAGGTAACAGCAAAAATTAAAAAACAAAAAATGTTCAAAGGTACACTATGCTAAAGGTAAAACAGTCTCCTCTAACCTTAACATATGAATACAAGTATAAAGGATGAACATTAAACAGAAAATCATGACAAAACATTCCCTCTGCTATCCCATCTCTTCACAACAAAGGACTATGTTTTTAACGTTCAAACACAACAGTACCGCCAATATCTAATCACTGACAAGCTAAACAAATTTGGCTAATACAACTACATATTTTGTCTCCGACTTGAATTGTAAATCAGCTACACGACTCGACTCGTACAAAAACACGATTTTGCTTACATCAGTAACAGCCTTACATGAATCGACAGGAATCTTTAGGAAACGTTTTGGATATATATGAAAAAAATTTTGTTATTAATGTGCAATTTATAAAGACTCTTGCACAAAAATCATTGTGCAGAATACATTCACTGCTCAATGGAGTTTCAGTATTACATCTGAGGAAAGTTCTGGATTAAAATAAAAGTATTTTGAAAAATAAGAAATACAGACATTGTCAACGTGTTATTTATTTTTAGTACACTGATTCTTCTACGTTTGGTGTCTTTATGAAATCTTAAGTGTGAAAGTGGAGAAACTTCGAGAACTTTAATTTCTCATAACTCGTGCGTTTCGATTAATCTCATGTGTACAGTAAATCCCTGTTAATAACTTCAATGTACTGTCATTTATGCCATTGATACATATAATAAGAAATATCACTGTCCTCAATTATTGACTTTCATAAGAACTTGTACATCTGTCTGTTCCAGTATTCATTGGTTGATTTTTTTTTCTTTTTGTATTCGATATAAGTAATTGTTCTGTGTCAGTTATTGTACATATTGTATTACTGTAAATATTTAGGTAGATATCAATGTGAACATTCTTTTTAAAATAATCTTTTGTTTTGTTTTTTCTGAAATAAAGTATTCAGGGTTGCATTTCCATAATTATGTACTATGTATTACTTCTTATACAGTGTGTTTTAGTTATGTCACAAACTTCTAGGCCAGATAGAGATTGCTATCAGAAGCAATTTAGAAACATGAGCCAAGATCCGGAAAAGTCTCGATTACGAGTTGAGTATAAGAAATGTCTCGATACAAATAAGCCCGCGAAAGAAGAATTCTCCGCCAAATCTTCCACCTGCACAGACGCACCAGAAATAACACAGTTTACACTACGACAAAAACGAAGCCACTCTTCACACACCTAAACAACATAAACAGGAAATACACACGTTCGACAGTAAATCGCGTATATACACAACACATGTTCGCAAATCCCCGAACACAAACAACAGAACAACACTGGAGAAACTCCTCTACAACTACCACCAGCCCCCACCACCAAACTAAAACACACAAACAAAACCGCAAACATTGTTGGAAATTTGAATACTGTCTGAGAGGACACACGACAGCAACAGAGAGGCAGATGAATAAAATAACACCACACCATGAAAGTCTCCATAACGATTCAGACGCTTCTGCCACCGGAAGGGGAAACTTAAAAAAATGTATGTATGTATGCACAGTGTTCTGCCCAAGAGAGGTCTTTAACTGCAAACCTAGCATTTCCCTTCCTTGCTTTCCTCTTAATCTCCCCATATAATACTTTAATGCTGTCTATCAACTGATATCTTTTATCCCGAACTCTTGTCCCGTTCACCATTCCTTAAGCATCCCAAATTAACAAATTAGGCCTACACCAAAATAATTAAAACAAAAAAAAAAGTAAAAAATAAAATAAAATAAATAAAAAGCTAATCACTGCACTCACACACCTACTGACACTTATGCCAGAAATAGTGTCTTATACAGTATGTAAATACATATTTATTGTTATTTATGTACAATGGCTGGAGAGGGCGTCCTGCGCGTGTAAGACCCTAAAACGGCCTCTGGCTCAAAGCCAGTAAAGTCAATAAACATCAACAACACGTTCCTCGACTATGGCCTAAATCTACATAATGATTATTCCAAAATTGACATTACATAGACTTCTAATAGGTCTACATTTCTGTTACAGGCCTGTTCAATCAATATTTTACCTTAAATGCTGCTCTATCATATCGATTAATAATAACAAAAAAAATTATTCGTTAATGACAATGAAGATGCACTCTAGGTAACAGTATTGTGCCTCACTTGTACCCCAACACTCAAAATGCTACAGAAAAAATGACAATGTATCTACTCACCGAATGAGAGCCAGCTTCGGTGTATAGTAAAATTGTGGTTGTGGGTTCGATTCCCACGGACGGCGTGGATGCTTGTCCGTTGTCGTGAACTTCGGTTTGCTTCTTGTGCTAAGATGACTCAGGACTCTAGAACCGAAAAAACAGAGAAAATATAATGCATATTGAACAACGCTTCAAACATTGGCTCTATTTTAGTCTTTGGATGGGAAGGAAAATGCTACCAGGTCAGATTGCCCACAATTATAACGGTGAATCGTAAATAATGTCATTAATTTCAGGTTATTCTTTGAGATATTTCGAACAAAAAAGTTTAATATACTTTTGCTCGTCTTTGTTTTATATAAAACATTTCAATACAGAGTTTTGGGAAAACCAATCATTTAATTCCCAATATGCTTAACCAATTTAGGAGAGCGACCCATCACCGTAAAAAACAGCTTGTCACGAAACCCCCAAATATGTAGATGAAATTATTGGGGATCATCAGTGTGCTTTTAGGCGTAATAGGTCGACTATTGATATAAATTTTTGTATTCGACAGTTATTAGAGAAATAATGGGAGTATAAGGGTACAGTACATCAGTTATTCATAGATTTCAAAAAGGTATATGGTTAAGAGAGAAGTTTTATATAATTTTCTTTCTGAACATGGTATTCCCAAGAAGCTAGTTCGATTAATTAAAATATGTCTCAGTGAAGCGTATAGCAGAGTCAGTGTAGGCCAGTTTCTGTCATATGCTTTTCCAGTTCACTGCGGGCTAAAGCAAGGAGATGCACTATCACCTTTACTTTTTAACTTTGCTCTAGAATACGTCATAAGGAAAGTCCAGGATAACAGAGAGAGTTTGGAATTGAACGGGTTATATCAGCTACTTGTCTATGCGGATGACGTGAATATGTTATGAGAAAATCCACACACTATTAGAGAAAACATGGGAATTTTACTTGAAGCAAGTAAAGAGACAGGTTAGGAAGTAAATTCCGAAAAGACAAAGTATATAATTATGTCTCGTGACCAGAATATTGTACGAAATAGAAATATAAAAACAGGAAATTTTCCCTTTGAAAAGGTGTAAAAATTCAAATATCTTCGAGCAACAGTAACAAATAGTATTTGACACTCGAAGGAAATTAAATATTAAATGTTATGTTTTATTTAACGACGCTCGCAACTGCAGAGGTTATATCAGCGTCGCCGGATGTGTCGGAACTTTGTCACGCAGGAGTTCTTTTACATGCCAGTAAGTCTACTGACATGAGCCTGTCGCATTTAAGCACACTTAAATGCCATCGACCTGGCTCGGGATCGAACCCGCGAAGGAAATTAAACGCAGAATAAATATAGGAAATATCTGTTATTATTCGGTTGAGAAGCTTTTGTTATTCAATCTGCTCTAAAAAGTTTAAAGTTAGAATTTATAAAACAGTTATATCAGCGGTTCTTCTGTATGATTGCGAAACTTGGACTCACTTTGAGAGAGGAACAGAGGTTACGGGTATTTGAGAATAAGGTGCTTAGGAAAATATTTAGGGCTAAAAGGGATGAAGTTACAGGAGAATGGAGAAAGTTACACAACGCAGAACTTCACACATTGTATTCTTCACCTGATATAATTAAATCCAGACCTTTGAGATGGGCAGGGCATGTAGCATGTATGGGCGAATCCAAAAATGCATACAGAGTGGTAGTTGGGAGACCGGAGGGAAAAAGACTTTTGGGGAGGCCGAGACGTAGATGGGAGGATAATATTAAAATGGATTTGAAGGAGGTGGGATATGATGGTAGAGACTGGATTAATCTTGCTCAAAATAGGGACCGACGGCGGTCTTATGTAAGGGCGGCAATGAACCTCCGGGTTCTCTAAAAGCCATAAGTGAGTGTATTATGATTATAAATGATTGAAGGAATTTTAGTTTTGTCCTTTAAATGTGGAGTCATATTCTGTATCCTTATGTTCTAAAAGTCTGGCGCCTGGGATCGGAAGCAGAGTGTGAGAGTCGTCTGCACGTTTCTGTTGACCTCACGGTATGAAAAATGTCTCAATTCCGGTGGGGAATATCTTGAAAAGGAGCTCAACAATTATTGCTGTATCTATTCCAAATATATCTTTAAATGAAATTGTGTCTTCCTTCTGTAAACTGCCGCAGGGAAAGTTACTTCTTGGATGGTCCTCGTAATTGCGCTCGAGTGGCCAAAATTTGTGTAAGCACTTGTTTTGACATTATTAACATGGTGGAAGAAAAAAATTAACTTTATCTGCGCCTTTCAGAATGTTTACTTCCAAGTCATAACTTACAACCTTAATTTACACTTCATGTACAGGGACATCATTTTATTTTTACTTCAATTTTTATTGTACCTGAGTTTTTGAATGTACTTCACTCCCACCTCTTCTACTAATGAAGTTCAACCGTTCTCCACATAGATCCAAGACCGCATATACAGTCATAGTAGCCTTACAGTCATAGTGATCAGTACGTTCCAGGAATATGTTCAAGTTTTCCAGTGACGAAAGAGCTTTCACTATTGAATCATTTTTGCACATGTACTGTCGTCCATTTGCATACGTCGCATCTCAGTTTCCCCCACCCGCTTCTCTTCCCCCTCTGTAAAGGCTAGTGGCTAGGCTGTCTTAACTCTTTTCTGAGAACATTAATTTCTGTTAGGAATTAATCGGACGTCTACGTAATATTATACAACTGTTTAAAATAACTTAAGTAAAAGGGCCTCGTTAAGTAATTAACTATCACGTGATTTCCCCCCCCCCTTTGTACAACCCTGCGACAAAACCACTTGGACGGACAGTAGATAGCATGTCTGAGTAATTTATCTTTTCGGATAAGGCAGAAGTGAAGATTAAACTTACAGTACGTAAGGTACTATTTTATAGAGTAGGTACAGAATTATTTCAACATGAGTTACTAGTACGAAGGACGAAACTGGTAATTGGAATTAGGTACAATAGTCTATAGTGCGATAATATACACAAAAGAACTGAAACCCGTATCGAAATGAACGGCTAATATTTTCAAAAATGTGTTCAAATATCTATATTATGATTATTTTTCAATTTAATTTCATTCTCTATATTGTACGCTAATGTGCTGTAGATAGTATAATATACACTGTATAATGAATACGTCCACATGGACAGCTCAATTCGTGAGTAAAAACACTTATTGTTAATACAGTATTTTAAATAAACAAAAACCTAATGAAAATTATCGAACTCAAAATCGCGATATTTCCTAGTTTACGTAAATGGATGAACTACTTTTCTTCCTCCTATACCTAGTAAAGTGATTTGTTTGTATTTTACGCCAGTATCATCGAACTACAGCCGTGGAAGGGGGTAGCAAACGGTATTTCCGGTTCTCAATCGTTAATCCAAAGGTATAGCCAGGTTAATATTAGAAATGTTAGTAAAAATAAAATGAAGTTCCTGTATTTGCTATTTGCTATGGGTTTCAGGAAGAAGAAAGATAAAGGTATTTTTAAATTATGTTAACAACAATAGGAACGGGTTTAGTCAGTTTCAGTTTAGAATAATGACGATAAAGCAAGAATGGTGTTGTCAGTTGCTGAAACTTGAAGCAGAGATATGAAGTTGAAATGATGTGAAACGACAAAGAAGGAAATTACAAAATAGCGGATGGTACTATTGACGTAAAGAGAATGTGATTAAGAGCAGCGGTGGCGAAAATGTAATCGTGCGCCGAGCCACTGTGTAACCTGCAACGTGTATAGCACCTATGGAGGGAGGCGGACACCCGAAGGGGAAGTGAAGCAGCTGTGTAACTTATTAACGGATTTTCATTTTCCTTACATCAAGCACTTAAACATAATTTTATACAGTACAAGGCTACAAACTAATGTTTAGTACGTGTAACGAAGAAAGAAATGAACATTATCACAACCTAAAATTAACTGTATTCAGAATGTCTCTGCGACAGAGTTTCAAAATCAGGAATTATGTCACTTACTGCAAGTCGTAGTTGATCACGAAGGTATTTGTCTGTCAGTCGTGATCTAAATTTGGTTTTTATTATTTTAACTGTTGAAAATAATTTTTCACAAACGCAAGTTGTAGCGAACATGACTTCAACAGAGCAAGCGAAAGAACGAAGCTTCGGATATTTATTTTTGGCAAAGATTTGAAAGTTCAACATTTGTCAAGTCCTTACATCTAGCTTTCATTTGACATCACATAGTAAATCAGTGAGTTCAAAATGAAGAGCTAACCGCATTATTCGTACATCTGCTGAAAAAGGGTCGACGTACAGAGATGATGATGATGGTGATGATGATCATAACAACAACAATAACACTTAACCTTTTAATGTTTCATCAGTAACATGTAGTATAATGCCGTTTTATGTTATACAACCGTTTTCCTCGTAATACTTGTGAACAAATCATACATTTAATATTCTCATCATATTGACAGCAAAAAAATGCGTCCTCCCATCCTACTTGGAACTTTCGTACATGGTTTCGAGAGAGACATACGCCACTCGCAGGTCAGAGACAAATACAAATGGAACTGAGTTTGACTCCTGTGAATGAGAGAGTGGGGGTTGGCAAAATGCACAGCTATCACTGCGAGCCACAAAGTCTCGCGAGTCACGTTCTCGCCACGGCTGGATTAAGGAATTATGCATGACTGAAACATGCCTGGAAATACATTGGTGAAAATCAAAGAGTTTGTAATACTTACTAGAGACACATACCTGTGAGTGGCAGGCAAGAAAAATGTCACAAATTGAATCGGCTAGCATCCGCCATTAAAGGGAGTGTTTGCGGCGCGAAATTCGAAAACAGTACCACAATGCATTGATGTAGCCTCGTGATAGACACTGTTTTAAACATCTTGTACAAGGATGTATCGTGATGAAATAAACATGAATGGCACAGGAGCGCTATATTTATTAAAGTATTATAATGATTCATCTTGGGCGATGTTCTAAAAATAAATTAAATCGCCCATATACACTCGGATAAATATTGAATAATGGCAATGTCAACATTAATTTTCAGTATTACTAGTATTGTTTTAAGGACATAATAATGGATATTTACTGTAATATTTAAAATGATCTATATTTCAGTCCTTTCGTGCAAAGGAAGAGGAAGGTATATGGTGCTTAGAAAATATATAGTGGTGAAATATGAGATCATAAAAATTCTGGAAACTGATTTAAAACATAATGAGAATAAATTTTATGATACAATAATCTATTCATTGTGTAGTTGATGACCACCAAGTTAGAGATCAGACTTTTTAATAGAATTAGTAGCGGTAATAGTAGGCCTAGGAGTAGTGGTAATAGTAGACCTAGTAGTAGTGGTAATAATAACCCTAGTAGTAGTGGTAATAGTACGCGTAGTAGTATTGGTAATAGGCCTAGTAGACCTAGTAGTATTAGTAATAGGCCTAGTAGTAGTGGTAATAATAGGCCTAGTAGTATTAATAATAGGCCTAGTAGTATTAGTAATAGGCCTAGTAGTAGTGGTAATAATAGGCCTAGTAGTATTAGTAATAGGCCTAGTAGCAGTGGTAATAATAGGCCTAGTAGTATTAGTAATAGGCCTAGTAGTAGTGGTAATAATAGGCCTAGTAGTAGTGGTAATAATAGGCGTAGTAGCAGTGGTAATAATAGACCTAGTAGTAGTGGTAATAATAGGCCTAGTAGTATTAGTAATAGGCCTAGTAGACCTAGTACTAGTGGTAATAATAGGCCTAGTAGTAGTGGTAATAATAGGCCTAGTAGTCGTGGTAATAGTAGGGGTAGTAGCAGTGGTAATAATAGGCCTAGTAGTATTAGTAATAGGCCTAGTAGTAGTGGTAATAATAGGCCTAGTAGTATTAGTAATAGGCCTAGTAGTAGTGGTAATAATAGACCTAGTAGTAGTGGTAATAATAGGCCTAGGAGTATTAGTAATAGGCCTAATAGACCTAGTAGTAGTGGTAATAATAGGCCTAGTAGTATTATTAATAGGCCTAGTAGACCTAGTAGTAGTGGTAATAATAGGCATAGTAGTATTATTAATAGGCCTAGTAGACCTAGTAGTAGTGGTAATAATAGGCCTAGTAGTATTATTAATAGGCCTAGTAGACCTAGTAGTAGTGGTAATAATAGGCCTAGTAGTATTATTAATAGGCCTAGTAGACCTAGTAGTAGTGGTAATAATAGGCCTAGTAGTCGTGGTAATAGTAGGCGTAGTAGCAGTGGTAATAATAGGCCTAGTAGTATTATTAATAGGCCTAGTAGACCTAGTAGTAGTGGTAATAATAGGCCTAGTAGTCGTGGTAATAGTAGGCGTAGTAGCAGTGGTAATAATAGGCCTAGTAGTATTATTAATAGGCCTAGTAGACCTAGTAGTAGTGGTAATAATAGGCCTAGTAGTCGTGGTAATAGTAGGCGTAGTAGCAGTGGTAATAATAGGCCTAGTAGTATTAGTAATAGGCCTAGTAGTAGTGGTAATAATAGGCGTAGTAGCAGTGATAATAATAGACCTAGTAGTAGTGGTAATAATAGGCCTAGTAGACCTAGTAGTAGTGGTAATAATAGGTCTTGTAGTATTAGTAATAGGCCTAGTAGACCTAGTAGTAGTGGTAATAGTAGGCCTAGTAGTAGTGGTAATAATAGGCCTAGTAGTATTAGTAATAGGCCTAGTAGACCTAGTAGTAGTGGTAATAATAGGCCTAGTAGTAGTGGTAATAGTAGGCGTAGTAGCAGTGGTAATAATAGGCCTAGTAGTATTAGTAATAGGCCTAGTAGCAGTGGTAATAATAGGCGTAGTAGCAGTGATAATAATAGACCTAGTAGTAGTGGTAATAATAGGCCTAGTAGACCTAGTAGTAGTGGTAATAATAGGCCTTGTAGTATTAGTAATAGGCCTAGTAGACCTAGTAGTAGTGGTAATAATAGGCCTAGTAGTATTAGTAATAGGCCTAGTAGTAGTGGTAATAATAGGCGTAGTAGCAGTGATAATAATAGACCTAGTAGTAGTGGTAATAATAGGCCTAGTAGACCTAGTAGTAGTGGTAATAATAGGCCTAGTAGTAGTGGTAATAGTAGGCCTAGCTACGCCATCAGCTATATTTTCACTAATTTCTTTGCATTTAATACAACCAAAAACTGGAAGTACATTCTGTACAAAACGGAAATTACATGATTAATTCATTTATTGTGAAACAAAACAGTTTTAGAGAGATATAGTCTGAGGATTTTCTTATGCACTCTGCTATTATAATCCACTGTAATATGATGGCACCTAACCGTTACAGACATTGTTGAAACCAACCTTGTAAACCTGATTAATTTGCTTCTGGAAAAACTTTATCCAAGAAATGTTCCGACATTCTGTAAACACATTCAAAGGAGGAACTGCATTTGGAACATTCTTCCAAATATTAAGATATGCATGCTTTCCTGAGCATCCTGCAATAGTAGCTATGTTCGAACAATTTTATTTGCGGCACAGTATTTCACTATTTTCTTATTATTTCCCTTCAAGTGTACTTATATTTATTCGTACTCCTCAATAAGCATGAACTGCTCGCACTCCCGGCGAAGCATCAACTCCCTTTAATGGCGGCCGAACAGCAGTTCAATTTTGTACGCGAAACTAGCGCCGTTGGTGTCTCTAGTTATATATTACAAACTCTTTGGTGAAAATGAAACATAGCACATGTCTGACAAGAACTTTGATCTGTTTCACGAAACTTTGAAGTGATTCAACTAGGTAATACGTATGAATAGGGACCGTACTTTGTCCCAGGAGGCTACAAGATCAAGTATTAGTGGAATTTTTAAGTAGAGCACGCACGTCCATCTAGCAAGCAAAGTACATGACTGGCGGCTCAAGCGCCTCTTTTTTCGTCAAGTGGGGCAGAAAAAAATGGACTACTTAACAATTACACTAATATTTACATGTACACTAGAATATGCTACAGTAGAACCCCGATTATCCGTCAACCTATTAACCGATCGGCGGATTATCAGACTGTTTTTCTCTCGCTCTTTTCTTTGCTGCAGAAAAAAAATGTAGTACTGTACCTTATATTATTACCTATTATTTCTAGAGTGTATAGACGACTGCGATCACATGATAACATGACAATATGCAGATACTAGGAAGAATTGATGTTTCTACTGATATCGATCATGATTTGTTTAATCGTTTTCAGTTTTTTATAAGTAAATCCATTTGTAAGTAAGTACATTATTTTTTTCCTTCTCCATTATTTTCTCTTTTTCATTATATTTGTTTACCTTTCTTTTTTAAATAATTTTATGGTAACCTTTGTCCACTTGGAGGAAGCTGAATAAGTTTTCCCCAGCCGTGGGACTGAAGCCGGATGGTCTATGGCGAGTCCTTGGCATCAACCCCTTTGATTTGATTACCCCCCTTTGATTTGATTGCCTGGTTGGGTTTTTCCGAGGTTTCCCCCACCAAAAGGCAAATGCCGGGTAATATTTTGGCGAATCCTCGGACCTCATCTCATCTCACTACATCTCGCCAAAATGTAAAAAAAAAAATAAAATAAAATAAAATGTAAAAATTGCACAAAATTGTAAAAATTGTAGAAAATTGCTAAATTGCAAAACTATAAAAATTTGTAAAAATTGTAATTGTAATATTGTAAAATGTTGACTTAGAATAACTCTTCTCGGGTTCTCAGCCAGGTGAGTTGGAGATTAGCTTCAAGCTTTCGACGGCTAGCTCTGCCATCTTCTTCGTCCCTGAAGAAGATGGCAGAGCTAGCCGTCGAAAGCTTGAAGCTAATCTCCAACTCACCTGGCTGAGAACCCGAGAAGAGTTATTCTACATCAAACGCCGGGAAAGCCTCAAGTCATATAAATGTTGACTTGTTCCACATCTTAAAGCTTCATTGCTCATGTAAGATCTATGGAATAAAATAAATGAATGAAAAAAATAGTAAAGTTTATCTATACTAATAATAAATCTGTAGCCGAAATTTTTCTGGTAATTTTCGATTTTACAAAAATAATTGGTCCTAACATATATAATTAACCACCCTGAAACCGAAAATCGCATTTTGAAATTTTTGTTTGTATGTCTGTCTGTATGTTTGTTACCTTTTCACGCGATAATGGCTGAACCGATTTATATGAAAATTGGAATATAAATTAAGTTCGTTGTAACTTAGATTTTAGGCTATATGGCATTCAAAATACTTTATTTAAAAGGGGGGTTATAAGGGGACTGAATTAAATAAATCGAAATATCTCGCTTATTATTGATTTTTGTGAAAAATGTTACATAACAAAAGATTCTTTAAAAATGATTTCCGATAAGTTTTATTCTTTACAAAATTTTGATAGCACTGATATTTAATGAGATAAATGAGTTTTAAAATTAAAATAACGCCAAGACGGTGCAATGAATAAAGAACAAATGACTTCGTCTATAAGGGGCCTTGGACAACAACAATCGAAACAGGGGCCTTAGACATCAACAATCGAAAGCTATTAAACATAGCCTGTATTTTTATGAAGTAATATCAGAAGCTAAATTAACCGATTTGTATAATTAATTATTATTTCACCATTGGAAATTGTAGTTTCTCTAGATGGACATAATGCTATAATGTTATTACAGTAACGTCTGAGTAAATCGAGGACAGGTAAGATTAAAATAGCTTCTTATGCACAGAAAATTTGATAGGCTATTTTGTACATTCGTTTTCTGTATTTCTTAAAATAATATTTATGTACACTCATTTTAATCTCAGAGAATTAACGAATAACGAGAGTGTATTGATTTAGTATGCAGTAATAGTACGTTAGCTTAGCAATCCATTATTTTATAATTCAAATTTTAACTATGCTCAATTGAATCGTGTTAAAATACATAAAATATAATATGCAATAAATGCAATGCAAAAAAATGGGTAATGAGCGAAGCAGATTATCTTGCGCTGTTGTAAAAGTTGTTCCCTGGATCAAACGTCCTATTTTAATTATGTAATTACTTTATATTTATTTCTAACAGGTGCAGCGGAGCGCACGGGTACGGCTAGTTCAAAATAAAGTGTAAGACTTTATCTTTACATAGCATTACTGCTGGCGATAAGAACAGTTACTTGGTGTTTTTCCCAACTTTTAAGAAATGATCCCAAGAACTTTCGCACAATTTATAGCAAACTCATGCAACACTGTTCGAGTGCCCGTACTTTATATCTTCTAAGCAAAATATCTTCCACGGGTTGCAAAAGTATTTTGCTAAGTATCGAAATAGAATGGAAATAATTGAGAGCTTTAGGAAAAGAGAAACCGCGGCTCATTTCGCATCGGAATACGAGATTCGCGTTACAACTGTGCGCGATTTAATGAAAAACAAGGATAAAGTGGATAAAGTATGTAAATCTACAACAGGAGACCTCTACTATTCTTATCTTTCTGCGAAAAAAACATCACCGATCATTGACAACCAGATTTAAATCAGTGAACTTCTGGTCCACTATCTACGAGTAACATGTTAAACACAACATTACGGAGGAAATTACAAAACTGTAATATGCACTTGATTTATGAAAATATTTTATGGTACGGATTATCCGATTTTTTCGATTAACCGTCCAGTCCACCCCCTTCATTACCATGGATAATAGAGGTTATGCTGTATTTCACTATTTACACTAAAATAAAGAATGTAGGCCCACAAACATTATTTGTGCGAGATCGTGCGTATTTGCTTGTTTTCCGCACAGAACCAATACGCGGTAAGTGTGAAATACCACATTCAGTATTCCCAACATAACAATTAACAATTTCCCTCTTCTTACCGCTTAAGCGCGACATTCATTTTACTGCTTTAGGCTTTTAACATATTATTTTTAGAGACGTTTAACATAGTAATAATTATAAATTGAAACTTACCACTGCAATTTCACCTAAATTGCAATTTTAATTATTGTTTTTAAATATTTGCAAAAATTAAGTAAAGTCTACTACTCCACGAAACTTATTGCATTCCTGATACAAGTAACATTAAGGAAGCCGTGAAAAAACCAACAAGATTCCAGATGCCGATGTTATTACTGCAATATGTTATATAAATAATATTGTTAAAATATTAAAATGAAAAATAAATCATTACATAACTTTACCGTTTGTTTTAAGTTCGCATTTATAGACTGGGGGAAAAAAAAAAGGCAGACGTATATCACGGCCTGCTGGAGTATAGTAAACACAGAAAACATTTTATAGCAACAATGTTGAAGAAAGATATTTTGGTTTTCCGAAGTTGCCGTCATTAAACAGAAACCAACATGGAGATTTCATTGCAACTAATTAGAAATTCGTCTTTCAGGTATGTAATAAACGATCTTCGCACAAAATAATGTACGATACACGAGCGGTATGTGTGTTTTCATGTTCTCGAAATTAAAAAAGCTCAACTACGTTTCGCTTTTTCAATCTTTTCCTCGAACATGAAAACGTCAACATACCGCTCTTGAACGCATATTACTATTACGCTATTAAGCTCATATAAAGTATTTTTGTCGTAATGCAAGATATTTTATTTCATAAAATAGAAAAAGGAGCATCTTCTGCAGACCTCTGGAAAACGCAGAACTGTATGGATTGTATTCTTCACTTGACATAATTAGGAACATTAAATCCAGACGTTTGAGATGGGCAGGGCATGTAGCACGTATACGCAAATCCAGAAATGCATATGGGCTATTCCATTTATTATGAAATCGATCAGTAAAAAACCTCGCATTTTTTAATACTCTAATTTTTCCCTATTTATACAAGGTGCTGAGGAGAGTGCATTTTCAAAAATATACTGTCGAAAGTCAAACGGTTTTCGTACTATTGAGCAACAAATTTAGCGTATTTTAGAAAAACAAGCCTCTTTCAGTGCTCAGAACTCTGGAACCGTTTACTGCAGAACACTGAACGAGAGCTAATTTTGAAGCTGACATTTGGTAGGTTATGTTAAGAAGTAATGCTTATTTTTATTGTATACAGAGAGACAGATAATCTGATTTTACTTACTTTTAGGCGTTTTGCCCATTTTTTAAAATGTAAAAATATTGAGAAAAACCTTGCATTATTAAGAGGGATTCGACATTGTTTGCTTAGTGGCTCGGCAATAAGTTTCGAGGGTATTAAATAAATTATTTTCACACGCCTAGATTTGAACGGCGCAGTACCGCACGCACTGGCCGATAGCTGATGATAAACGAGCGTTGGGCGTCATTTTACTCCTGTGTTTATGAAACCTTGTGATAAAGCTAGCCTATCTATGCGCTACTTTTTGCCCATTTGTAAAAATGTAAAAAATATTGAGAAAAAACCTTGCATTAATAAGAGGGATTCGGCATTGTTTGCTTAGTGGCTCGGCAATACGTTTCGAGGGTATTAAATAAATTATTTTCACACGCCTAGATTTGAACGACGCAGTACCGCACGCACTGGCCGATAGCTGATAAGCGAGCGTTGGGCGTCATTTTACTCCTGTGTTTATGAAACCAAACATCACGTGTTTATGTCTCCTGGGCTTGCTTGCCTCGGCTAGCTCCCGCGCGTACTATTTATTTGATATTTTCAATACTTTCTTATCAACGGTGCACCAGTAAACATATGTGTTTATTTGTACTGTCAATGCGGAATCTAACCATATATTTTTAAAATATTTTTCGTGGGCAAAGGCGTCTTAATGAAGAAAATCTAAATTTCTCCATTTCCACAAAAAGTAAGAAAAACTGTTTACATGTCAATATAAAGTTTAATTTCTCAGCATCAAAATAAACCATGATTTTGATCATTGGGTGAAAGGGTTTCGGAGCCACGACACTTTAAAGTTGCTAATTTTATGAAAGTACGAGAAGTTTAATTTAAACACTATGAAGTTTATGCCTCAAACTTTGCACAAAGCCTTATATCACAGTTGTCAACGGACAGAAAAAGTTGCATTGTATTAAAGAATTGCAAGGTCAGTTTTCTCTATATTTCGGTCGATTTGAGATGGAATAGCCCATATGGAGTATTGGGAGGCCGGAGGGAAAACGACCTTTGGAGAGGCCGAGACGTAAACGGGAGGATAATATTAAAATGTATATGAGGGAGGTGGGATATTATGATGATACAGGGACATCATTTTATTTTTACTTCAATTTTTATTGTACCTGAGTTTTTGAATGTACTTCACTCCCACCCCTTCTACGAATGAAGTTCAACCGTCTTCCACACAGATCCAAGTCATAGTAGTCTTACCGTCACAGTACGTTCCAAAAATATGTTCGCGTTTTCCAATGACGAAAGCGCTTTCAATATTGCATCATTTTCGCACAGGTACTGTCGTCCATTTGCCTACGTCGCATTCCGGTTTTCCCCACCAGCTTCTATTCGCCTCTCGGTAAAGGCTAGTGGCTGGGCTGTCTTAGCTCTTTTCTGAGAACATTAATTTATGTTAGGAATTGGACATATACATAATATTATACCCATACAACTGTTTAAAATAACTTAAATAACAGGCCTCGTTAAGTAATTAACTGTCACGTGATTTCCCTCCTTTCTACGATCCTGCGACATAATCACTTGGACGGACAGTAGATAGAATGAGTAATTTTATCTTTTCGGATCGAGCAGAAGTGAAGATTGAATTTACAGTACGTAAGGTACTCTTTTATAGAGTAGGTACAGAATTATTTCAACATGAGTTAGGCCTACTAGTACGAAGGACGAAACTGGTAATTGGAATTACATACATTAATCGAAATGAACCGCCACCATTTTGAAAAATGTGTTTAAATATCCATATTATGATTATTTTTCAATTTAACTTCATTCTCTATAGTATACGCTAATGTGCTATAGACACTATAATATACACTGCATAATGAATACGTCCGTATGGACAGCTTAGTTCGTGAGTAAAAAAACTCATTGTTAATACTGTGCTGTATTCTGATTAAACAAAAACCTAATGAAAATTATCAAACTCAAAAGCTTGATATTTCATAGTTTACGTAAATGGATGAATTACTTTTCTTCCCTCCTATACCTAGTAAAGTGATTTGTTTGTATATTACGCCATCGAACTCCAGTCGTGGAAGGGGTTAGCAACCGTTGATTCAAAGGTATAGGCAGGTTAATATCAGAAATGTTAGTAAAAATAAAATGATGTCCCTGTAGAAACTGGATTAATCTTGCAGGGGATAGGCACCGATGGCGGGCTTATGTCTGAGCGGCAATGAACCTCCGGGTTCCTTAAAAGCCGTAAGCAATAATAATCATAATAATAATAATAATAATAATTTAGTTTATATCAAAATCGGAACTACTTCCACCAATACAACGGGACTATTTGGACGGGCGTAATGGAACAACTACCGGTTAACAAAGTCAGGCTCCTTTCACAAGAAGGTAATCAAAATTAATCTACGAACATAAACAAGATCTGTTAGTTTCATGTTCAAGAACGGGAACAACTGAGCAGAGCATATTATGCCAACTTACTGAACGAGCGGATGGTAAAACAGTCGTATTACATTTTTAGTTCTCACACACGTTAGCTCTATTTTTTATATCTTTTTCGACTGCCAAAACACTGTAAGTATTCTTATACCCTCTGATCATCGTACTGACAAATGACACATAGCTATAGGCCTATATGTAGATTAGAACCAATAACCAAGTACAAAGCTTAGCATTACCGGGTCAATTCGCAATAAATTAAGAGTAATGATATTAATTGATTACCTTCCTTAATTACTACACATCTCGGTCGCAATTTCTACAAAACAACATTACAAAATATTAACCGAGACGGATTCGGACTGCAATCATCTGTTTTCAAGTTACAGCAGCAAGACGTCCACAACCAAGAAACAAACACTGCGATATCCAACTGAAGTGAAGATCGGCTCTGAAGTTCCAAATCTCACCACTAGGATCGCGATGTGCGTTTGTTTTGATCAGAAGACAGCAGATTTCATTTTTCAATACGTAACATAATAACAATCTTAGTACACGAAAGAATTCCATTACTGAGTTAACCTAGTTACACAAAATTTAAAACAACTGACAAGGGATTTGAGGAAATCCGTATGATGCGTGTAACGTCTATACAGGAACTAGGGTAAAGAAATTAGAATAAATAATTACAATTTCCTGTAAGATTTAAGTGTGTCTTATGAATGGAATGAGATAAGCTACAAATAACACTCAACCCTATAACAATAACAACAATAATAATAATAATAATAATAATAATAATAATAATAATACAGTGATTTATATAGAACTAAATCATTTCTTTCTCTCTTTATTTCAAAACGAATGACGCTAGCCACAATTTGTTATACCTCAAATGTAGAGTATCTTTGGAAGATTATTAACCTCTATAGCAAATGTTGAAAATTCTTTGTTTATTCGGCTGGAAATTCACTTAATGATCAATTTTTAATGTCAAATCAAGCAGGAGTTTTGATTCCCCGTCACGAGATGCGCAGATGTTTATTCTTTAATTCTTATTGTTGGCAGTTGAAGAGTCCACTGCAAGGATGATGGATGTCATTTGGAATACATTTTGCAGGAGAAGCAATTGAAAGTTTGAAATGCTTAGCGCTCAAAGCTTAACTGTGATTTTCCGATCATTACTGGACAATGACTATCAGTGCTAATGCCATATAACTCTCTATGTACATTCTATATGTCTTAAGCTATGCATTGACAGTCTTGGTTCATTTTCGACAAGAAAGTGACATACATCATTCTTGCAGTGGACTCTTCAGTTGTTTTCGACATTTTGTTTTATAGTCGCGACGCTGTTATTCCCGGCGTGACTCCTCCTCTTTGCTTACGTCTTAGGAAGTGAAGGCTCTATAAAGTCTAGGTAGGTAGTAACGTTCGCCATTTTTGTTCTTTCGTTACCGAGCTACCAGACAAGGAATCTATTTACCACACTGTTAAACATTATCATGTCATAGCTCCAATGATAATAAATCAAACGCACTGTAATTCAGCAAATAATTGAGAGGCAAATAACGTTCCCGTGTGCTTTCTGAGAACGCCAACGAAAGAGCCAAAATGGCTGGCGATTATATTAAGTATTTATCGAGCCTTAGGAAATGCATAACGTCATCATCAGCGAATCACAACACGCGCACGTTTAAATGTAGCCGACCTGCAACGTGATTGGCTGCCGGAAATAAGAGCGACGGGACTTCAGTCACTGAAAATGCAGTACACATTAAATCAACGGCTCTTCCTTGGATTATGAATTTAATTACAGCTACTCAAGGGCATACCAGAGAGAATTTGGTGTTCGCAATCCCCCCCCCCCACAAAGAAACACAAAACTGGGACTGGTAAACACATTGGAAACAACTGGATCTCTAAAAGAATACTTAATTTTGATGACAATAAATATACAGAATAAGTCCACACCTGTGGAGTAACGGTCAGCGCGTCTGGCTGCGAAACCAGGTGGCCCGGGTTCGAATCCTGGTCGGGGCAAGTTACCTGGTTGAGGTTTTTTCCGGGGTTTCCCTCAACCCAATATGAGCAAATGCTGGGTAACTTTCGGTGCTGGACTCCGGACTCATTTCACCGACATTATCACCTTCATATCATTCAGACGCTAAATAACCTAGATGTTGATACAGCGTCGTAAAATAACCCAATATACAGAATAACGTATCTGTTGAAACCAATGAAATTCTGGCTTTGAATTATCCAAATGTAAGCTTGCACATTACGAATTAAATGTGAATTTTTAACATTAGTTTAAATATGAATTTCAAGTGGTATAAACATTTATTCGAAATGTCTAATTTCGAATTAACCAGTCTCTACTCTAGTGCATGTACCAGTCTTCTAGTCATAAATCCGGATATATACGCGGGAAATTTGTTTGATAAAATATCATAATAAGATAAGTAATTATACGGTCACACAAAAAGCTGTCTACTAGAAGATGAGTTATAGTGCTTAGGGGCCGATATTATAGTTGATAGCAACATTATTAAGTGTTGACAATAGGAGACGGGGTCTCCCATTTGTAGTGTGGTGTTTAACGGTTCTATTAATATTGTGATAAGATATGTGAAAATTGTTGTGGCGTCATTTTTAGTTCTATCTTATCTCTTCGAATTAGCATTAAGTTTAAGGTTATAGACAGACATCGCTTCAGTGCACATGTTGATTGCGCTCCGTTTAAACGTAATTTATATTTGACAGATTTAACACACGTTAAGTCAAGTTTATTGCCAAATACAGTACGCTATACATTTTTATACCCTGTAATAACATATATTATATTTATATGCAGTAATATCCACCGGCGTAGCTGAGTCGGTTGAGATGCTTGTCTGCTGATCCGGAGTTGCGCTCGGGCGTGGGTTCAATTCCTATTGGGGCTAATTACCTGGTTGGGTGTTTTTTCCGAGAGTTTCCCCAATAGCAAGGCAAATATCAGGTAATGTATGGCGAATCCTCGGTCTCATCTCGCCAAATACCATCTTACTATCACGAACCCCATCAACGCTAAATAACTTAGTAGTTGACATAGCGTCGTTGAATATAACCAAATAAAAAAATTAATGTACAGTAGTGGCAAAAAAACCGGACCGACTCTTGTAGCTGATTTCACTCCAGAGCACGAAAGACTGGTAACTAAGACTTTTGTGGTTCGAATCCTGCCTGGGAAGGAAACTTTTCTTTTGTTCCTTATTCAAATTTATTCTCAATACTTTTCGATTGCTGGTAAAATTCATGTTCTGGGAATAATAAGTTAATTAAGTAGTAAAATATATCTGCAATCGAAAAGTATTGAGAATAAATTTGAATAAGGAACAAAAAAAAGTTTCCTTCCAGGCAGGATTCGAACCACGAAAGTCTTAGTTACCAATCTATGTTATATGTTATAGTTTATTTAACGACGCTCGCAACTGCAGAGGTTATATCAGCGTCGCCGGATGTGCCGGAATTTTGTCCCGCAGGAATTCTTTTACATATATATTATTTTAATGTACCGAAGTACATATGATATTTCCATGCAGATATTCTGCGTCATCATACGATGAAAGAGTAATGGAACGGAGAAAAATTCTCTCCGGCGCCGGGATTTGAACCCGGGTTTTCAGCTCTACGTGCTGATGCTTTATCCACTAAGCCACTAAGACGGCGCTTATTCCGTCGGATCCCGGCCAACTAGTCACTCATATCGAGTGCACCTCAGCACATGTGTGGACTTCGGTCCTGCGTTCATAGACGTCTATGACGTAGTGCAGAGGGCGGCCACTAGAGGAACCCAAGAGTTGGAGCTTAATCTGAGACGATTCTAACCGGCGTCGGAGTTGTATCCGGTTTGGCTTAGTGGATAAAGCATCAGCACGTAGAGCTGAAAACCCGGTTCAAATCCGGCGCCGGAGAGAATTTTTCTCCGTTCCATTACTCTTTCATCGTATGATGACGCAGAATATCTGCATGGAAATATCATATGTACTTCGGTACATTAAAATAATATATATGATATGCGTAAATCACTTCGTGATTTAAGACGGCGCTTATTCCGTCGGATCTCGGCCAACTAGTCACTCATATCGAGTGCACCTCAGCACATGTGTGGACTTCGGTCCTGCGTTCATAGACGTCTAGACGTAGTGCAGAGGGCGGCCACTAGAGGGAACCCAAGAGTTGGAGCTTAATCTGAGCCGATTCTACCGGCGTCGGAGTTGTATCCGGTGTGGCTTAGTGGATAAAGCATCAGCACGTAGAGCTGAAAACCCGGGTTCAAATCCCGGCGCCGGAGAGAATTTTTCTCCGTTCCATTACTCTTTCATCGTATTCTTTTACATGCCAGTAAATCTACTGACATGAGCCTGTCGCATTTAAGCACACTTAAATGCCACCGACCTGGCCCGGGATCGAACCCGCAACCTTGGGCATAGAAGGCCAGCGCTATACCAACTCGCCAACCAAGTTGACTACCAATCTATCTTCTATAACTAAACTGAACTGCGCCCAAGCACGAGCTTCTGCTCTTTCAGTTGCAATGCCTAATAAAGTGAAAACCTAATGTATTAAATAAATAAATCTGAATTTGAATAAGATATTACTCATGAGACAACTAAGCCAGGAAATGAGTAGGGTAGCCACTTCCTTTCCCCATCCATTGCATACATCGCTGTATAATAACATATTACACTAATCAGACTTCAGATGCATACAAACAATTGTTCTTCCTCTGACACATATCTTCAAGTGAGATGTACTGCCTTATAATATATGTATACCTTTTGACACGGAAATTGGTCGCTGTTCAGAGACTGTCTCACCTCGGAATAGCTCGGAAATCATCGTGTACGCTGTGTTTAAAAACTGTAAGAGTAAATTTGTAAATACAAACTATAATAATAGTAACAAATGCTAGTTATTTCCATAAAGTACTCGTGTACATATCTAATAAAGGATATTACATTCAATATGTCTTATAAGCTATAATTTAATGACGATTTCAACTTCAGATGTCATTCAGATCTATGATGTAAATGGATGACGACAGAACTGAATGAAAGAAATTTGGAAGCCAGCAAAAGGGTCTATTTCAAACAACAACACTGATATTTTATTGGTGGGAAAGAAAACTTCTGAATACCCAACCCAGACAATCGAAACTCTGATACTGTCGACGAGAAACAAGAATATTATCCTGCATCTATCCCATAGAAAATCTTAATTTTTTGCAAAGAGAAGTTTTATATTTTTAGTAGATCTACCGGAAAATATGGGAAATGCGTTTTATTATTCGGGTGAGAAGCTTTTGTCATCTAGTCTGCTGTAAAAAAATCTGAAAGTTAGAATTTATAGAACAGTTATATTACCGGTTGTTCTATATGGTTGTGAAACTTGGACTCTTACTTTGAGAGAGGAACAGAGATTAAGGGTGTTTGAGAATAAGGTTCTTAGGAAACTAAGAGGGATGAAGTTACAGGAGAATGGAGAAAGTTACACAACGCAGAACTTCACGCATTGTATTCTTCACCTGACATAATTAGGAACATTAAATCCAGACGTTTGAGATGGGCAGGGCATGTAGCACGTATGGGCGAATCCAGAAATGCATATAGAGTGTTAGTTGGGAGGCCGGAGGGAAAAAGACCTTTGGGGAGACCGAGACGTAGATGGGAGGATAATATTAAAATGGATTTGAGGGAGATGGGCTATGATGATAGAGACTGGATTAATCTTATACAGGAAAGGAACCGATGGCGTGCTTATGTGAGGGCGGCAATGAACCTTTGGGTTCCCTAAGGTTGACGCTCACTGGCACGAACCGACCGGAACGGAACGAACCGGAAATATTCTGCGAGAGACGTATGCATGTATTTTAAACGGCAAACGCTCACTTGTCCGAACGGAAGCAACCGTCTGCTGGTCCTGACGGACAGGGTTCTCGGGACACGACCTAGCGGAATTTCCAATGACGATCGTCAGCATTCGTATGTCTTCGCTGGTCTTCGGAGAAAAGCGTGTTGGCTGTTCTTAGTACTTTCCCACTCAACATGTGCTGGTGCGTTGTCCAGACAGATTATTCTTAAAATGGGTGATGAAAAGTTAATTTTAACAGTGCTAATCGCGCTTCTGTGCTGATTGGCCTTCGAAATGTGATGTTTCCCTTCATTATTTCAGATGCTAATAACAGATGAAGTTTTAAACATTTTCTTCGCTCATACGAAAGTACTAAAAAAAAAAACATTACTCGATATTTACACAAATGTGGGCAAATATGGTTAAATTAATCAAAACACTTTTTTATATTGTTATGACTAGAGCCCGGATTGTATGTAATTACATATTCCGTTCCTACATATGTAGCTATAAAGAAAGTTAAAAGTCCGCGAATCGTATTAATTTTAAATTTAAATTTAAATATACAGAATAAAGAATATAATTACAAACAAACAAGACAAATAGAAATAAAATAATACAATCAATATAAAACAGGAGATACAGTAGTATTAACAAAATTTGAGACCGAATGAGCAGCGCTCGTGTTCGGTCGCAGTTAAGATATAATATTAATAGGCCTATAAGAGAATATAAAATAAAATAGGAAATAAAATTAAAATTACAGTTACAGAAATTATATAATACAATATTAATATAAGAGAAATATAGAAAAAATAATAAAAATAAATAAGTAAAATAAAATAGGAACTAAAATTTAAATTACAGCGGCAATGGAATTATGTAATATAATATTAACACTAGAGAAGAATAATATCGCACGTGAAAAGTAGGACTATATATATATATATATATATATATATATATATTTTCAAAATTATAGAATACAAATATAATATAGGTTGATTAATTCATACACATAGACTATAAATTTATTTAATCAAATTGAAGATATTAACACGTTTCTAATTTTCTTGTTATATGTTAGTGGATTACATGTTAGAAGTTCTGGGTGTAATTTAGTTAAAGCATTGTACAACCGAGGGCCAAAATTAATGCTATGCTTTAGACCAGCAGATGTTAGACATTTAGGTTCTATTAATGTTGAATTAATATTTCGTCTTGTGTCATAATTATGTATCTGTAATACAAACTTATTACGATTTTTATGATAAAATTTTAACAGCGTATACTTATAAATTTGTTCAATATTAAATACATTAAATTCAGAATAAATTAATTTAGTTGGATAATCGAAACGTTTCTTCAAACAAATTTTAATTATTCGTTTTTGTAGTAAATTTAACGAACTAAGATTAATGTTTGTACTTCCACCCCAAACAATTATACCATATTGAATGGTAGACTGAATAATGGCCAAATAAACATTTCGTAGAACTCTAATAGGTAAGTAGCAGCATCGAAGATTAACGAAAGGGATCATTATTCCGAAGTTTTAAATGTTTTTACATATTTTGGTGCATAATAAATATTTTGGCATATATTATATATTTTTAAATATTTTGAAGGATATTGCATATTTTGAAAGAATGTATACATTTTTCACTAATTTTCTCTCTACGTAATGCTTAAGTTATTTGTTAAAATTGTTTATAAAGCTTATCCCTTCGTCTCTAGTGCATAAATATAATTTGATAATTGAAAATAATAACGTATTCCGTCAAAAAATGGACATCTCTTTGCAATGCTAATAGTTTGTAGGCTATATCCCTTGAGAAGTAACGGTAAAGTAGGTACAAATACTGATGCGAATGGTAGTAGTGAAGGAAAGAATGAAAATTACCCTGTGGGTATGACCGTTTCGCACAAACACCCCCGATCAGTTGCTCTAAAAGAAAACAATAGTTTTTTCTGTTTTTTTTTTTAAGAAACTTATTTTGACGTCAGGTAATACAAGTAGCAAGCCTACTGCCATTCGCATCCAAGTTAAAAGACTGGATTTCAATTGACGATTCCTTTACTAAAATGGTAAAATCGTGCAGTCCAAAGTGTGTTACAAACGCATTAGGTGCTCCATGAAGTCACAATTAGAATAGCATATAAAAATTGGACTTCATGTGAGAAATAAAAAAACGTGCTCCGTCGAAAAGAAAAAGTTCTTCTTACACAAGTCTTCTACAAGTGAATTTAATAAAAATTTGTGCATGGCAATGGTTGCTGCAAACATACAGTATTATAAACTTGGAGTTCCAAAGTTCCAAGCATTCCTACGCAAATACTGCAACTTCAATATTTCGCATGAATCAACACTCCGGAAAAAAATATTTGAACTCCTGCTACACTGACACAATGGAAACGATTAGAGATGGACTTGATGATTCCTACGTATGGGTTGCCGTTGACGAGACGATCAATAACCGCAGAAAATATGTAAAAATATTTAATTATTAATTGCGCCTCCAAACAATGAGGTTCAATCACATGTGCACCTGTAATTTTTATTAGTGTGCACAAATACATCTAATAAAGCTTAGATTTTAAATTACCAACGTTTTTTTATTTTTACATATTTATCTACATACTTCGTCATTTTTAGCTTCATATTTATGTAGTCTACATAGTTCTCATTTTCACATTATATAAAATCCGGGCTCTAGTTATGGACCCATATTTTGTTTTTTTTTTTCTTTTTCTTTCTCATCAGCTAAAGACTCAGTAAAATAAAATAATCTTCGGAACTACTATCCCACTCCATGTTTAAACCAGACTGCCTGTCGACTGTACCGGAATATTCCGAGCAGTGAGCGTCAGAGCTTCCGCGGAAGACGGACTGCTGTAGATTTCCGTTCCGGTCGGTTCGTGCCAGTGAGCGTCAACCTTTAAAAGCCATTTGTAAGTAAGTAGACCTACCGGAAGAAGTGAAAGAATTATTGCTCTAAACTCATCTTCCTTGAGATAAGGGGTTCTATTCTATTAATTTCATAGTCGAAAAAAATCGAAAAATCGAAGGAGAATTGGGAGGAAAATTTAAAAGGTACGCAAAACGCGTCCTTGCAAGGGGTTGAGGGCTGTACAAAACTAAATATGTGAGCTCCAAGCCTGTTGGCCACTAGTCTCACTCCGGGTTACGCTGCTCCCCTGAAGGAGCTCTAGAAAATTTTGAAGGGGAAGCCGAAATTGGACGTAACCTCTTAGGTACCACATACGCGAGGGGGCTGAGATTGATCAATTGATCACGGAACGGGGCGAGGAGGAGTTGGCTGGTGTTTGCCGTTAGGATGGCAAGACGCCGTCATCTGTTGTTCGATGACAAAGCAGGTGAAGGCCGTCGGAAGAAGCGCCGTGAAATCTAAGCTGCAATTTGAGAGGTCCCTGTCCTTTCAATTTGCGACCTATTGAGTGACCTCGTATGTTTAATAGACTATTAATATTATCTGAACTAGGGCATACATAATTTATAATAAAGGTGGAATATATATGGGGAAGGGCATATAGGTCCGTGGCCCATTTCTTACAGGGCTCATCCCGACATTTGTCTTACGCCTGAGGAAAACCACGGAATACCTTAGGCAGGATGAGTTGTCTCATATAAGAGACTAGCCAATTTGGCTATTATGTAGGAGGTCATGAGCCTTGTTGATTTGTCTCAATTTCGAGACCAGCCATTTGGCTATATGATGGCTCAATTGCGAAGAGGGGGAGAGATGTAATTGTTAATTAGGGAGATTCATGGGGATATGAGTGCAGGTCCGTGGCCCATTTCTTTTAGGGCTCATCCCGACATTTGTCTTAGCGCCTTAGGAAAACCACGGAAAAACCTTAGGCAGGATGAGTTGTCTCAATATCAGAGACTAGCCAGTTGGCTCTTAGGTTGAATGACTCTATGAATCGATGGATATATACTAGCCAATTGGCTCTATTAGATTTCCATCGATCAACAAAAGTAGATAATGTTATGGAGGGATTTTGTTTAGCCCAGTTAAGACAAGGTCATTTTACAGTCAAAGAAACTGCAATTATATACGCTTGCTGGTATCGTCCTTCGACCTTGCGAGCGGGCCTTTCCAAAGAGACTGAAACCTGATGCACTCTATCGCGTATTGACAAAGCAACGAAAACTCGTTTTGTCATTGGCTGCAAGTAAAGTTGCAAAACATGGTCTTCATAATACATGGGCACAATTTTCGGTTACGTAAGGCACTCGATTTGGAATAGTTTGTTTACTAGGAGAGGAGACTTAGGAGTAGGATGGGAAATATAAACTGCTGTGACCTGCGTCATCTTATCGTAATCGCTAAGGCGGTCAGTGGCGAATTATTAGGAAAGCGCTTGGTTAACGTGAGAGACTCGAAAACTTTTATTCAATTTGGTAAATTAATTCGGCAGCTTTAATCATAAATCTCTTTACTGTTTCTCCTTCGCTGAATTGATTTAAATCACAGGCGAGAAATTGCGAAACTAGCCAATAATATTCCATCACGTTGTCTACGTTTATTTTCTTGAATATTCTGGCGTGTCTCAAGATTACTTAATATATTTGCACGTTCTCGACCTAAAGTAATTTCAGAAAATCATATTTCGTTTTCTACGCAAATTTGATATATATATTTGTAAATTTATTTTGGAAATAACACGTACAAACATCCTCGTAGGCTACCTTTTACTGCAGCATGTTTAAGGTAGGCTATAATGTATTTAGTATATTATGCAAATGTTAAGATCATAAATTTTCTTCGGAATAGTACGAAAAATAACATTTAATTTGTCTTACCTTCTAATTCAGCATGTTCTTTATGACATAAGGAGTAATGTCGTTGTATATTAAATTTATTAATGCCTAACAGGATTTTCGAGCATAACATACATCGTATGTTCTCCCCTTCTAAACAGCAAAAAAACTCTTCCTCCCATTTCTCATGAAATAATCGTTTTCTAACGCGTACACACTGCTTTGATAATGCCATTAAGCCACCACTGATATTGCTTATGAAACTGATATAGAACCTGCCCACGCCTAGGAGCTACGTGAGGGAGGAACGGGGACTGTGAAGATGTCACTCAGAGCGATAAGCTCTGTGAAGGTCAGTGAGGCACGATGCCCATCTCTGGTCTTCATAATTTTGAAAGGCTTAATAGGCATAAGAAAAATGTGGAAATGTTAAGCTATTGTTTGATAGGAAATAAATAAATCATATTACATGTATTAATCAATTATGATCTAATCAATGACTTATATACAGCCTTAGACACAAAAAATGGCCGCTCTCTTGTAGCGTGAATTTGTGTAACGTCACTTCGGGCAGCGCCTGGTTCACAAGACTAGGGAAAGGATGTTTATATTGCACCTAATTTACTCCTTGAATACATATTCGTTATAAATTATTCATAACACCTGATCTATAAACAGACAGAAAAGCAACAAATAAACAAAACAAAGGAAAAACAGAGCGGAGTAGTGCGTAAGAAATTCCTTCACGTGTAAACCTAAGCGTTCACGGAATCATCCGAAGTCTTCCGAAAGGGACTCAGCGTATGGCAGCCGATGATTTTTTTTGTCCAAGACTGTACCTTGCAGATAACACCAAAATAGTGATTTTAAAATTTTGTCAAATCATTAGCAATATGAAACAGTGTTTGGCAAACCTTTTTCAATATTGATCAATCTTTGAACAGTTGTTTCTGTAAAGTATGAATTGGAAGACAAATCTGATCGTGTACAAGCAGCTTAAAGGGTGAAATTTTGGTCATTTTCAGTGAAAAATGAATCCGCAATCTCTTATGTGTACATCGAGCAAGTTTAAGTGCTGTGCAGTGTTCAAAGGATAAAAATTACGCTATATTCAAATGGCTGCATCCTTGAACTTGAATTCCATGCAAACCTTACAAGCCGTTTTCTCATACTTTTTTCAGTAAATTTCGTCATTTTTAAAGTGTAAAGCCTCTTACAATTTTGATGCTAGAAATATGAAATTGTTACTGTCTGCTGTATATATTTTTGTTAATAAAACACATTATTTTTTTATAAATTAAATACTTTCGAAATTAAAAAAATTAATAAAGATATTTAATGGGCACTAAAAATTTTAATTTTGAAGCTACATATATATATATATATATATATATATATATATATATATATATATATATATATATTGTCTCTCCAATTATAGATGTAAAGTTAAAATTATGGATATTTAATTCTTTTCTAACCATACCAGAGATATTGTAAAAAAATACATGCATGAGATTTACATTTTCTAGAAGAGACAGATTTTGAAAATAAGCTATTTTTTCTTAAATTTGAAAGATCAAAAATCATTCATCTGATGATAATGAAACTTATATACAAGAAGTCCTGCGCCGTGGCATAATGGTCTAAGGCATCCTGCCTAGAACTCGCGTTACGGAATGCGCGCTGGTTCGAGTCCTCATGGGGGAAGAAATTTTCTCATGAAATTTCGGCCAGTGTATGGGATCAGTGCCCACCCAGCATCGTGATGCACTTGGAGAACTACGATAGATAGCGAAATTCGGTTGCGAAAGTCAAGTATAACGGCTGGGGGGATCATCGTGCTAACCACACGATACCTCCATTCTGGTTGGATGATCGTCCACCTCTGCTTCGGCATGTGGGCGTGAGACGAGCAGCCGGCTGGTCGGTCTTGGCCCTTCAGGGCTGTAGCGCCACGGATTATTTTATATATATATATACTTATAGTAAGTCGATGAAGTGTATAAAATATAAAGTCTCTATTATGAAATCTCTACCTTACCAATTGTAAAAGTCTCGCGCCGTGGCGTCGCGGTCTAAGGCATCCTGTCTAGGACCCGCGTTACGGAATGCGCGCTGATTCGAGTCCTCGTGGGAGAAGAAATTTTCTCATGAAATTTCGGCCAGTGTATGGAATCGGTGTCCACCCAGCATCGTGATGCACTTGGGGAGCTACGATATCTAGCGAAATCCGGTTTCGCAAACCAGCTATAACGGCTGGGGGGGATCATCGTGCTAATCACGCCATAGCTCCATTCTGGTGAATGATCGTCCAGCTCTGCTTCGGCATGTGGGCGTGAGGCCAGCAGCCGGCTGGTCGGTCTTGGCCCTTCAGGGCTGTAGCGCCATGGATTTACTTTTACTTTAGTTTTTACCAATTGTAAAAAAAAAAATAGAAATTTCATCCATCAATCTCCCCTTTATGAATTCGTGTCTTAAAAAGTCTGCCATTGAATACCTCCCAACCTGTATTTCAAAATCTTGTTACCGAATTAAACGGAACTAAAACGCTACAAAAAAAAAAAAAGATAAGAGAAAATGGTTTAAAATCATGTAAAATGTATTTGAGCAGGTGAATTGCAAAAGTACCCTTTTTCATAAATGAAAAGAAAAATGTTTTTATATGATTATGTTAGTGTTGGTACACATGCATCTAGAAATGGTGATAATTTGTGTCAAAACCATCTCTTTCCTATAATATCTTTGCCGTGAAATACGAGCGCTCCTGCAAAACTCTCCCTTTTCAACTCTCCGTGCACAGGAGAACTTCCCTTTTCCATTAAGCAATTTTGTAATCAAACTCTCCTTTTCTTGTACTTGTTGTGTACGATTCACGTAACATTGAAAATTTGGGTTTTTCTTTCCCAACTATCAGAGATTGAATTGTTATCATTATCGAAGAGTGCAGAAGTGAATCATTATTCGAAATCACTGCCGAGAATGACGCAGTACGGACAAAAAAAAAAAAAGGACATTCAAGTGTGGAAGTCTAGGAATGCAAGATATTCCGTTCTTCTGTCACTATTTTCATGCAAATTCGAACAAAGTAGATCAAGATTGTTGTATTTTGAAGTACACTTCTCAGAGAGTTCCACAGAGAACATCTCGAGCTGAAGTACCAAAGAGTTCCCGTAAAACATCAGCAAAAAAGTACCTACGTCAGAACTAAACAAGGTCCAATACAGGTAGTGTATGTGCTGAAACCTTTTTGTATTATTTGAGGAAATCCAGATACCTTGTCGAAAACTTATGTAGAAAATATTTAAGCACTGGACTGTCTCCTGAAGAAAACAGGGATGGTGATAGACCCTCTAAAATATGTGAGACAAATGCAGTTACAGAGATCGTTAAGAAATTACACCCAGCTGAAAAATATTATATTAATATAGTACATTATGCAACGAGCCTATAATGGTAGTAAATAAGACGCGAGTATGTTTGTTTATGAAACGAGCGTCTTAATTACCATTATAGGCAAGTTTCATACGAATTTTTATGCTCGACCATATTTCTAACTTGAAATTATTCGTAAGTATTCATGCTATGGTTATCTAAGTGAGGAGCGGAACTGACCTTCTAAATTGTGAGATGTGCGCAGATGCGAAAGTATTGATTTTTTCCGAGGAACGAATTGACCTTGATATAATTTAGAGAATAACATGAACATTAATCTTGATATAACCTGGAAATTGATTTAGAATTGAAAAACGAGATGACAAATTGAATTTAGGCTATTTGAATATTATTTACAATTAACGCTAATTATTATAGTAACAGAACATAACCTTCTGCGATAGTATTGCATTTCCAGCCTCCGTGACGTTTCGCTAGTTGTCTTTCGATTGCATATCCGAGAATAATCGATACTTGCGCTTTTATAATGCTACAATGGTGATTTCTGATTGGCTGAACAACTGAACTATAATGAATAGGTGTACTTTAATGAGGTGCATTAAAGAGCTACTACCAGGTGTATAATTACTACATTTCGGCATGGTCGAGCATAAAATATAATTTGTAACTATTTTTTCTGTTTCAAAACTATTCTAATCCGACGAGTTTAATGTCAAAACTGTCCTTTTTCAGAATATTATTGTTGAAAATAACTCTAATTATAACTTTTAGGACAATATTTATTAAACGTTTGGAAACAATTCATTTCATTGTAATTTTATGCCATGAGAAGGTTCCTTTCATTAAACAAATTAATGTCTCTTGTTAAAAGATTTTTATGTCCTGTGGAAAATCATCTATGATCGATAAGGACAGTTTTTCAAATCACATGCTCATTTATTGCTATTTTAGACTTCAAATTTCTTTGAGAGAAAGCGAAAACAAAGTATGGCTGCTTTCTGAACAGGAAGACGTCCTTGAAGCGTAGAGCGATATTCAAATGAAGACTCGTCATAAATTTGAGCAGGACGATATGCCCCCATCTGAGTCAGTGGATGTGACAAACAATGGCAGTATATAACTGTTCATGAAGTGATGATAGCGTGAAGGAATGCACGGTTAAGATTAGAGGCTTTCTGTAAATAATACGCTACCTGCAAGGACTGGTTTTCAGTAAGGAAGAAGATGAGGACGAGAAGCGTCGTGCTTGTCCTTGCGGTCCTATGCTGCATCAACGCAGGTCTGTTCCATGTTTGAAGTGATTTATTTAATCCTACATGTATCAAACTTGACGATACATTTAACATTTCTAGTTCTGTAAGTTCCAAAACAAAAACATGGCAATTCTATTCCTCAAAGTCGTAATCAGAATTTTTAATTCTCTTATTTTGAATACTAAAATTTTCACGCTCATAACCTTAAAAATTCGAAGAGTTAGTAATATTATTTATTGAATTTTTTAAAGTAACATACAACTCTAATTGTTCATATTTCTATAAACTCTTAAAAATTCTGGCACTGGTTTATTACACAAGAATTTTTTGCATCACCATGACAACAGTTTGTTTCTGATTGTTCTGGTGGTTGTGTTATTAGTAGGCACTTTCCTATAACTTGGCCTGCAAGATCGCCAGATATTAATCCATCAGATTGTTGATTGTGGGGCTATCTGAAAGAAAAAGTGTTCTTGAGCAAACCTACAACTGTTATTGTCAGTGTCTATATTTGACAATTGCAACTCAAGAAACTATAGACTTACTCAGTTATAATTCACAGAGCAGTCGATTGTAAAGAATTATTTATTTATATGATTTTTACAGTATTTGAAGAAAATATAAATATTGCAGTAATTTAGAAACAACAAAAAACGATATTACACAAGAAATGGGATGTTTTGCATCACCATGACAACAGTTTGTTTCTGATTGTTCTGGTGGTTGTGTTATTAGTAGGCACTTTCCTATAACTTGGCCTGCAAGATCGCCAGATATTAATCCATCAGATTGTTGATTGTGGGGCTATCTGAAGGAAAGAGTGTTCTTCAGCAAACCTACAACTGAAGATTTGAAGTACTCCATCGCACACATTGATATTCCACAATATGAACTCAGGGCTTTGAAGAGAAGCTGTTACTTGTAAAAGAACAAAACGGTGAACATACATCTATGATGAAGTTATAGCAATGATTGTGTAATGTGCCAGTGCCAACATTTTTAAGAATGTGTACAAAATGAAGAAAATATAAGCAATTGAGAGGTGCTCTGCAATAACAAGGTATGTGTAAGAAACAGGTGTCAGTAAGTAAGTGAGTTTGGCAAAGAAAGATCTTTGGAAATCTGCGTTTTTGAGTTAGTATTACTGATAGTTTGTATGTATATTTTTTATTTTATTGGGTTATTTTACGACGCTGTATCAACATCTAGGTTATTTAGAGTCTGAATGAAATGAAGGTGATAATGCCGGTGATATGAGTCCGCGGTCCAGCACCGAAAGTTACCCAGCATTTGCTCGTATTGGGTTGAGGGAAAACCCCGGAAAAAACCTCAACCAGGTAACTTGCCCCGACCGGGAATGGAACCCGGGCCACCTGGTTTCGCGGCCAGACGCGCTGACCGTTACTTCACAGGTGTGGACTTATATGTATAAGTTTAATGAATAATTATTCGTCAAAATCTCGTTACCGAATTTGTTATTTTGATACATTAATTGAAGGGTTCAGAGCCATAGTGGGCCAAGCGCCATTATTAAAAACGGAGAAAGCAATGGTTAAAGTTAAGTGAATACTATAGTTTAATGAAGATTGACATATCATTTAGTTATAATGTGTATACTTTATATTACTTGCTATAGGTTTTCATTGAATTATGGTAATAACTTCATTTTAACCCTTGGTTTCTACGGTTTTAGTAAATGGCGCTTGGTAAGCATGGTAATAGTTATTTTTCAGATAGTCAATATACGATGTGTTGTTACCACGCTAGCCACAGTACCTTATGACCTATTCTACACCAAATTGATTCTAGATACAAACTCAACTCCGGAATGTCAATCTATATGATTTATTGCTTCACATATAAGGCCATTGTTTGAACTCAAATAGAAGCTTGCGGTCAAGGAATTTAATATAATCATTCACAATGACTTTCGTAAACGTTAACATTAAAAGTGAACGAAAACGTGAACGAAGAAACTTGGGGTCAGGGTATTTAATGTAACCATTCACAATGACTTTCGTAAATGTTAACATTAAACGTGAAGAAACGTGAACGAAGAAACTTGGGGTCAGGGTATTTAATGTAACCATTCACAATGACTTTCGTAAATGTTAACATTAAACGTGAAGAAACGTGAACGAAGAAACTTGGGGTCAGGGTATTTAATGTAACCATTCACAATGACTTTCGTAAATGTTAACATTAAACGTGAAGAAACGTGAACGAAGAAACTTGGGGTCAGGGTATTTAATGTAACCATTCACAATGACTTTCGTAAATGTTAACATTAAACGTGAAGAAACGTGAACGAAGAAACTTGGGGTCAGGGTATTTAATGTAACCATTCACAATGACTTTCGTAAATGTTAACATTAAACGTGAAGAAACGTGAACGAAGAAACTTGGGGTCAGGGTATTTAATGTAACCATTCACAATGACTTTCGTAAATGTTAACATTAAACGTGAAGAAACGTGAACGAAGAAACTTGGGGTCAGGGTATTTAATGTAACCATTCACAATGACTTTCGTAAATGTTAACATTAAACGTGAAGAAACGTGAACGAAGAAACTTGGGGTCAGGGTATTTAATGTAACCATTCACAATGACTTTCGTAAACGTTAACATTAAACGTGAACGAAAACGTGAACGAAGAAACTTGGGGTCAGGGTATTTAATGTAACCATTCACAATGACTTTCGTAAATGTTAACATTAAACGTGAAGAAACTTGGGGTCAGGGTATTTAATTTAATCATTCACAATGACTTTCGTAAACGTTAACATTAAAAGTGAACGAAAAAGAAACTTGGGGTCACGGTATTTAATGTAACCATTCACAATGACTTTCGTAAATGTTAACATTAAACGTGAAGAAACTTGGGGTCAGGGTATTTAATGTAACCATTCACAATGACTTCCGTAAACGTTAACATTAAAAGTGAACGAAAACGTGAACGAAGAAACTTGGGGTCAGGGTATTTAATGTAACCATTCACAATGACTTTCGTAAACGTTAACATTAAAAGTGAACGAAAACGTGAACGAAGAAACTTGGGGTCAGGGTATTTAATGTAACCATTCACAATGACTTTCGTAAACGTTAACATTAAAAGTGAACGAAAACGTGAACGAAGAAACTTGGGGTCAGGGTATTTAATGTAACCATTCACAATGACTTTCGTAAATGTTAACATTAAACGTGAAGAAACTTGGGGTCAGGGTATTTAATGTAACCATTCACAATGACTTTAGTAAATGTTAACATTAAACGTGAAGAAACTTGGGATCAGGGTATTTAATGTAACCATTCACAATGACTTTCGTAAATGTTAACATTAAACGTGAAGAAACTTGGGGTCAGGGTATTTAATGTAACCATTCACAATGACTTCCGTAAACGTTAACATTAAAAGTGAACGAAAACGTGAACGAAGAAACTTGGGGTCAGGGTATTTAATGTAACCATTCACAATGACTTTCGTAAACGTTAACATTAAAAGTGAACGAAAACGTGAACGAAGAAACTTGGGGTCAGGGTATTTAATGTAACCATTCACAATGACTTTCGTAAATGTTAACATTAAACGTGAAGAAACTTGGGGTCAGGGTATTTAATGTAACCATTCACAATGACTTTAGTAAATGTTAACATTAAACGTGAAGAAACTTGGGATCAGGGTATTTAATGTAACCATTCACAATGACTTTCGTAAATGTTAACATTAAACGTGAAGAGACTTGGGGTCAGGGTATTTAATATAACCATTCACAATGACTTTCGTAAACGTTAACATTAAAAGTGAACGAAAACGTGAACGAAGAAACTTGGGGTCAGGGGATTTAATGTAACCATTCACAATGACTTTCGTAAACGTTAACATTAAAAGTGAACGAAAATGTGAACGAAGAAACTTGGGGTCAGGGTATTTAATGTAACCATTCACAATGACTTTCGTAAATGTTAACATTAAACGTGAAGAAACTTGGGGTCAGGGTATTAATGTAACCATTCACAATGACTTTCGTAAATGTTAACATTAAACGTGAAGAAACTTGGGATCAGGGTATTTAATGTAACCATTCACAATGACTTTCGTAAATGTTAACATTAAACGTGAAGAAACTTGGGGTCAGGGTATTAATGTAACCATTCACAATGACTTTCGTAAACGTTAACATTAAAAGTGAACGAAAACGTGAACGAAGAAACTTGGGGTCAGGGTATTTAATGTAACCATTCAAAATGACTTTCGTAAATGTTAACATTAAACGTGAAGAAACTTGGGGTCAGGGTATTAATGTAACCATTCACAATGACTTTCGTAAACGTTAACATTAAAAGTGAACGAAAACGTGAACGAAGAAACTTGGGGTCAGGGTATTTAATGTAACCATTCACAATGACTTTCGTAAACGTTAACATTAAACGTGAAGAAACTTGGGATCAGGGTATTTAATGTAACCATTCACAATGACTTTCGTAAATGTTAACATTAAACGTGAAGAAACTTGGGGTCAGGGTATTAATGTAACCATTCACAATGACTTTCATAAGCGTTAACATTAGAAGTGAACGAAAACGCTTACAAACTCTAAGCTTTTCGTTTGCGGAACATCAGTGATTGTTGACTGTTTGCAGTCATCTGTTTATCCAGTCCATTGTGGTTGATGAATAAACTGGTACTGTTACTGTAGCGTTTGTGTTCTCACATTAATGCTAACGTTTTCATTTTGAATGGGCTTTAACAGTACTCCGACGATTTTATCCGGCAACTAACTATTATTATGTTTTAAGGATAAAATAGTTGACCGTTCTAGTAGTAAGAGTAGATAATACTCATTAATAAATCTCATACAATGCAACTCAAAACACCACAACGTACTCGTCCATAAGCTGAATTTAAGCAGAAAGCAGAATGTAATAATATTGAATTGTGTACTGAGAATACAATATTAATGACAGTACTGGATCTACAAAGTCCTAAAATAATACCCTACCAATAAGTTAAAAAAATATGTCCCAATCTAAACTAATAAAGAAAGAGGAAAATAACGACTAAATGATATGATTAATATTTAATTTCTAAACGAAAATCAAAAACTAAGGTAAACGAGGCAGACAAGTCACGTACCAGGTTTCCAGGTCTATTTAAAGGCTGGGGTATAGCACAGGCAGATTCTCAGGCCAAAGTAGGAAAAACAAGAGTAATCTAACACATCAGCAAACGGAGGCAAAGCAAGGATATTAGTTAAAATAGGGAACGTGGTAAGAGGAAAGACTTAGAAGATCTAGACTTCTATGTATGGAGAGTAGGTAAACAAAACAGGAACTAGAGACAGAACTAGAGGATATTAGTTGAAGTAGGGAAGGTGGTAAGAGGAAAGACTTAGAAGATCTAGACTCCTATATATGGAGAGTAGGTAAACAAAACAGGAACTAGAGACAGAACTAGAGGATATTAGTTCAGTAGGGAAGGTGGTAAGAGGAAAGACTTAGAAGATCTAGACTTCTATATATGGAGAGTAGGTAAACAAAACAGGAATTAGAGACAGAATTAGAGGACATTAGTTGAAGTAGGGAAGGTGGTAAGAGGAAAGACTTAGAAGATCTAGACTTCTATATATGGAGAGTAGGTAAACAAAACAGGAATTAGAGACAGAATTAGAGGACATTAGTTGAAGTAGGGAAGGTGGTAAGAGGAAAGAATTAGAAGATCTAGACTTCTATATATGGAGAGTAGATAAACAAAACAGTAACTAGAGACAGAACTAGAGGACATTAGTTGAAGTAGGGAAGGTGGTAAGAGGAAAGACTTAGAAGATCTAGACTTCTATATATGGAGAGTAGGTAAACAAAACAGGAACTAGAGACAGAACTAGAGGATATTAGTTGAAGTAGGGAAGGTGGTAAGAGGAAAGACTTAGAAGATCTAGACTTATATATGGAGAGTAGGTAAACAAAACAGGAACTAGAGACAGAACTAGAGGATATTAGTTCAGTAGGGAAGGTGGTAAGAGGAAAGACTTAGAAGATCTAGACTTCTATATATGGAGAGTAGGTAAACAAAACAGGAATTAGAGACAGAATTAGAGGACATTAGTTGAAGTAGGGAAGGTGGTAAGAGGAAAGACTTAGAAGATCTAGACTTCTATATATGGAGAGTAGGTAAACAAAACAGGAATTAGAGACAGAATTAGAGGACATTAGTTGAAGTAGGGAAGGTGGTAAGAGGAAAGACTTAGAAGATCTAGACTTCTATATATGGAGAGTAGATAAACAAAACAGGAACTAGAGACAGAACTAGAGGACATTAGTTGAAGTAGGGAAGGTGGTAAGAGGAAAGACTTAGAAGATCTAGACTTCTATATATGGAGAGTAGATAAACAAAACAGGAACTAGAGACAGAACTAGAGGACATTAGTTGAAGTAGGGAAGGTGGTAAGAGGAAAGACTTAGAAGATCTAGACTTCTATATATGGAGAGTAGGTAAACAAAGCAGGAACTAGAGACAGAACTAGAGGATATTAGTTGAAGTAGGGAAGGCGGTAAGAGAAAAGACTTAGAAGATCTAGACTTCTATATGTGGAGAGTAGGTAAACAAGGCAGGAACTAGAGACAGAACTAGAGGATATTAGTTCAGTAGGGAAGGTGGTAAGAGGAAAGACTTAGAAGATCTAGACTTCTATATATGGAGAGTAGATAAACAAAACAGGAACTAGAGACAGAACTAGAGGACATTAGTTGAAGTAGGGAAGTTGGTAAGAGGAAAGACTTAGAAGATCTAGACTTCTATATATGAAGAGTAGATAAACAACAGGAACTAGAGACAGAACTAGAGGATATTAATTGAAGTAGGGAAGGTGGTAAGAGGAAGACTTAGAAGATCTAGACTTCTATATATGGAGAGTAGGTAAACAAAGCAGGAACTAGAGACAGAACTAGAGGATATTAGTTGAAGTAGGGAAGGCGGTAAGAGAAAAGACTTAGAAGATCTAGACTTCTATATGTGGAGAGTAGGTAAACAAGGCAGGAACTAGAGACAGAACTAGAGGATATTAGTTCAGTAGGGAAGGTGGTAAGAGGAAAGACTTAGAAGATCTAGACTTCTATATATGGAGAGTAGATAAACAAAACAGGAACTAGAGACAGAACTAGAGGACATTAGTTGAAGTAGGGAAGTTGGTAAGAGGAAAGACTTAGAAGATCTAGACTTCTATATATGAAGAGTAGATAAACAACAGGAACTAGAGACAGAACTAGAGGATATTAATTGAAGTAGGGAAGGTGGTAAGAGGAAAGACTTAGAATATTTAGACTTCTATATATGAAGAGTAGGTGAACAAAACAGGAACTAGAGACAGAACTAGAGGATATTAATTGAAGTAGAGAAGGTGGTAAGAGGAAAGACTTAGAATATTTAGACTTCTATATATGAAGAGTAGGTGAACAAAACAGGAATTAGAGACAGAACTAGAGGATATTAGTTGAAGTAGGGAAGGTGGTAAGAGGAAAGACTTAGAAGATCTAGACTTCTATATATGGAGAGTAGATAAACAAAACAGGAACTAGAGACAGAACTAGAGGACATTAGTTGAAGTAGGGAAGTTGGTAAGAGGAAAGACTTAGAAGATCTAGACTTCTATATATCAAGAGTAGATAAACAAAACAGGAACTAGAGACAGAACTAGAGGATATTAGTTGAAGTAGAGAAGGTGGTAAGAGGAAAGACTTAGAACATCTAGACTCCTATATATGGAGAGTAGGTAAACAAAACAGGAACTAGAGACAGAACTAGAGGATATTAGTTGAAGTAGGGAAGGTGGTAAGAGGAAAGACTTAGAAGATCTAGACTCCTATATATATGGAGAGTAGATAAACAAACAGGAACTAGAGACAGAACTAGAGGATATTAGTTGAAGTAGGAAAGGTGATAAGAGGAAAGACTTAGAAGATCTAGACTCCTATATATGGAGAGTAGGTAAACAAAACAGGAACTAGAGACAGAACTAGAGGATATTAGTTGAAGTAGGGAAGGTGGTAAGAGGAAAGACTTAGAAGATCTAGACTCCTACATATGGAGAGTAGGTAAACAAAACAGGAACTAGAGACAGAACTAGAGGGAAAATAAATGTAATCATTACATCATACCTAAGAAAGGACTAATAACGGTTTGCTTGTTCTGTGTTTGCAGGCTGGAAGGCTGAAGGCGCCCCATTTTCCGGCCTTGCTCGATTGGTATGTAATACATTTTCACTAAAACCAATACAGGACTCTTTACGACCTAATTTCCTAGATCACGCATCTTTATCCTAATATGAAGTATCTGCTTAGGGTAGTCTTGGTAGCAACTGCAAGCGTTCGAATTCCGTTAAGGTTATGGACGCTTCTTCGTTATCAATATGACGTGCCGTAGGCTATCAGTTCATGTGGAGAGGCGGAGTTGTTCTCACCCACGCATCGAGCTTCACTGAAGTCTGTTTAACACACAGGTATATATGAGCTAAGGGTACATCCCGACAGGTGACAAAAATCCAGAAGAAGAGAAACAAAAATAATTTATCTTAAAATTGCAACGGCAATCACTGCCACGAGAGAACTATGCCAAACATTCCTAAGATTATCATGCGTGACAGGAAGTCGTAAAATATATCAAATTTCACAGAAATGCAAACGAGTGTTTCCGTACCAGAAGTTAAACGGCTGTCACTTCCAATAACAAAAGTAAACTTTCAAACACTCTTGCAGCAAATAACTAGACAATCATACAACGGATACCATATCACTGTGGTGAACCCAATAGGGATTATCTTATGCGAAGTTTTACCGCTAGATGGCAGGAGCGTTCCATGCGGCGCAACATGTTGTAGGGTTATGTTATGTCATATGCTACAGTTGATTACGTTTTCCCGCTTGTTGGTTTTCTGTGCGTGTCAAAATTATATTTACAATTATTTTGTATAACCTAGTAAAATTTATTAATAAGTATTTAATGAATTTCAATCTTAAGGCATATAAACTTGCAAATGTTTATTTGCTATTTAAAAACAATATATGAACGTTTTCGCCGTTTAGGGCATCTTCAGATATAACAAAACATATTATCTGGACCTATAATAGTATATTATGATAATAACAAGGAAAATAGAGAACAATATATGTGATACATGAAATTCATGAGCTTTATGTAGATATAACATGATACAGGATGAATATTAAGATAATCTTTGAATTTAAACTTAGACTGGACGAATGTTTTATTTTATACATATAGCTCATGTTACAATTAATATACAATGTTTAAAATTTGTCAATGATGTTAATTTTAAAATTTACAATGATGATAATAAAATATTTAAAGTAATCATGGCTGAAAGTTGTCGTAAGTTACAAAATAGTATGCGTAGTTAATGTTCGTGTGTTTTGTAATTATTTCACTTAGAGAGGCCGTTGGCATTTGAATGAATGTTGTTTGACGTTGATGACTACTTTACAATTGATATACAGTGATTAAATTAGTCAATGTTAAAATTTAAATTTTATAATGAAGATAATAAAATATTTAGAGTAATCATGGCTGAGAATTGTCGTAAGTTCAAGATAGTTTTCGTAGTTGATGTTGTGCGTTTTGTAATTGTTTCACCTGAAAATAGAGATTAAGAGATAATAATAAATGCAAAATATAGACAAGTTATTATATAGAGACGCAGATAATTATTATTATAAGATTACTTGTTAAAAATGTTGTTTGTTTAATTATAATAATAATAATTATCTGCGTCTCTATATAATAACTTGTCTATATTTTGCATTTATTATTATCTCTTAATCTCTATTTTCAGGTGAAACAATTACAAAACGCACAACATCAACTACGAAAACTATCTTGAACTTACGACAATTCTCAGCCATGATTACTCTAAATATTTTATTATCTTCATTATAAAATTTAAATTTTAACATTGACTAATTTAATCACTGTATATCAATTGTAAAGTAGTCATCAACGTCAAACAACATTCATTCAAATGCCAACGGCCTCTCTAAGTGAAATAGTTACAAAACACACGAACATTAACTACGTATACTATCTTGTAACTTACGACAACTTTCAGCCATGATTACTTTAAATATTTTATTATCATCATTGTAAATTTTAAAATTAACATCATTGACAAATTTTAAACATTGTATATTAATTGTAACATGAGCTATATGTATAAAATAAAACATTCGTCCAGTCTAAGTTTAAATTCAAAGATTATCTTAATATTCATCCTGTATCATGTTATATCTACATAAAGCTCATGAATTTCATGTATCACATATATTGTTCTCTATTTTCCTTGTTATTTGCATAATATACTATTATAGGTCCAGATAATATGTTTTGTTATATCTGAAGATGCCCTAAACGGCGAAAACGTTCATATATTGTTATTAAATAGCAAATAAACATTTGCAAGTTTATATGCCTTAAGATTGAAATTCATTAAATACTTATTAATAATTTACCAGGCATATTGATATATTAAAATGAATTGTAAATTACTAGTAAAATTTAATATAATTCAATATTTTCTTACCTCATAATTTAATTTAATTTACAATAAATAACGTAAACCTGTACAGTATTGAGTGATTCCCCGAGATGGGTGGGAAAATCTGCAGTTTGCAGAATATAGATACGAATAAATTGAATGTTTATGGACCTAAACGAGAACTTTGAGAACGGGATGCACGAATAAAAAAAATTGGAACTATTGAATATTGCCCTGTTTAATCATTAGTATTTAAGAACCGTACGCTAAAAACAGGATATGGAACCACCAATGTGGTTTTTTTTATAGGGAAGGGACTATCGAGATTGAATTTCTTGTATTTCTTTTTCTGTAGTTGCAGAAAGATCGAATGCAATTTTTAATAGGATGATATAATATGATCGCAGTAGTATCACGATTAGTCGTGTGTTTTGTAGGTTAAGGACATGCAGTTTTGAATACTATGTAGGATGATTTTGAAAATTTGAAGTTAAAACATGGTTTTAATAATTAGGGTACAGTACATTAAAAACAATATTCACGAAATGGATTTCACTACGGATGATCCTGGATAATAAACATCCCAATTTATCGAGAATTTATTGCAGGCGTAAACTTCGGAGACTCCTACAACTACTGCATATAGCCTAATCTAAGCTAACATAGCTCACTGTCGAGGTTGCGTATGTTTTTATTAATTTTTCTTTTTCGTCTTCCAAAATGAAACTGTAGTCAACAATTCCTTACCTACTTGAAGTAGTCACTTTTATTTAATAGCTAGCACTTTCGAGGCGCAATTTAATTACTTATATTTTTAAGGTTTAAAGCATATATTCAGAATATTTCGGGACCTGATTGAAGACAAAAAGTTTTCCCTGGTTTTTACATATAGAAACATAACAAAAATTTGCCATTTTTAGTTGTTTTTAAGAGTATTTAATATACTAATACACTACGTACTCGTATATCCTCAATGTTTATATACCGAAAAACAAATGCACACGCAAAGCGCATCTCTCAAAGTACACGTGCGCTATCTGTTGGTGCTAGTTCAGGATATCCCTATTGAAATTACTTCCGGAGTCCCACAGGGAAGTATCTTGGGGCCTCTTCTATTCCTGGCTTTTGTAAATGATCTGCCAGTTATCACCTTGTCCAGGGTTCGCTTATTCGCGTATGATTGTATCATATACAAGGAAATAAAAAGTCATGAAGATACTACTCTTCTTCAGAATGACCTCAATAGAATAAATGATTGGGCAATAGCCAACAAAACGAAAATAAATTCTCTAAAGAGCAAAGCCATCAGCTTTAGAAGAAAAAAAAATAATCGCATCGTATACGTTAGGGAGTGAAACCTTTCCGGATGTTAACAAATGTAATTACCAAGGAATAACATTTAGCAGCGATCTCGGCTGGGGGAACACGTTACTGACACAGCGGGAAAAGCATTGAGAGCTTTAGGCCCGTAACACACTTGCAGAGTTTTCGCCAGCGAGAAATGTGTTGCGAGAAAATTAAAAAATTGGTAACATGGATTCAAATGGATGTCCACATACTGGAAGGATTCTCGCTCAATGCAAAAACCTCGCGCGAGTTTCTCGCTGGAATCGGTAGCTTAGCGAATTTTCTTGACACATTTATCAAAGATGTTTGACATTTATACTCTTTATGACGATTGAATGTAGAAAAATATATCACAGGTGGCGATGAAGTGTATTGTTTTTATCTGAAAAGGAGGAAAGATGACTGATAATTGCAGTCAGAAACTTATCGAACTTGTACGATATCACCCGTAGGCTTATTTATATGATACACGGGATGAAAACTATAAAAACACGATACTTAAAGAAGAAATCTGGAGACAAATATCAGATTATCTGAAAATAAATAGGGCTATATTTTATTTTGATGAGATTTAATAGTATTGATTGAATATTTGAAATAATGTATCTATATGTCTTAACAGTTTACGTAATTTTAATCAGAGTATAGCAAAGAATTCTCTATCATATCATGAATGGCAAAAAAAAAAAAAACTGTAGTTCATTGAACCTGAAATAACGCCTAAACGTATCATCATTCAAATCGAAACCAGTGTCCAAAACTCGCCCTTATTTTCGTAAGATACAATGCGATTTTCTGATATTTCTGGCTTTAATTTTAGGCCTACTTCTTCTTTTCATGAACAAAATATGTTCATGTAACTCCATTTCCTCATCATCTGAATACTCAGATTCAACAAAGCGTTCGTACGTAATTTGTAAAGTACGACAATATACTTACAGGTTATATGTTTAAGTACGACAATATACGTAAATACATAACCTATAATATTTCCTCCAACGAGTCATTACTATAATCAGATAAATGCTTTCTGCATGAAGGCAGTGCATAGATGATCATAGCGAGGTGTGATCTGTGATAGCGAGAACTCGCCAAGTGTGTGGAGGAAGGCTCTTCGCCTTTTCCTCGCAACACATTTCTCGCTAGCGAAAACTCTTCAAGTGTGTTACGGACCTTACACTTTGTGATGAGGGTACTAAGAAAAGGCTCGAATAAATCCAAAGAGATTGCATATAAATCACTAGTTCGTCCAGTAATGGAATATGGAGCTGCATTTTGGGATCCTTACAGATTAGAACATATTAAGACACTGGAAAAGATTCAAAAATGGACTCTCAAGTGTTGTCGTAATAATTCACTATTAAAATGGGACTCCAGTCGAAATTCACCGTAGATTCCTAAACTTCTGTTGGACGAGCATTATTACTGAACACGGATTGATATCTTATTAGAAATTCGGTCATTTTCAACGATCTTTACAGCGGTATCCTTTTCATGTGTAGACTGTCGAAGGTACTAAAACTGGCATGCGTCTATGCAACAGAAATACCTTAAATTAGCAGTGTTGCCAATCTGAGTGGTCTGTCAGGCAAATGATTAGTAATCTAGAGTTAATTAAATGTAATTAATCTTCACTAAAGACAGTAGTAACGTTGGTCACAGCATATTGTTTCGTACAATTCGACTAACCAATCTTCATTTTATTTTACAGAATATTTACCACTTTACAAGTTCTTACAGCGCCTACATAGATGAAATATTTCACAAGACAGTTTTCCTAGTGATGACAGAGTTCATATTACGTAACGACAAAAAAAGGTGGAAAATTCAAAGAAGTTGTATCAGTTACGGTAGTGCAGTTATCTTAATAGCGTTGAAATTCTTCAGCTGGTTATTCTGATTACGAAGTGGTGACTAATGACGTGCGAGTATCACCATGTGATAATTCGAAACTTCAGGAAGTCGAGAACAATCGAAATAGAACGTAACCGTTTGAAATAAAAACTGACTACTTTGAATAGCTGTTCTTTAACTATTCTCCAAGGATATTCTCACACGTGGTAGTTGTGCTAAGCTAAAAGCCGTACTTTTAAAAGCAGTCTCTTTATTTCCTGCATGTCCAGATACTAAGGGTGTCAAGTATGTGCCTAGCAAATTGAGCAAACACACCTACAGATATTACAGGAAATGATACTCATTTGCACGTGCCTACACATTCTTGATACTTTCACAAGCAAAACTCAGCTCGAATTCCTCGCGGCGCGCATGCTACACCCCTCTTGCCCCCCTGCAGTATATGTCATCTGCGCGAGACAGTCACACCCGCTGGTTTCTGTGCACTGAGTTTTCCTTGTTGGATGCCTATACCAGCTGTGCCAACTATACAATCTTCACTGAACTATATTATATGGACGATTAGTAGTCAAGAAGGCTTTCTTGATTCAGTTTCATTTTTATTAAAACAGTTGCATTCCACTTCAATTATCAATATAATTATATTAAAAAATCTCTGATACGTGACTATCCATAATCTCATACAGCAGAAGCTACAACCTAAATAATAAAGGGTGCATCAGAAAGAACGGATGGATTTCAAACTATCGATACGCAACGAGGAGAGAGATATAGTGAGGGGGACCACGACTGTTGGGTCAGCCATAGAATGCAGTTTCAGTTGAGAATATGGTGTTAGTCTGGTATACAACGTGCTTTCATCGTAGAGACATTTTCGAAAAATGAAGAGTCTGTGATCGCCACTCAGGACTCATTTCGACATCGGATGTCACGCTAGGATTCCAACTCGGAATACAATTTTGCGGTGGGTGGCTTCATTTCGTATCACAGGTTCAACATTAAAGAAGAAATCACCTGGACGAAATTCTATTGCACTGAGATTGTCCGAGGCTACGGTAAGATCTCGCGCCCTGCGACTTCTTTCTTTGGGACCATTTGAAGGCGTAAGTTTGTAAACATCAATCACATACACTGGACGAACTGAAGACAGCGATTCGTGAAGAAATCGTGGCAATTGCACCAGCTATGACTGTGAAAGTGATGGCGAACATCAGAAAACGCCTCGATGCCTGTATTGAAAGCCAAGGACATCATATGGATAATGTTGTTTTACATAAATAAACTGCATGTATTGGTGAATATGTTGATAACAATAAATTTTTGATTTGATGAATCTTTACAATTTTCTTGCCATGTGAAATCCATCCGTTCTTTCTGACGCACCCTGTACAAACAAGATAAATGATAGAAAATTTTTAATTAAGGATGATGAAATACTGTAAACATGAATCATTTTAAAATGTACAATTATTGAAAGCACAATGTTGGCAAACAAAGAAACAAATGCGAAGGAGGTGATAAAAACAAACAAATGCTAGGGAGATGATAAAGTGATAAAAATTGTAGGATAAGCAGCCATGATTGGTTGAAACACGTTGTTCCGTACCGTTTTATTGGTCAAAACCGGGTGGTGGGGCATTACAAATGTCACAACAAATACGCTATTACTTATCGGTTCACAGCAGTTCAGTCAGCTACCTACAGTACAGTAGTTATACAGGTACAGTTATCGGAAGTGTTAAGTTGTGTTTTTCAAGATGCCTTATAAATTTTCGACTGCAGAATACGCCGATATTGTGTATGTTTATGGTTTGTGTGATGGAAGTATCTTGCATTCCGTCGCTGAATATGAACGACGCTTTCCGAACAGAAGGGTAGCCACGTGCAACTCTCTCGAGCGATCAGCGCGATTCAAGTCCAAGTGCAACAGTGCATTGAAGCAGAAGGAGGTGCCTTTGAAAACGAGCGAAAACATCGACCTCGACTTCTAGAATATTAGGTATGTATGCATACGTGAATATAAACTTTAAATTTTTATTTGTCTCTAAATGCGAGTTAGTACAATGGAATCTCAGGAGTTTTTGTGAAATCAAAGAGTCTTTTCTCTGTAACCGTTCGAAAACGGACATATATTCATATGAACTTTTTCACTCAAAATGACTTCAGAATTCACATCCTAAATTTTTTACCTTTCCTCGTGAATCATCCTGTATATATTCACGTGACACTTTTCTCCATTTAGTGTGTAGCCGGTATTATTAATACAGGGAAGTCTATAGGAGAATGAGTGTTTTATTGCCAATTTTTAAAAGTAATTTCTATGTGTAAATTCAGACATTTCTTGACTCCTTACATGTCTAAATACCGATTTTTTTAACGAAATACATATTTTTAAATAACGATTTTTGTCGCGACTTGTAGTAGTTTTATTTACCGACTTTGATGTGTTTTATTCACAGTTTTACGGTGTCCCCATCTATGGCGAATCTTCGCCTTCATCTCGTCAAATAACATCTTGCTATCACCAACTCTATCGCCGTTAAATATCAGTAACCTAGTAGTTGATACAGGATCGTTAAATAACTTTAAAAACGGAAAAAGAGAGGCAATAAAAGCATCTGCATTGTTAACTTGACCCAACCATGTAGCCACATTTGTGATAGTGAAAGTAGATTATGTTTATAATATTAGGAATAGGCCTACATTACAATTCGGAATAACATTAATTATAATGACTATCACACTTTTACTACGTCACACTACTTTTGACCAATAAAACGGTACGAAAGGACGTATTTCAACCAATCATGGCTGCTTATCGCCCAATTTTATCACGTCCCTAGAATTTGTTTAATTTTATCGCGTCCCTAGCATTTGTTTATTTTTATCACTACCCTAGCATTTGTTTCTTTGTTTGCCAACATTTCAAACTGCATTGGTCTGGACGTCATAAAAACAAAAAATTGAAGGGCTCGGTGCAATAAGGTGCTAACCCTCACTTTTGTGAAAATTGAGATTTATGCACAAACATACGTGGAATAATATTGTGCACTTTCTGTCAAAAGATGGTTCTGGTATGAATATAAATTTCGCGGCAGTAAATGCATATCCTTTTTCTAATCAATGTTAAGAGTCATTTGTTTTGAGCAATAAGGCGCCAACCTATACCAAGTTGGAAGGAGAAAGTAGCCAAATGAACAGATTATAAAAAAAGAAGGTAATTGAAACGATGACGTGAGCAACTACACTGATGATAGCATCGACGACCCAGATTATATTATATCTGACTGGAAATGAAGGCACATTGGAAGAGGTAAGGATTAATTTAATTTCTCATTATTAAAATAGTATTGAGGGATGACACCTTCTTGCATCAAAGTTAAACATTATAAAAGTTACATATATATGAGTACATATTATATATTTATTTATTTATTTATTTATTTATTTATTTATTTATTTATTTATTTTACTCCACTGTTTCAGTGTGAATTAAACATATCAAGGGAACCTGAGATCAGTCACATCAAATTCCCTCCAAACAGGAAAAGAAAGCGTCACCATCAAGACTGGGAACGTTTTAAACACAAGAGAAGGAAAAATAAAGGACAACAATATACTTCACTATTCAATAAAGAAATTATTCAAACTAGAGCGATCGTGATTTTGGTCGCATACAGTAGAGTTGTATTCTCGGAGATATTGTTCCACTGTTTATACTACAGAAGACTGGTCATATACAGAGTGTATCAAAAGGTCAGATCAAGCCTTAAGGAGGTAATTCAGGATCTTATTTGCAGCAAAAAATCCTAATACACTTTTTAAATATTCATCCCCGTTTCCGAGTTACACGAATATCACGTACCGTATCTATCCCCATTTGATTCCGCACATAATGGACCTGTCTGCTTGAGAGAAGGTAGGCTAATTGTCACTTGTCTAGAGCAGATACTCAAAATGTCCCCTCTTGCATGAACACACGCTTCAGCACGTCGTCTGACCTCTTGCTGCTCATTATCCAATCCGTGCTGATGTATCTCCATTGCAGCCATGTTAATCTTTGCAACTAGCTCTTCCCTGCTTGCTATCTCCGTTTGGTACATTTTCTCCTTCTTGCAGTCCCAGAGAGAGAAGTTAAATGGTGTTAAGTCTGGGGACCGGACTGGTCAGGTATCAACTATAGGATACTCCACCACATTTCAGACTTCCAGTACGCCAATGGTTAGATCACCATTTTCGAGGTATATGGATTGAAAGGGGTGATCCCATTGCCTGACCAGCCCGCTTCCCAAACCTAACACCATTGGACTTCTTTCTCTGAGGCTCCATGAAGGAGAAAATGTACCAAACGGAGATAGCAAGCAGGGAAGAGCTCGTTGCAAAGATTAACACGACTGCAATGGAGATACATCAGCACGGATTGGATAATGTGCAGCGAGCGGTCAGACGGGTTGCTGAAGTGTGTATTCGTGCGAAAGGGGGACATTTTGAGCATCTGCTCTAGACTACTGACAATTAGCCTACCTTCTCTCAAGCAGACAGGTCCATTAGGTGTGGAATCAAATGGGGATAGATACGGTACGTGATATTCGTGAAACTCGGAAACGGGGATGAATATTGAAAAAAATGTATTAGGATTTTTGTTGGAAATAGGGTCCTGAATCACCTCCTTAAGGCTTTACCTGACCTTTTGATACACCTTGTATAATCTTAAATGCTAATACAAAATAAAGAAGTTTACAGTACTAACGAAGATGCATCAGTTGGACTTAAAAAATTTTCGTCCATTGACTTATTCAATACTGAAGATTCACATTCAAAGAAACCTCTCCAATTTTCGAATGCCTCTTTAAGATTGACTCAGCTTTACCAGGCATTTTAAAGGTTGGTTACACTTACTAGCATGAACTGTCATTACATCCAGTACACTCTCAAGAAATGGGGTCGTCATAGTTCAACAATTTCAATTTGTGTATTACAACCTAAATATTCAACACAACTTCCTATAGAGAGTTGAAAATTAGCAGATGTAATGTTACTTCTGGAATAGATCCCACCAGTACATCATGTTTTCTACAGGAATCTTGTTACTCACGGTACTGCAGGTAAAGAATATTAACCTGAAAATGTGGATATACTTGATGATATAAAGTGCATGGTAAAATTGAATTGCTGTAATGACATTTAAATTTCGGCCAGTGTATGGGACCAGTGCCCACCCAGCATCGTGATGCACAAGGGGAGCTGCGATAGGTAGCGAAATCTGATTACGAAAGCCGCTATAACGGCCCCCAGATGACTGTGCTGACACGATATCTGCATTCTGGTTGGATGATCGTCCACCTCTGCTTCGACATGTGGACGTGAGGTCAGCAGCCGGCTAGACGATCATGGTCCTTCATGGACTGTCGTGCCTCGGATTATTATTATTATTATTATTATTATTATTATTATTATTATTATTATTATTATTATTATTATTATTATAAGCAAATCTTGTTGTAAATACAGTATAATACAACGTTAAATTAGAATGTCCAAATGTAGAGGACAAATTCAGATATTATTCATTATAATTCTAATTTAGTTAGTCCACACCTGTGGAGTAACGGCTAGCGTGTCTGGACGCGAAACCAGGTGGCCGGGTTCGATTCCCGGTCGGGGAAAGTTACCTGGTTGAGGTTTTTCCGGGGTTTTCCCTCAACCCAATATGAGCAAATTCTGGGTAACTTTCGGTGTTGGACCCCGGACTCATTTCACCAGCATTATCACCTTCATCTCATTCAGACGCTAAATAACCTTAGATGTTGATAAAGCGTCGTAAAATAACCCATTAAAATAAAATAAAATAATTTAGTTAGGTTGTATAAATCTTCAGAATAAATTTATGTTTGTTTATTCATTCGTAATCCCTCCCAAAGCAGTGTCCAACCATCTGGTGCAATAAGGTGCTAACCAACATAGACATCCCCGATTATCAAATATGCCTGTAATATAGGTCTTCCAAATTCGGTAAAATGTTTCAAAATTACATAAATGTAACTTAAGAGTCACAGCTTCACATTGAAAGCAGTTTCAGCATTTAAATTTCAATATTTGGAATTATGCGTTTTTCTAAACTTTAAAATGCTCATATCTCAGAAGTAACTACGTGTGGGTTAACACCTTATTGCACCGAACCCTTCAATTACAAACCACTCCAGTCGATTCACAGCACTTTCAAATATGACTCGCATTGGCATTCAACAACAAGAATTAATAAAGATCACTGGTCATAGCTATGCATCTTCCCTGAAATCCTATTTACAAATAAATGAAGAGCACCATTCGGAAATCCTGAATAAGTTGAGGAATACACCATGTACATCAGCGAGTTCCACTTCTTTTACGCACACGTTTAATATAACATCAACTGAACCACCAACCACTAAAACATTCAAATTTGAAAATTGTACTTTCAATAATTATTCCTTTTAAAATTACTGTTTATTTTTTATTTCAACATCGTTAATTAAAACTTTTCTTGTTTATTTCATCATCCCTAATTAAAACTTTTCTAACACTCGTTTATATTATTTAGGTTATGTTATAGCTTCTGCTATATGATATTATGGATAGTCACGTATCAGAGATTGTTTAATACTAAGATTTATTGAAAATCATCTGTCAAGTGACGTTGATTACTGGGATCGGGATAATTGAAGTGGAATGCAACTGTTTTAATAAAAATGAAACTGAATCAACAAAGCCTTCTTGGCCAGTAACCGTCCACAGAGTTCAATGAAGATTCCATAGTTGGCACAACTGATAACAAGAAAACAGCTAATCATAACACACTACTGCCATCTACTAGCGTAATATTTGTAATGTTGAGATGGTACAAATTTGAAGACAGTTGTATTTTCGTGAGTCAAATAATATTTTATTGTATTGGAGTACTTCGTTACTTCTAATCTTTATATACTTTCTTCTAATTGTATAATAGTCAATTAAATCCCACTCGAGTTTTGATTTTCTCTAAATAAATCAAAACCTCTAGTGAGATTACTGTTGATAATACTAAATACAGCATCTTGCTAAGTCATTTCTTTCCAAGTATCTTTGAAGTCTCCACATTTATAGATAGCGGCCAACAGCCAGTCACACCCATTGTGTGGTCCGTTACCTATACCTGACTAAGAGAATGCTACATTCAGTTGGGGAATAAATAATCTTAATATATAAAATCGAATGTGGGTATGTATGTATGTATGTATGTATGTATGTATGTATGTATGTATGTATGTATGTATGTATGTATGTTCTCTATACAAAACTACACGCTTTGACCGATATGTGCCAAAGTTTGCACATTTAACCTTCATAACCAGGAGAAGAACATAGGCTACATTAAAATTGTGCAAACGGAAGTTAAATTAATCAAATATATAAAAAATAAAAATAAATAGATCAAATATTCATGTATTATATTAAAATGCAAAATATTCTACAGTCAATTGTTCTTTATTATTGTCTGTTGTATTCAACATAGACTTTCACGAGGCTTTGGAAATTTAAACACGAAATTAAATTACATTGTTGTTACACATCATGAAGGCTAAAACTAGATAATTCATGCAATAAGTATCTTTACGCAGTCCAGGACCGTATTATGAATTCCTCGATGCAGTTTTGTAGATAGTGAGCAGACTGTTTTATCCAATTGAATTATAGAATTCTTTCAAACTACAAGGATTGCTACCGCATAATTTACTTAATACTGAATAGCCATAGTACACCTACTATTGCGAAATATTGACTCACCAAAATTATGCACTAACAAGAATTTGTGTCAAAAACTCATGCGAAACGTAATATGAGTGGCAGTATTAACTGGAAAAACGAAAGAAGATAATGTTTTTGTCCCACTTATTGCTATTATAGCCATTCGATTTTAAGCAATTATAAGTTATAGTAATATTTGTGATAATATTACAATATTATAATATTGCAATAATAATATAGAGCCTATTTTACTGTTACTGTTAACCCATCTCTTATTAATAAGTTATGGTCACTAATGACTTGGCCGTTTATAGAAAAATATGATTTTCTGTTGTGGTAGTGTTCTACATTGCCTTCTCCAGGAGAGTGAATTCTGATGAGTATAGTCTCCGTTACTGCAAAACACCCTGAAATCCATGTATTTGATAGAATCCATCCGTTACAGATTGTAGTTTGGCCTTGAAGGAAATCAAATATATTGTGGGCAGAAAGGCTTAATAATGCATAATGCCGTGGTACGATAAATATTATCATCAATCACAATGTTAAATATCCCTGTAGCATAAGGTCTTAATGTTGTTAAAACTCTATTCATAGGTGAGATGGAATTATTTCGATTAGTCAGTTTCTTTGGATATTAGTGGCACTTTCTTTAATATTCGTCACTAGGGAGGAGAAAACATAAGTAAATATGGTTCGTTTTGGTTTTATGTAGTTCCCTTGCCGAGGTCTCCGATAAGTCTAACAAACAGTTTATTTAGAAATAGACCAAAATTTAAAACCCGGGCAACGCCGGGTAATTTAAGCTAGTGTAATATAAATTATTTCTACCTAAACAGACAACTTAAAGCCATATATGACGTTAAACAATTTTTACTTATCAATCTATTTTCAGTTATGGAGGGCGGGAGATATTCTGGGAGGTCTCAGAAGATTTCTGGACAGTATCGCCGGTACAAGATCTTCACCTTCATTAAATCTATTAAGAAATCTATTGCTCGGAGGAAGAAATAACGTGAGAGATTTGGGCGATATAGGCATAGGCCTGCCTAGTGGCACAGTAAACAAACTAGCGACTAATGTAAACTGGGTAAGCAGTGACCTTGCCAGTGTTTTAGAGGCGATAAACTATATGGTTGAAAATATAAAAACAAGATTATTGGCAACAACTAGCCCACCAACAACAACAACACAACAAAAACGACAACCAACAAAAGCAACGGGAAGTGTCGGTGAAGGAGCTACCAAAGAGCCAGGAGAACAAAGAGACACACAACAACCAGGACAAACAACACATGCAGGAGGAGCTACTACAAAACAAAGAGAAACACAACAACCAGGGCAAACAACACATGCAGGAGGAGCTACTACAAAACAAAGAGAAACACAACAACCAGGACAAACACTTGCAGAGGGCAGTGAAGGAGGAGCTACTACAAAACAAGGAGAAACACAACAACCAGGACAAACAAATGCAGAGGGCAGTGGAGGAGAAGCTACTACAAAACAACAAACAAATGCAGAGGGCAAAAGCTACTACAAAACAAGGAGAAACACAACAGGACAAACAAATGCAGAGGGCAGTGGAGGAGAAGCTACTACAAAACAAGGAGAAACACAACAACCAGGACAAACAAATGCAGAGGGCAGTGGAGGAGAAGCTACTACAAAACAAGGAGAAACACAACAACCAGGACAAACAAATGCAGAGGGCAGTGGAGGAGAAGCTACTACAAAACAAGGAGAAACACAACAACCAGGACAAACAAATGCAGAGGGCAGTGGAGGAGAAGCTACTACAAAACAAGGAGAAACACAACAACCAGGACAAACAAATGCTGAGGGCAGTGGAGGAGAAGCTACTACAAAACAAGGAGAAACACAACAACCAGGACAAACAAATGCAGAGGGCAGTGGAGGAGAAGCTACTAAAAACAACACAACAACCAGGACAAACAAATGCAGAGGGCAGTGGAGGAGAAGCTACTACAAAACAAGGAGAAACACAACAACCAGGACAAACAAATGCAGAGGGCTGTGGAGGAGAAGCTACAAAACAAGGAAAACAAGGAGAAACAAATGCAAGGGCAAAGGAGGAGCTACTACAAAACAAGGAGAAACAAACCAGGACAAACAAATGCAGAGGGCAGTGGAGGAGAAGCTGAGAGGAGCAGAGCTGACTACTAAAACAAGGAGAAACACAACAACCAGGACAAACAAATGCAGAGGGCAATGAAGGAGAAGCTACTACAAAACAAGGAGAAACACAACAACCAGGACAAACAAATGCAGAGGGCAGTGAAGGAGAAGCTACTACAAAACAAGGAGAAACACAACAACAAACAGGACAAACAAATGCAGAGGGCAATGAAGGAGGAGCTACTACAAAACAAGGAGAAACACAACAACCAGGACAAACAAATGCAGACAGAGGGCAGTGAAGGAGGAGCTACTACAAAACAAGGAGAAACACAACAACCAGGACAAACAAATGCAGAGGGCAATGAAGGAGGAGCTACTACAAAACAAGGAGAAACACAACAACCAGGACAAACAAATGCAGAGGGCAATGAAGAAGCTACTACAAAACAAGGAGAAACACAACAACCAGGACAAACAAATGCAGAGGGCAATGAAGGAGAAGCTACTACAAAACAAGGAGAAACACAACAACCAGGACAAACAAATGCAGAGGGCAATGAAGGAGGAGCTACTACAAAACAAGGAGAAACACAACAACCAGGACAAACAAATGCAGAGGGCAGTGAAGGAGAAGCTACTACAAAACAAGGAGAAACACAACAACCAGGACAAACAAATGCAGAGGGCAGTGAAGGAGAAGCTACTACAAAACAAGGAGAAACACAACAACCAGGACAAACAAATGCAGAGGGCAGTGAAGGAGAAGCTACTACAAAACAAGGAGAAACACAACAACCAGGACAAACAAATGCAGAGGGCAGTGAAAGAGAAGCTACTACAAAACAAGGAGAAACACAACAACCAGGACAAACAAATGCAGAGGGCAATGAAGGAGGAGCTACTACAAAACAAGGAGAAACACAACAACCAGGACAAACAAATGCAGAGGGCAATGAATGAAGGAGAAACACAACAGCTACTACAAAACAAGGAGAAACACAACAACCAGGACAAACAAATGCAGAGGGCAATGAAGGAGGAGCTACTACAAAACAAGGAGAAACACAACAACCAGGACAAACAAATGCAGAGGGCAGTGAAGGAGAAGCTACTACAAAACAAGGAGAAACACAACAACCAGGACAAACAAATGCAGAGGGCAGTGAAGGAGAAGCTACTACAAAACAAGGAGAAACACAACAACCAGGACAAACAAATGCAGAGGGCAGTGAAAGAGAAGCTACTACAAAACAAGGAGAAACACAACAACCAGGACAAACAACACATACAGAGGGCAGTGAAGGAGGAGCTACTACAAAACAAGGAGAAACACAACAACCAGGACAAACAAATGCAGAGGGCAGTGGAGGAGAAGCTACTACAAAACAAGGAGAAACACAACAACCTGGACAAACAAATGCAGAGGGCAGTGAAGGAGAAGCTACTACAAAACAAGGAGAAACACAACAACCTGGACAAACAAATTCAGAGGGCAGTGGAGGAGAAGCTACTACAAAACAAGGAGAAACACAACAACCAGGACAAACAAATGCAGAGGGCAGTGAAGGAGAAGCTACTACAAAACAAGGAGAAACACAACAACCAGGACAAACAAATGCAGAGGGCAGTGAAGGAGAAGCTACTACAAAACAAGGAGAAACACAACAACCAGGACAAACAAATGCAGAGGGCAGTGAAGGAGAAGCTACTACAAAACAAGGAGAAACACAACAACCAGGACAAACACATGCAGAGGGCAGTGAAGGAGGAGCTACTACAAAACAAGGAGAAACACAACAACCAGGACAAACAAATCCAAAGGCCAGTGAAGGAGAAGCTACTACAAAACAAGGAGAAACACAACAACCAGGACAAACAAATGCAGAGGGCAGTGAAGGAGAAGCTACTACAAAACAAGGAGAAACACAACAACCAGAACAAACACATGCAGAGGGCAGTGAAGGAGAAGCTACTACAAAACAAGGAGAAACACAACAACCAGGACAAACACATGCAGAGGGCAGTGAAGGAGAAACTACTACAAAACAAGGAGAAACACAACAACCAGGACAAACAACAACCATAGATCCTTTTACTGAAGTATCAACAATATTAAGCACTATAGTAGGCGTTCTCACACACAAACCTACATTTGCAGAAACAACCGGCACGGCAATCAGTGAAGAAATAACTACATCACCTAAGGAACCCATTACAGTAACCCAAACTGTTGAAACAAAAATAACAGAAACAGTTACAATACCACTCGAAAGTAGTGATGGAAAAGGAACATTAACAATGCCTGGAGAAATGTATCATTCAGAACAATCAACACAAATAGAAATGGGTGGAAAAGGAGCAACTTCAACATTGTCGGGAGAAACAATAAACGGCCCGGAAGGTGAAACAAGTAGCACAGAATCACATGAAACCACCCAAACAGAGTTCACATCATCAGTCGACCCTTTTTCCCAGGTATCAACAATATTAAGCACTATAGTGGGAATAATAATGAATAAATCTAATTTTCAAGGATCACAGCAACCAGGTGAAACCACACCACAAGACGGAAGTGAAGCACACACCACAGAACAAGGAGAAACACTGCAATCAGGTGCAACAACACTAGCACAGGGAAATGAAGGAGGATCCGTCAAAGAACAACGAGAAATACTGCAATCAGGTGAAACTACAATAGCAGGGGAAGTGAAGGGGGAACCACCAAACAACATGGAGAAACACAGCAATCAGAAGAAACTAAACTAGCACAGGGAAGTGAAGGAGGATCCACTACAAACCAAGCAGAAATACCGCAATCAGTTGAAACTACATCAACACAGAGAAGTGAAGAAGCACCCACCACAGAACAAGGAGAAACACTGCCATCAAGAGCAACTTCAACACTGTTAGCAGAAATATTAACCGGTCCGAAAGGGGAAGAAAGTAGCACAGAACCACACGAAACCACCCAAAAACAATTCACACCATCAGTTGATCCTTTCTCTGAGGTATCAACAATATTAAGCACAATAGTAGGAATAATAATGAATAAAACTAATTTTCAAGGAACACAGCAAACAAGCGAAACCACACCATTACACGAAAGTCAAGGACACACCACAGAACAAAGAGAAACATTGCAATCCGGTGAAACTACTCTAGCACAGGGAAGTGAAGGAGGAGCCTCAATGGCACAAGAGGATACAATGCTATCGGGTGCAACTACACTAGCAGAGGGAAGTGAAGAAGGAGCCTCCACAGGACAAGAAGATACAATGCTATCAGGTGAAACTACACCACCAGAGAAAAGAAGGAGCATCCACAGGACAAGAAGAAACAATGCAATCGGGTGAAACTACATTACCAGAAGGAAGTCAAGCAGGAGCCTACACAGGACAAGAAGAAACAATGCAATCGGGTGAAACTACATTACCAGAGGGAAGTCAAGAAGTAGCCTCCACAGGACAAGAAGAAACAAAACAATCGGTTGAAACTACACTACAAGAGAGAAGTGAAGAAGGAGCCTCAACAGGACAAGAAGAAACAATGCAATCGGGTGAAACTACACTAGCAGAGGGAAGTGAAGAAGGAGCCTCCACAGCACAAGAAGAAACAATGCAATCTGGTGAAACTACACTAGGAGAGGGAAGTGAAGAAGGAGCCTCCACAGCACAAGAAGGAAACAATGCAATCGGATGAAACTACACTAGCAGAGGGAAGTGAAGAAGCAGCATCCACAGGACAAGAAGGAACTATGCAATCGGATGAAACTACACTAGCAGAGGGAAGTGAAGAAGCAGCATCCACAGGACAAGAAGGAACTATGCAATCGGGTGAAACTACACTAGCAGAGGGAAGTGAAGGACAAGAAGGAACTATGCAATCGGGTGAAACTACACTAGCAGAGGGAAGTGAAGAAGCAGCATCCACAGGACAAGAAGGAACTATGCAATCGGATGAAACTACACTAGCAGAGGGAAGTGAAGAAGGAGCCTCCACAGGACAAGAAGGAACAGAGGGAAACTGCAGAGGAAGTGAAGAAGCCTCATCAGGACAAGAAGGAACTATGCAATCAGGTGAAACTACACTAGCAGAGGGAAGTGAAGAAGCAGCATCCACAGGACAAGAAGGAACTATGCAATCGGATGAAACTACACTAGCAGAGGGAAGTGAAGAAGCAGCATCCACAGGACAAGAAGGAACTATGCAATCGGATGAAACTACACTAGCAGAGGGAAGTGAAGAAGCAGCATCCACAGGACAAGAAGGAACTATGCATTCGGATGAAACTACACTAGCAGAGGGAAGTGAAGAAGCAGCATCCACAGGACAAGAAGGAACTATGCAATCAATCGGATGAAACTACACTAGCAGAGGGAAGTGAAGAAGCAGCATCCACAGGACAAGAAGGAACTATGCAATCGGGTGAAACTACACTAGCAGAGGGAAGTGAAGAAGCAGCATCCACAGGACAAGAAGGAACTATGCAATCGGATGAAACTACACTAGCAGAGGGAAGTGAAGAAGGAGCCTCCACAGGACAAGAAGGAACTATGCAATCGGGTGAAACTACACTAGCAGAGGGAAGTGAAGAAGCAGCCACAGGACAAGAAGGAACTCAATTCAGAAACTACACTAGAGAGGGAAGTGAAGAAGGAACAGGACAAGAAGGAACTATAATCGGGTGAAACTAACTCAGAGGGAAGTGAAACTCCACAGGACAAGAGAACTATGGAAGGTGAAACTACACTAGAAGGAAGAAGCATCCACAGGACAAGAAGGAACTATGCAATCGGGTGAAACTACACTAGCAGAGGGAAGTGAAGAAGCAGCATCCACAGGACAAGAAGAACTAGCAATCGGGTGAAACTCGGAGTGAAACACACTAGCAGAGGGAAGTGAAGAAGCAGCATCCACAGGACAAGAAGGAACTATGCAATCTGGTGAGAGGGAAGTGAAGAAGGAGCATCCACAGGACAAGAAGGAACTATGCAATCGGATGAAACTACACTAGCAGAGGGAAGTGAAGAAGCAGCATCCACAGGACAAGAAGGAACTATGCAATCGGATGAAACTACACTAGCAGAGGGAAGTGAAGAAGCAGCATCCACAGGACAAGAAGGAACTATGCAATCGGGTGAAACTACACTAGCAGAGGGAAGTGAAGAAGCAGCATCCACAGGACAAGAAGGAACTATGCAATCGGGTGAAACTACACTAGCAGAGGGAAGTGAAGAAGCAGCATCCACAGGACAAGAAGGAACTATGCAATCGGGTGAAACTACACTAGCAGAGGGAAGTGAAGAAGGAGCATCCACAGGAAAGAAGGAACTATGCAATCCTACACAGCAGAGGGAAGTGAAGAAGCAGCATCCACAGGACAAGAAGGAACTATGCAATCGGTGAAACTACACTAGCAGAGGGAAGTGAAGAAGCAGCATCCACAGGACAAGGAAGAAGGAACTATGCAATGGGTGAAACTACACTAGCAGAGGGAAGTGAAAGCAGCATCCACAGGACAAGAAGGAACTATGAATCGGGAAACTACACTAGCAGAGGGAAGTGAAGAAGCAGCATCCACAGGACAAGAAGGAACTATGCAATCGGGTGAAACTACACTAGCAGAGGGAAGTGAAGAAGCAGCATCCACAGGACTAAATCTGGTGAAACTACACTAGCAGAGGGAAGTGAAGAAGGAGCACAGGACAAGAAGGAACTATGCAATTCGGATGAAACTACACTAGCAGAGGGAAGTGAAGAAGCAGCATCCACAGGACAAGAAGGAACTATGCAATCGGGTGAAACTACACTAGCAGAGGGAAGTGAAGAAGCAGCATCCACAGGACAAGAAGGAACTATGCAATCTGGTGAAACTACAGTAGCAGAGGGAAGTGAAGAAGGAGCCTCCACAGGACAAGAAGGAACTATGCAATCTGGTGAAACTACACTAGCAGAGGGAAGTGAAGAAGCAGCATCCACAGGACAAGAAGGAACTATGCAATCGGGTGAAACTACACTAGCAGAGG